>OZ020252.1:12815450-12854020 GCA_963971285.1 Astropecten irregularis | reverse complement strand
CCGCGCCTGGATCATGTTAGAATATTGCTAGAATCTATTCCGACAAGTGAGAAAGCCTATGCTACTGAGAATATTCACGGTGTCTTGAAAAACCATTTTGAAGGAGATTCATGGCATTGGGGTGTGGAATCAAAACTGCTAATTTCCGTTGATCTGTTAGTCTACATCCAAATCGTGGCAATAAACCTTTGCGGAACAACTATACGAAGAGGCTGGCCGCCGAGGCGACGGCCCTATAGCAGAGGTCTCCAAACGTCAACACGGTCGTCCACCCAAGGAACAAATTCTAATTTCTTTTTTTCCCCGTCACATCATTCAGCCGAACAGTATCGTTAAGTTTACAAGTTTCCCATTTCACGATTTGTTTTTTATACTAAAACATTGGCATATAAAAACAGCACAACCCGGATGGCTTTAGCTGTCAACGTCGAAAACGTTCATAGAGAAAGTTAATCCAGACAATGTTTAAAAATTGACAACTTGTGACAGCAATAATGCAGTTGGACTAGGGTGCTGTGAAGTTTCACAGACAACATAAGTGATCACCTGTATATGCCCTAATTGGTAATATTAATTATGTTAATTCGTACACTTCTGTTTCCATCAAGTTTGTTTTTAAAATAGAACGTTTTGACGTCAATGAAAATAAGACTAGAAGATAACAAACCTGCATGAACTCTTGTGAAGAAACAACGAAGCTTGATGCTGTCGGGTGACTTCAAAATGCGCCTACCGTCAAACATTTCGCGAGGGCAATTTTTATGCCGTCATTTTTAGAAGCTCGTGGTTTGTTTAGTGTCTGTAAAAAATGAATAATTCAACGGATTCGAACATGCTCTGTGTAAGAGGAAGTGGGTTAAGGAGGCCTCAACGAGACCCACCTTGCCGCTAAGCCCACGTAGATGTCTATTTTTCTCAGGATTACTCTTTCAGACTTTTCAGGACGGACTGCGATGAATTCATGAGTTCACTCAAGGGGGATCTGCGCACGTACGACCCCGTCACACTATATCGGCTGGAAAATAATGCATAACAAGTTCGTGCAACTGACCAGTCCGGTTCCGGAATATTCTGTCCGCCTGGTAGCCCCCTCTCCTCCCCTAGTCACGCCATAAGCCAGCATAATTAGTGTCATTTTGAGGGCATGAATTAGAAATGACGGCCCAATGGAACGTGCCACAGGGACAAGTTAATATCAGTCGACAATATACTCCGCGTGAGTCAGGAATCATTGGTCACCGGGAATAATATACAGTACTTCTTATTATTAATCATCAAATAACCACAAGGGGAAACTGACTGAATTTAAAGTCATTGAAAAGTGAACAAAGAACAATTTACTGGAGCGGGATTCGAACCGGCGACCTCCTGAATACAGGCGCTCTACCAACTGAGCCATCCAGCCCTACGTTGGTGGTGACCCCCAAAACCCCAAAACGAACAAAGATAATTGACTATTGGGGTCACTACCAATAGTCAATGGCACAGTTGTAGAGCGCCTGTACGGTATTCAGGAGGTCGCCGGTTCGAATCTCACCCCAATCCATTTTTCTTTGTTCACTTTTCAATGACTTCTTATTATTGACCAAATTGTGTTGACAATATGCTTCCTATTGATGAAGCGGTGAGACTCTCAACGCAAGACCAAGAACAATTCAATTCTTAAGCGACGAATTAAAACGCATTTCATTGTACACAGTACACACCGTCTTCTCCCAAGCAGTAATTCATCTGCACGAGCGATATTCTGGATGAAAATCTACAGAATGTCACAGTTTTTATTAGTACATGTATTATTAATGGAGGGAAAATATCATTGATATTCCCAGTCCCAAGATGCCCATGCAACCAAGGAGCTCTTTTCCTACTTCAACCTTTGTGCGTCTTTTCATCTATCTCTGTGGACACATCATGCTGGGAAACAATACGATCGACCTGTGAGCGTGCAGAACCATTAACCAATACGGAAACGGTAAACCTGACAAATTCTTACAACATCAAAAGACTTGGAGTTAGGAAGGTCTGACGCGTTTCGATCTTAGCAGGATCTTTCTCAAAGATATTTCACTTCAGCCTTCGAGAAAGATCCTAGTTGCTAGGATCAAAACGCGTCAGGCCTCATAACTCCAAGCATTTCAGTTCATTTGGCTGATGAGCAGTTACTTGTATTAACATCAAAGGACATTTGTTTTTACGACAACGGAACAATAGGTTGATGTCGATATTATCCAAATGAATAAAACAAACAAAGAAGAAAACAATTGCACTGGCTCCAGGAACGTTTTGAAAGGCAACAGTGCTTGATCACATCACACAGAATCTTAACACAATACGGCTGGAATGTCATATACGAGAAAGCTTATAGCACGAATTTAATAGATCAATGTTGAGTATATTTTAATAGGAGAAGATGTAACATTCAAAGATGGATATTATATACAATAAAATAAATACTACCCTAATTTTCTAAAAGATAAGATTTCACATCCCTTACACGATGAAGCAATTTTTTTAATCGAAACTCAAAGACTTATATTTAAATGTACACTTTTCTTAATGTTTGTCGGTCTCTACATCGTGCCGCAGAATTCAAGTTAGTTTGTGTATATCAAGTCAAGGAGACAGATATTACATTTGAGAATTTTAAAAGTCTCATGCTTCGGCTTAATTATTTCAATTCCCGATGGTGAAATTGGAGATGTTGCAAATGTACCGTATACAGTGGTCTATTGGCCGCCCGTGTCCATTATAATTATTTCATTTGTTTTGTATTAATGATATGTGTCAAGTTTGATGTATAATCATTACCCTGACCTAAACCTCCTGCATGGACAGACCGCCCTGTCGGCCTACCAATAGGACCTTTTATTCAATTACTGTGATCTATAGAATAAGTGGGAACTCTGATTGGCTGACGGTCCAACTCTCCAGAGGCTCAACTCTTTTCCCCATTTTGAATCTCCACAATTGTCTAAGGTACAAAGACTTACAGGCTAGCCTATAGCCAAAATGTATACTGGTACAAACCATCAAAATGCCTCAAAGTTTTCAGCTTATTTTCGACGGGAATATCACGTTTCAATTTGATATAATGTGCAACTTTTAAAATAAATGTTTTCATTTCGTTTATTGTTGTCGTCAGGAATATTAGGTTAATTTTGGAGGGGGTCAAAGTTCACCAAAATGGCGGGCACGTCGGTAGGAGTAGCAGAGTCATCATTGAACGTGATATCAAAAAAAACTATTTAAGCGATGCCTTAATAATTATCACTATAAGAAAAAGAATCACTATTTCCAATCTAAAAAACATCAATAATGTGGTTGGCAGATTCAACAAAACTTAGTACAATTCTCCTGGAATGAGCCGGACATAAATGAAGTATCGAATAACTCTGCTCTTTTCGGTGGATTCTCTAAGCATAAAGATTGTATATACTTTTCAAGATATTGTAAATAATGTCAGTAAAGGTAGTGGGCCTAAGTGATTTTAAGTGCAAGCCACTAACTGTTAATGATAGTCGAAAAGATGTTTGTGTAATAGTTCTCACTGTTGAGATGACAAGGCCAAACCATGCAGGCCTGATGCATATTATGAGGTTGCACTTCACAAGACCCAAAGCTAAAAACTGTAACTTCTGTGTTTGGAAACAAAATGTCTGATCGCAACGTGCACAAACGACAATCGGTTGCTTTCAACTTCGGGTCCCTTTAGTGTGGAAGCGGCTTTATGTATTGACGGCTGTGTGGCACTGTACTGCCCTCTCTCGTTGGGTGAGTCGAGGCAAAATGATGGAGATCACTAAGAAGATTTTGGCGCGAAATTGTGAGCGCGGCACTACATGAGAACGACGTCCAATAACCTGTAACAGAAATAGTTGAGAGAAACTTACTGAATTAGAACAAATCTGAAATCAGTTCCAACTATTGAAGTGATGGTGCGAGTCTCCTCATTTTGTATCACGTCTATGGCCAACGAATCTTTATCAGCAATTCTTACTGGAACACAAAGTTGATTCTTGGTCCCTGATGAATTGGCAGGGAAGTTATAGGTGAAGTCTCACTTCCAAGATCCAGCAAAGCCGTGGCAATTAAAACTTACTTCCGGAACACAAACTCCTTTGCTTTAAACTAATTTGGTTGTCGACCTGTTCTGGCCTTTGTTTCAGTTCTTTACCATCAAAAGGTAAAATTACGGTAAACGGAATGAATGGGAGACTTTGGAGAACCGGTCTTCAAGTCAACAGCACACGTGCACGCACACGCAAAACAACGCGCATGCTCACAATTGCGCAAGCATGGTTAGCGCGTGCGCTGTTGACTCAAGACCGACTCTCCAAAGTCTCCCATTCGAACGGGAATTCTTTATGGAACACGTGACGGGAAAACCTGTGGCAATAACCACTCCCTAAAAATATAATTTGAAGTTTTTATTGAGCGAAGGGTTTCGAGGGCTTTTTTCCTTTAGACAAAACTTATACTCACATCTTTTGTTAGAGTAGAAGGCCATGATCTAATAGTTGTCCAATGTGATGTCTCTGCAAAAAAGAAAAGAAAAAACAAGGAAAAAAAAAAAGAAGAATGATATTTGGTAAATTTTTCTGGATATCAATGTAAACCATACAATTTTCGTACAAAATTGCGCCAACTATTCCGACATTTCTAGCCAAAATATATAACTGCATGAAACTATTTTGTCTGACATTATTTCTTTTTTTACGGTTTCACAAAGTTGAAAATATCATTGCCTCAGCCGTTCATAGAATTCATTTGAGAACAAGATTCCCGGATGTAAGATAATTAAATCTCGCACTGTTTGTGACGGTACCCAATACGGGCGATTCACAATAGTGCGCCACCATGAGTTTGCAACGCGTTGGCCAATCACATTGTGCGGAATTAATTTTGTCGACAAACTGCGCACGTGGAAAGATGCGCAGTTTGTCGACAATTACCAATGCGTTGCAAACTCATGGTGGCGCACTATAATAAAGAAACGCCCGTATTGGCAAGGTCGACATTGAATATTCATCTCTGGAAAGTCGACATCCTTTTATTATGATTTTGCCATTCGTCAACCAGAGATTTTCATAATTTGGGGATGTCGACATACAACTTTCAGGATTCTAAATTATAGATACTGTCTTCATGAGATTGCGACATGTCGACACATAAGTACTGGTCTACTGGATGTCAACAACGTCTTAGGATAATGTTGCTATACTGTGATAATCTCGAGGGGTGGGATGGTACATCAAAGCCTCCGTAATTACCTGACCGGATTTGCTACAGTACCTATGCACACAATGAAGACAGGATCTGTGTTATGGGAGGGGCAAACGTTTCTTTCTTCGTTTCCCGTTTATGTCATATCTTGTACACCGTACATGTCTTTTCACACGACGCTAAAATAAAAACTCAACCATTGAGGAATTCTCTCATGGGTCTGGAGTGACCTCGGTCAAAATCTCTCAAGGAATCACCAGGGACGTCGGTCACTCTCAAGCATTGGTGTCCTTTCACACGATGACATTCCCCTTTTGTACGATTTCGCAACTGAGAGAATTTCTCATTGGTTGAGAGTTTTTTTTTGCGTCGTGTGAAAAGGCCTTAAGACTCACCCGTTGTCCCAGTCCTCCACCACTTGTTCAAGCATCTCTGGTCTGATGGGAATGAAGGGGTAGATCCGCTTCCGAAAGTTCGTCCTGAGATTGGACCTGCCCTGCCGTCCCCTCATCTGCCAGTAGTTGCCGGCCTCTGTGAACGAGCAGGCTACGGTGATGACGAGCACCAAGACAAGAACAGTCCGTGAGTTCATGGTGTGATCGCCTGTGTTTATACAAAGCTGAAGAAACAAGAAGAAGCTTCAAGATTAGCTCTATGCAGGTCCCCTTTTGCTTTCAACCTAGCTGGGCCTAATTTTGAAGGTCCAAATGACTTAAGACCAGGGCCCAATTTCATGGAATCCGTTACCGTTAGCAAAAATTCTTCGCCTTTTTACGGTAGCAGACTTTTTTTTGGTTACGGTTAGCGTATTTCACGGAAGAGTTTCCTTTTCGGTAACGGTAAGCAAGGAATTTGTGCATAATGCATACGGCAGCGCGTTAGCAGAAAATGATCACGGTAACCATACAGATTTTTCGCTAACCGGATTTTTGCTTACGGATTCCTTGAAATATAGATTACACGCGTAGCAGTGCCCGTAAGCACAAAATTAGGCAGTAACGGATTCCATGAAATTTGGCCCTGATCAGATCCAGAGATTGAGGAAGTAACCAGAGGTCGTTTCAACTTCGCATACCGAAGTCGACAACAACCGCAATATCCATAATCACGCGCAAAGTCATCCCAAATTGTAAACATTTGGCAGTAGTGCACCAGTCGGTAGAAGTAATCCCAGCTAAAACACGATCGAGGACTCTTGAACATTGGGAATACAAATACAGTGTAAATGGCAAAACTGACGCTGTTTTGACTGCATGCAGTACCGTAATGTTGTTATACTACAGTGACACGTTGTTTTATAAATTTACTGCAGTCTGCAGTGATATAATGCATTACTGCAGTGACATATTATACCTGCAGTGAAATTGTTTTACTGCAGCAATATATATTGTTTTATAAATTTACTGCAATGATATACTGCATTAAGTATCATCAACTTGCGTTTCATGCCATCAAGGGATGGAGCACTCATCCAAAGCTACAACCAGTACCCCCTCAAGTTCTATATCAAGTTAATGAATGAGACACTGGCAGGATCGGGACTAAAATCCGCTATAATTTCATAATCTACAGATATAGATGCGTGCCAAGGCAAAACACAGAAGGGAAATGGATTAACAATGCACTGGGCTACTGAGTGTAGGAGACTTCGTAACTACCGCATGTGTTATTTTGCTCAAGTTCGGGGGAGACTTTCACAATTTTCCAAGAACCGGCCTTGAATGGGCGACGTACCCGGGTATATAGCTGAAAATGATGCACGAGGTTAATTGTTCGGCCTTGAACGGGTCGGGTGTGTAACAGTAGCACTAAATCATTGAACAACTCCAAAATAACGACATAGCTTGTACTGAGCCAAAGAGTGACTTATTGCAAATGGCTTCAACAACAATATTTCAAGTTTTCGTCGGCCGAATCGAAAAACGGCTGACCTCACAGAGAGGTCAAGGCATAGGATCCCGGGTGTGTGTCATCAGAATGGTAAGGGTAACATGTTTACGACTGAGGTTAAATGAACTTCGCATACCTCAATGTCATTAGCAAGGACATGCATTAAGTAGATGCCCTTGATCGATAGTAAATCAATGTCCATTGCCACAAACACGGCAAATATGATAAAATCTAATCAAAAATGGTATTTCCTTCTTTTTGGTTTGGCAACTTATTATTATTGATGTGGAATGAACAAAGGCAAAATCAAAATTCCAATCGATTAATTCAATATGATTCTGCTTTATGGAAAGAAACACAAAATGAACAGTCACATCATGTACATAGTGTGGCTGACACGACAGGTTTACAACTTTACATTAGTTAAAATTAATTGTCTTTATTTCACAGGTTATGTTTTGACATTATTACGACTAATGGTTTGTTGATCTTTCTCAAGAAAGTATACGTGGTTAAAGGATCAATCGCAGCGTAGGCCTATTTTATATTGCATCAGTAATTGTAATCCATATGCAAGTCTATTGAACTGCCACAGTACAGAGTCTACAGACGAATATGATCAACTTATATCACTCCGCGGCATTCAAAGCAAACGATATCAACTTCGATATCACTCCGCCATTCAAAGCAAACGATATCAACTTGTATATCACTCCGCCATTCAAAGCAAACGCTATCAACTTAGTATTACTCCGCCATTCAAAGCAAATGAGATCCGCCATTCGAAGCAAATGAGATTAACTTATATATCACTCCGCCATTCAAAGCAAATGAGATCACTCACTCCGTCATCCAAAGATCAACTTTGAACATCACTCCGCATCAAACCAAATGAGGTCAACTAATACCACTCTGCCATTGTTAATAAGATCAACTTTTATATCACTTTGCATTCAACCAAATCCTTCCATCATTCACGTATAGTGCTTTAATATGGAACATACACACGCACAACCTCGCAGCAACGAGGCCTACACGTTTCACCCAATTTAAACCAAACCAAAAAGACACTCAATTAACCGGTTCCTGTTCGTGTAGAAATTATCCATTTAATGTCATGCGATATAGTGCACAACTTTTGTTATACTGTATAATGGAAATCCTATGAAAAAAAATATATCAAATTGGAACTTGGTCGGGCTTGGCTGTTTCAACGGATCATGGGAGGCATGAGTTTCCGGAAGTATACTGCATGCAATCCGAGCAGGATCTTGCTCATCTTCAGATTAATTCAGACGATCGAGAGATTCTGCTATTGATAAACAGCTATGCCCGCCAACCTGTACTTTTATGGGTAACCCCTACCCCCACTTAAGAGTTTCTATATGATTCCCACGGAGGATGTGGGGAAGGGTGAAGAGGTAGAGGTAGGGGAAGGGGGTAGTGGAAGTTTCCCATTTCTTGGAATTGAATGACATGATAATATTACAGAAGTCATCGTAATTAAGAGATGTCAGCGGGAAAGACTGATTCATCGATAGCGTGCAACAACCGCAGCAACTTTCCATCTTAACCGCGGTAACTTTTCCTTTATACTTTGATAGCTTGCGAAACAGAAATGTTCACCACATTTACCTATAATTTAGCAATTTGCTAAAACCTACTTATACATTCTATCATCAAACAGTGTACTAATAGGGGGCCTATACTATCAATCTACATACCGGGTATGTAGACATAAAGGTAGTATCATACTTTGGTAGCATACAGAAACAGAAATCTTCACAGATTTACCTATAACTTACAGGGAATAAAGATGGTGATGGTAGAAACATATCTTTATCACTTGTTTCTGCATAAAATGCTGTTTTTATCCAGTAAAGAGTCAAACCAATGACCAAAACAATTTTGATCTTTGTATCGATGAAAATCCCTGGAATATGGCGGTGTGTGCGTGGTTTCATGGCTTAAGACTGCCAAAACGAACAAAGATAATTTACAAAGACTATTTGGGACACCACCAACGTAGGGCTGGATAGCTCAGTTGGTAGAGCGCTTGTACGGTATTTCAGGAGGTCGCCGGTTCGAATCCCGCTCCAGTCAATTTTTCTTTGTTATCTTTTCATTGATCTTTAAAAGATAAGAAAAATTAAGGTGAACAAAATACTGTGGGAGTTTTTCACTGTTTTCTCAAAACATCGGCACCGTATGGGACTGAAATTTTGACAGATGACTGTTACTTTATCTTTCTCGAGATTTTTGCCCATGAATCTGCATTTCTTGGAGCAATAACCATAGTATGATATTACCTTTAAATGCGCTGCTGAATTAAGGTTCCTTGACATGTGAATAATTAGGTAATTCTAAACGCATTGACCATTGGTCAGGTGACTAACAACAGGCGGATTATTTCGACTGAATGGGGGCACTCTTTCAACGCTATATTTGGGGATGCACATAAAATAAGTTTTGCCTTCAAATTACTGGGGACGTATCACATCGAATTTGAATTGATTTGACATAATGTGTGTTAATTAAGTTTATTCCCAGTATTTCTGATGAGGGACATTTTCTCTTCTGGTATGTACCCAAAGATGGCGACTGACATAGCGCCCTCAACAGAATTGGATTGGAATGCTGCCAACTGTTGACTCTCCGTGCTCTCAGCCGAAGACGCGTGTGCATATCATTTCTTCATTGAAGATTCACTGGCCATTTTCCGTGTGTTGTGTTGTGCAGATGCACTATTACGAATGGAAATAATACTTGTTTTCCGACTAGACGCAATTTTGGGATCGTCACAGCGTGTCACGCCTTATTAAATGCGTGGGACATGACATGATAAACGGAATTACAGCTTCTAACGCTCCCAGTGCATCTACCGTTAGTGACAGCCAACAGTTCAGTGGACTATAAAAACATGATTCATACGTCAAATCGATGGCCAAGACTTTAGCCAGATGTGTCTGTTTGTCTGACAAGTTGCAGATTACACGGGTCGTTAGCCTGACCTAGTTTCTGTTTGTTTGGTATTATGATCTTCACGGTTGTCATGGTAAGGCAGTCAGGCTACGTTTCCGACACATCATGGTGCGGAATAAATAAAAAGAAAGTCTGAAAATTTACGATAAATCGGGATAAATTGGACGGGACATTTGAATGATTTGTATATCCCTGACCGCATTGGTCATAGCGGGCATGAATCTATGGGTTGAGTATTGTGTGCTTACTCATTCTAGCTAATCCGTATTCGGCCGTTTCAGTGAGATCCATCTGGGTCAAATTGCCAAACAATGATCGCAATCTTGTTTCAACTATGAATTTATAAAGTACATAGTGACATTTCAGATTGCTCATGCTAATTATAAACCGCATGGATTGCACAGTAATTAGTTCTTTCGGATTCGTGTTGTTGTTTATTACAGCAGACGCACAAACAAATATTTCTTCGGGCAGGAGACTTGAAGCGGTGCAACTTGAATTTCTTCCATAATCTTACCCACGAAGTGCATTTGGATTACTACAACATTATATGAACAGTAGAGGATTGGTGACATACCCAAACAGAAATATTCACAGATTTACATTTAACTTTCAGGGTATGAAGATGGTGCTGGTAGAAACATACCATTAAAATATTTCCGACAGAAATGGTGCATTTATCCAGAAATTAGTAAAACAACGACCGAAAAGAGTTTTGATCTCGGGGCAAGATAAAACCATTCTTTATGTTTTATACGAAAAAAGAGTAAGGTTTTCAATATTTTCTCGTGACTCAGATGTTCGATTGAGCTCAAATTTTCACAGGTTTATCATTTCATGTACAGGTTTGATCAGACTTAGCCTGAGTGCTGTTCTGTAACCTTTACCAATCATATATTATACCTTTAAGAGAATTAGTCACTGTTTGCGACGTGGGTGATTGGGATCATTTTCAAAGGTGGGTGGAAATTTGCATGCCCGATCAATAAAGTTATCTGCTTTACAATCTACCAAAAGGGAGAAATGCACAAAATTCGCAACATTTAAACTGATAATCCAAATTGAGTTTCTGGCAGACCTTCAATTCTGGAATTCGTGAAAGAATACGGCTGAGAACTGTTGTTTGTTGGTATGTGTTGTTGTTCTTGGCCGAGTTCATCTTTCCACAGAACGGGAGAGTTAACTGCCGCCAAAGCAGCTCCCATACCCTCTGCCTCTTGTGATCAATAACCTTCCCGTCCAGGTTGATTCTATGTGTGCTGATGAGGACGTGAAACACGTCTGTAGCTGCTGCTGTACCGGCGAACTGCTAACCGGCCACCGCCGGCCACCGGCCCAAGAAAGTTCGGTTGCAGCTTGACAATAAACGTGAACATAGTGCACTTGTCATTACAAAGTGTTCCCCGCTGGGAAAAAATATCAAGGTTGTCGCATGGGATCGGAATACATGCAATACCATAGGCGTCCAATGGGTCTTTTTCACAAAACTCATCGTAACTTACTAATACTATCAATCGTAACACTCCCAAAGTATTGCACTCCAATGTAGGATACGATGGGTTATCCTTTATAGGTTCTGGCCGGTATTGTGCTGTGTTTTCAACGGTCAATTTGTACCGTGCATGCACGCCTGGGCCAAGCCTTGTTGGTTTGCCAGCCGGTGCAAAAGTAACAGCACCGCATAGAACAATTGTATATTAAATACTACAAGGATATAGAACCTAGCATAGATTATTCTATAAAACAATTTATATCACATGACAGCCAGCAATAAAGAATTACCCATAAGTAATGATACAGTTACCCTCCTCAATGGATGTTTGTTTCAAACCTTATAACTAACTATTCTACCAATTTACATGCATGTACATTGTACATTGGAGAACAAAAAAAGAAAAAAGAAAATGCCATGTTGAATTTATGCCGATTTAAGGCTGATCATGGAGGAATAAGAATACACACTTTGGTTCCACATAGTGGGCTGATTAAATTGAATTTTGGTAAATTCAGTAGCTGTGGGAGCGGCCAAATGTTTGAATATGATGATGTGTTCACGCAAACATTAAAGGTAGTATCATACTTTGGCAGTGGCGTCGCCTAGGGGGGGGGGGGGGGCCAGGGGGGCACGTGCCCCCCTGGAAAACCTTGTGCCCCCCCCCCCCTCGTGCCCCCCCATTTGAAATTTGGGTTGGTGAAAAAAAAATATAGTATATAAAACGTTTGCCCCCCCAACAATTGCTAGTGCCCCCCTTGTGCCCCCCAGACTCAAAAGTCTGGTGACGCCACTGTACTTTGGTAAGAACCAAAATAGAAATGTTCACAGATATACGTATAACTTTCAAGGTATGAAGATGTTGCTGGTAGAAACCTATACCGTTAATTTTTTTTCACCTCAAATGGTGTATTTATCCAGAAATTAGTAAAACAACGACCGAAAATCTTTTTGATCTTTTAAAAGATCAAAAATAAAAGAGGTCACTACAAGTAATAAACTGCTGGAAACTGCTCATCAGCCAAAATGACCTGAAATATATCAAATGCCCAAAGTTAGGACAGGATGGCAAAACCTTTGAGAAAGATCCTGTTAGGATCGAAACGCGTCAGGCCCTCCTAACTTTAAGCAAAAATAAAAGAGAAAAGACTTAAGAAATACTGTGGCCGTTTTTCACGATTTTCTCAAAAAGTGGGCACCGTATGGGACTGAAATTTTCACAGATGACTGTTACTGTATCTTCCTTGATATTTTTGCCCATGAATCTGTACTTCTTTGACAAAAACCAAAGTATGATACTACCTTCAATACTATACTATTACAACAAGCTCATTGTACTCCGGGAAGACGAGAGGCAAAGAAGCCAAGTGCCTTACTCAAGGACACAAGCACTGAAGTTCACACACAAGACATTTCAAGCAATGTTTCTCGGAAGAAATTGAAAACAAAAATTCCGACAAAGACGAGTAAGATATCCCTATTATGTTGCCCGAAGAACAAAACTTAAATGGCCAATGAGCAATTGAAAGTAATTTCATTTCTATTCACTTCACATTTTTGATGCAAAAACGTTTATAGGTGGAAACTCTCATTTTTGTTTTAATAGGAAGACAAAATCATTCATGAGAATGACGGTGACTGCACGAGGACATGAACACAACACGACCGAGGACTTCTGTTTACACTCCTCGTAAAGGGAGGGGCAACGGAAGTTGTATCTTAAAATTACATGTATCTCCCAGATCAAAAACTGTCAAAGCTGCAAGCAACATGTTAAGATAGATGTTTTGTAAACAGACATTCATATGACGCGTAGAAACGGAATGAAAATGTGATTACTGCGGCTCTCATCACTTCGGCACAGGACTGCCAAATGTCAAATGCAGAACGAATGTCCAGGTTTAATCAGTGATAATTAATTTCGGGGATGGGTATTTTAGTGAGTAATTTAGAAAGATAGATGATGCTAACGGATTTGTAGAAGCTTTTCTCATTAATGATTCTGACTGAGTATTAGCTAATGTTGATATTAGCACTCCTTCTTGGGGGATAGGTTAGTCTTGACAGTTAATTTGCATCGCTAACAGCGTGCGCCCATTCTATATCCACGTTAAAGGGATTGCATACGTTTGGTAATTTGAGCCTAATGTTTGTTTCAAACCAATATAATTGTTTATATATACCATAAAACTAACCTGTGAAAGTTTCAATTCAAAAGGTGGTAGCGTTTTTGAGATTTTGGCGACAAACTAGAGCGGTTATTTCACGCCAGAGAACAGTTAGTCAATAGCTGAGAAGCGTTACGGCCATAACGCTTCTCAGATTCATAATTTTTGGAGATAAAAAGTGACATATTTTTCCATAGCCGCGGTACTTCGAATTGAATGTTTCTCAATATGCATTATACTATCCAAAGCAGCTGTACTTCTCACCAAGTAAGTTTTTATTGCCATAAATTTTCAGAGTCATTACCAAACGTATGCAATGCCTTTAAGACGCGGATGCAGTTTGCTGGTTCAGTTAAACGTGAATTAAAGGTAATATCATACTTCGGTTTTTATCAAAGAAATGCAGATCAAAATTTCAGTCCCGTACGGTGCCCACCTTGAGAAAACTGTGAAAACACCGACGGTATTTCTTAAATATTTTCACCGTTATTTTTGATCTTTTAAAAGCAAAATTATTTGTGGTCATTGGTTTCTATTCTTTTCTGAAAAATACAGCATTTAAGGCAGAACAATGTTACGGTATGTTTCTACCATCACCATCTTTATACCCTGTAAGTAATAGGTAAATCTGTGAAGATTTCTGTTTCGGTATGCTACCAGAGTATGATAGTACCTGTACAAACAAATGTATTGAAAAACACTGGAGTACATATGTGCTCACTTGTAGAAATAAAATGACAAAAAATGCCACTGGTCTGATTTTCCGTGCTTCGCTTGTTGCAAGAGTAATAGTTAGACGGAGGGAATTGTTCAACATCGTTTCCTAGTCATTGACAGATTGTCGCATTTTCCATAAACGCAAGCAATGACTGCCCACAAAACGTATAGTTCATACAAATATACACGAAGAAAACAGACCAGATGTATGTAGGCCTAATCGCTGTAATTTGATGAAATTTGAACTGAGAAGTATCATTTACCTTCAATTACTCGAACAACTAGGATATGAAATTTCATTGAGCACCTACCTGTGAACTAGAATCCTCTCTCCGTATATGAGTCTGTTGCTAGAGTTCAACCGTCCTTCGGCTTGCGATTATTATATTCTCGAAGAAAACTCCAATACGAAACCTTCCAGCATTAGCTGCACAAGAAACTTCTCCGATTGTATGGCAATAGCTCGGTCCGTGGCTTGCCTCAACCTGGTTGGTGCTTCTGCGTTTTAATATGCGGTGTAAGAGCGACAGTTAGCTAACTCGAATAATGTCTGTGAAATGTGCTTTCTAGAAAAAAACTGCTTGTATTTATGGCAGTGGGCGATTCGATTTCCCATCAGGAGGGGTGAGAAGGCATAGACCTGCAACCGTTGATCAGCGAATCAGACGAGCTCCTACGAGCCTGCCTGACACGTAGAGGGACGGTCATAGGCAGGGCTTGTAGGTGGGTGGTTCCCCGGCAGTTTGTAGTTCATCCACCGTCACAGCCACATAATAGAAGCGTCGTTCAGTGCAAACTTAGACAGTTCGTCAGCTTCGTCGCTTTTAGGTGCCATTTTAGTCAGTACCATCTTTAATAAATTTTGCCATCGGAACACATTTCATGGAGCTATATAGAAAACACAGAAAAGCAACGAAAACAAAGGTTCCCGACTAAAAAATTAGTTTCTAGTGCAAACTCCATTTTGTTGTCCTTTCAAACATGACATTTTGAGCCACATAGTAACGCAGTCTTAAATTTCAGCCAGTCCATAACGGAGACACTATTTAAATACACACTCTGTCGGTATTTGTTTTCAGTTTTCACAAACATTTAATATGATTTATTGTTCTTTAGAACAGCATATTAGAATTACCACTGTCATTTCTCATGAAAGAGCTAAACTTGGTTTATTACTTTTTTTGTAAAAATAAGGTATGCACGAAATACGCATGGAAGAGGGCTGGGCTTGTGTCGTATTGAGTATGTGCATGGTCTAATTATATAACATAGGAACAGTATACCACTAACGATTTTACAGAAACACAACAGGTTGGGAACTGTTTCATGTAACATCTCAGGTTGTTCGTATTTTTTTTTTTTAGTTTTGGGGCTAGGTTGGGCCTTTCCTTTTAAAACTAACCTTGTTTCGGGGAATTAGTTCGGGGGAATACTTTAATATGAGTTAAGATTTCACATTTTACGCGGTTTAACATTTGTTTTGAGGGGTGTCTTTATTTGTGTTGACACCTACAACTTGACCTCGGACAAACCTCTTTCGGCAACGCTTGAAGGTAGTTAAACCAAAATAGAATTTTCATTGTTTACCCTCAAACACCCAATGGGTAAGGTTGGCCAGTTATCTCATCAAGTATATACACACAGCTCTGATCTTTCCAGCTGAATTCATGCCGATTGTTGAACATTTCGAGTGAGGCGAGAAGATTGACCAAAGACCAACAGTGGATGAAACATCATTTTCTCTATCTACTCAATCGGGTGACAGAGCCCATACTTGAGAGTGAAAGCGCAAACCGTTCTGGGAGCGCCAAGTGTTGCATCACCTGCAGCATTTTGCTGCGTTTTCACCGCAATGCTCATTTCAGGACCTTCTCGCGACACTTTTAAGGTTTGCTTCATTATACTGCAGAACTTGCCATACATGGTGAAAGAATGTTCATTCTATAGATAGTTAACACCTTCGGCAACCGCCAAAAGGTATTGCACATCACTTTACGCGTGCTTGCAGGAGAAAATCTGTATTTCTTGCAGAATAAACGAACGTAACCCATTTCTTTTCAAGCCCCTTTTAAAAAGATATTCGTGGATTCTCAAGGGCTTTTGTGAAGAGTGTGCGGATAAAGTTAAGCCGTTACCATGGAAAAAGGGCGATGATTTATGATGGGCTGGAAGTAGACAATGGTCAACCACCGTTCGGCCAATCACAGCTCACATAATGGACCATGCCTCGTATTTTACTTGATCAACCTAGTAAAAACAAAATGGCCAGAAAATCCTTCACGAGCTCAGGTATTTGCTCAATACCCTGGATGCAGAGCTTTTTGTTTTTAATAGGCAGACCGGAACTATATTTCAAGACTTTGGACTGTAACCATGGTGCCAGAAAGTCGCTCTGCTTTTCTCATGCGGCGGATGGATACACTTTTAGTGTTGAGTCAGGTTTGCCAGTTAAAAACAGAATGAAAACAGTCATCAATCAACCTATGGACGAACCAGTAAGGAACATAAAGGGTGGAGATAATAGCTTTATTTTACACCAAGGCTTAATAAGCTTTGCCTGGCGTCGCGGGTGTTTTGTTATCATTAAAAAAATGTTATTATTGTATTTTTATTTACTAATTTCTTTACAATTGGATGGGATTTAAGATGACGAATGTGGGAATTTATTTATTGTCGGCAGCCGTCACTATGACTTTGCCGTACAATAATTCAAGCCGCTGGTTTCAAGAGCAGGAACGACTGGTTAGATTCATGATATGCCGTCACCATATATCTAAAGATTGATGGCTAATCTTCTACGTGGTTCATCTGATAATAAAGAGGTGGTTACACATTTACCCTGACGCATTCATCCCATGTGCTGTTTTGTCTCGACGCCTCGACAATGCAATCACGATCACTGGCCGTATGCATGTATATAAACACTTCATAACAATGTGAACTCACAGCCACGTGTAAATTAATGAAGAACACGTTCATATTAAAGAGATATCAGAACAGATTGGTAACATACCCAGACAGAAATGTTCACTGATTTAGGTTTAACATTTAAGGTGTGAAGATGGTGCTGGTAGAAACATAGTGTTAAAATATTTCCGCCTTGAATGCTGCGTTTATCCAGTAATTAGTAAAACAAAGACCGAAAACAGTTTTGACCAAAACCATTCTTTATGTTTTATAAGACAAATGTAGCTGTTTTCTCGTGACTCAGATGTTTGATTTGGCTCAAAGTTTCACGGGTTTATCATTTCACGCACATATTGGATCAGACAGAGTGTGAGTGCTGTTCTGTGACCTTTACCAATCATGTATTATGCCTATACCTTTAATGGCGAATGCATACACTAGGTGTGATGAAGTTGTGCTTGATCAAATTGAAACGAGATGTCACACGGATGAAAGCAGGTTTTGAATTGTTCTCAGGGACGGGCATTCTGCAACAGACCTTTTTTCTGTTCTAGTAGAGGAAGCGGCGATCGGTCACAATCCTAGGGAACAATACAGATGGAAAACAAACAGTGGTAAGAATGCAATCAACTCCTGTCACATTTCACTTTGGGTATAACTTAATGCTATGGGTAACTCTCATCACAGATGGTTGTAGCTATAAGCCTGGGCTTTTCGTGCACGAGATCTCGAGGCAGGAGACGCCGTGTGAGCGGAACATCTAGAACATGTTGCAAATTACCAGGCCCATTCAATCACAGCTCCAGGCTTATGCCTTTACTCTTCTTTGGAGTGTTCTCTGCAAGATCATACCCTCCTCCTGATGGTGATCTTCTTGTGTTACTTGCCTGCATATAATGTTGCGAGGTGCGCGAATTTCTACCTTTGAGCAACCGATGAAATAAGTGTCAATATCCGATCCCCTGGAGTATACTCCTTATAACACTCTGTTATGAGACATCAATGCACTGAAATATTAACATACTTCCCGTGCCAGCTTCCTTGAATGTGCCAACTTTCGCAAGAATTCGTCACGTTGAACACTGATCACATTAAATGATTGAATGTAGGCCTATAGTACAAAACAGAATGTGTCTTTCACGAACAGCTCTGGTCATGTGACCATTTCATGTGACGGTGACCTATTCTGTGGGTGTGGTGCGTTCGTTTACCTTCCGCGAGCCGATCCCAGTCAACCTCATCCCAACCTTCTCGATTGTTTTGTGCAGTACACACGTCCATTCCAGGGCTGGCCCGTGGTACTGTAGCTAAACGAACCTACCTTAAGCTTCCAGTACACGTCTCATGTAGTTATTAAGTTTTTCTGAAATTTGATTGGCTGTTGCCTTTGGAAGTGCAGTATAATCTTCCAGCAGGGGAAAATGGCGCCAAAAAACTTGAAATGACACCTTTTTTCCGTACATTGACTGTTGAACTTCCCGCGTGTGCGTGCGACTGTGTCACCTTACCTTTCCAATTGAACTGATAGATTACTTCATCTTCTCGTTCTTCATCGACCGTAAACATGTTAACTGGCCTGAATAATTTAAAACCTATACCCGCAATGTACAATAACCACCGTGACTTATTTGATTGAAATCACGGCAGCAGCCCAAAATAGAGGACCCGTGTGATTACGAAGGTGTCTACTTGGCCAGTGTCAGTGGTGAAATGTGACTATTTCACTCATAAACAAACAGGCAAGCGGCCATCTTGGGTATACCAGGCTCATGTATTCATCAACGCTTTGTAAATTCACGGTAAACCGAAACATTGGTAAATTGCTTTACTGCTGCCACGAGAAAGAAACGTCAGTAACTGCACGGACAAAAAAAAGGTTTACCACGATTTTGGATGTTGGAATTGGTAGGTACAGTATATCCTGTTGAAATTTCAATTGTGGCTGAGAGATTTGGCCCTCCCTGATGAGGTGGAGGGCATATTCCTCCTTAAAGGAAATGTCATACTTTGGATTTTGTCAAAGAAAAAAGTGGCGAGAAGGGCTAACATGGCGAGAAAGGCCAATATGGCGAGAAGGGCCAACATGGCGAGAAAGGCCAATATGGCGAGAAGGGCTAACATGACGAGAAAGGCCAATATGGCGAGAAGGGCTAACATGGCGAGAAAGGCCAATATGGCGAGAAGGGCAAACATGGCGGGGGAGGCCAATATGGCGAGAAGGGCCAACATGACGAGAAAGGCCAATATGGCGAGAAGGGCAAACATGGCGGGGGAGGCCAATATGGCGAGAAGGGCCAACATGGCGAGAAAGGCCAATATGGCGAGAAGGGCCAACATGGCGAGAAAGGCCAATATGGCGAGAAGGGCCAACATGGCGAGAAAGGCCAACATGGCGAGAAGGGCTAACATGGCGAGAAAGGCCAATATGGCGAGAAGGGCAAACATGGCGGGGGAGGCCAATATGGCGAGAAGGGCCAACATGGCGAGAAAGGCCAATATGGCGAGAAGGGC
This sequence comes from Astropecten irregularis, assembly GCA_963971285.1. NCBI lineage: Eukaryota > Metazoa > Echinodermata > Asteroidea > Paxillosida > Astropectinidae > Astropecten > Astropecten irregularis. Next base: position 12,834,130 of record OZ020252.1, on the reverse strand, counting down.
CAACATGGCGAGAAAGGCCAATATGGCGAGAGGGGCCAACATGGCGAGAAAGGCCAATATGGCGAGAAGGGCTAACATGGCGAGAAAGGCCAATATGGCGAGAAGGGCCAACATGATACGGAGCCCCTAAAGGGACGGCCAAAAAAAAGTTGTGGAGAGGTAAAAACAAAAGTTTGAATTATTTCGTTCCCTCGAAATATAATTTCATTTCCTTACTTTCCAGGGTCAGTCTGTTGACGCTGTGTAACAAATTGAGTTATTTCAGGCTGCTGTCATTCTGTTAATGTAGGCGTGAACATAAGTAGGCCTACATGTATACATAAATTACTGAACCGCTGGTTTTTACTGTTGTTTATTTTTCATTAATTAATCAGTTGCATATGGAGTGATCGGGCCCTTCATTTTTTTAGTTTTTCAGACTTTTTCCAACAAAAACCCCATAGGCTTATGCGCATTTTTTTCAGCGCTGACCATAACATTATTATGCCATATAGGGTTACGGGTTAGGGCTCCTTACGCATTTTTGTGGTCGCCATGACACATGACATTATGGGTCAATCACAACCACTAACTGCATACCGTTAGTGCGTTGTTTTTTTAACTCTGTCAAATTTCCTAGTTTTCAAGTTACGGCGTACACTGTATACACTTAGATAATCTTTCCTTTTTATGAATAAATTTTTTTTTTATCTGTATGTCTCCCCGTCGGGTTGTCTGTTTGTTTTTCTGTTCCTGTTTCATTCTAATGTATGTGGGGATCACAGCAATACAATATTGAATATAGATCAAAATAAAAGTGATATCATACGTTTTAATGGAAAACGAACACAGGGCTTGACTGGATCTAAACATTATGAGTAAGTAGCAAAGGGTAGTAAAGATTACTTTATATAATTTGTTTTGTCAAGTACATGTATATTCCATGGACAACTTGAACAATGAATAGCTTTATTAAAGTAGACATAAGTCCCCCTAGGAATGATCAATTTGTTGCATTCTCTTTTATTTCTAATAAGCAGGAGAGAGTGCTTGTTAGATTATGCTTTACTGAACTTTGAGTGTCATTTGTTTGTTTTTAAAATCATCACCAATCCCCGTCTTCCTGTGGACTCACCCTGTATGGGAGACTTTTCAATTCACCGAGAGAGGGCGCTCGCGTTCAGGCAGGCGCTCGAGTCGGCTAGGTACGAATAGAGTCCCTTTATACCCTTTGTATTTAAATCATTTCGGTCGAGGGAACCAAATAGTTTTTATTTCGTGAACGTCGGTCTGTTAACACTGCGTAACAAATTGAGTTATTTCAGGCTGCTGTCATTCTGTTGATGTAGGCGTGAACATACGTACATGTATACATAAATTACTGAACCGCTGGTTTTTACTGTTGTTTATTTTTCATTAATTAATCAGTTGCATATGGAGTGATCGGGCCCTTTATTTTTTTTAGTTTTTTAGACTTTTTCCAACAAAAACCCCATAGGCTTATGCGCATTTTTTTCAGCGCTGACCATAACATTATTATGCCATATAGGGTTACGGTTAGGGTCCGGGTTAGGGTTCCTTAGTAAACGCATTTTTGTGGTCGCCATGACACATGACATTACAGGTGAATCACAACCAATAACTGCATACCGTTATTGCGCTGTTCGCGGCAGTTGACCACTGTTTTAATAACCTTTTTTGTACATTTTGCTTGATTTCTAATTATCGTAAACTAAAGCAAGAAAAGATTTTTCAGAAATAATCATGCCACTATAAAAACACACAAATAAAAATGTGCGCAGATTTATGTTGTACGATGTATTGTTATACGTCATTATATTGCAGGTGCAAACATCGCACAACGAAACTGCGCAGATATTTGTGAATTTGTCATGATGAACGATGTATCAAACATCACAAAATGTGCGAAGATATTTCTGATGTTCGATGTTTCTCCTGCGCCATCATTCTTTGCCGTCTTGCGCATGATATTCATATTTAATTTCACACTGTGAGTGTCCGATGTGTCATGTGTCATGGCGACAACCGCATTTTGCACTGGATACGAAACCACGCTATAGGGTTAGGGCTAGGGTTATAGGGTTAGGTCTAGCTAAGGTAATACCGTGTTAAAGGGATCGTATAGGATTTGCAAGGTCTAAAAAAAAAAACCCATTGAGTTTGAGACAGAAAATGGACTCAACAGTTCGTAAACAGTGCAAACAGTCACCATGGGAAATCTTGGTTCATCAGATGCTGGGTTTTTCAAGGAAATCAAGATTTAGTGTCTTTTCCAAAGATCATTCGTTAGAACGATTTTTGGAACAAACATAAAGTAAACTTTTTGTCATGTTTTATAATAAAAATCAAGTCGGGTTTTCGCTATTTTCTCGTGACTCAGATGTCCGATTGAGCTCAAATTTTCACAGGTTTATTATTTTATGTACTTGTTTCATCAGACAAAGTATGAGTGCAGTCCTGTGACCTTTACCAATCATGTATTGTACCTTTAACAACAATACAGTCGTAAATCAACAGACTGACAGGGAGACGTATGAGCAATTTTTGGATCATGTAATATTTCTATACAATAAACTTGAATGACATTCAACCTCAACAAAAATATTGGGGGGGGGGGGGGTGATAATACACGCCATCCCCCACCTCAAATATTGGGGGGATATATCACCCATCCCCGGGATCTACACCCATGCACTGGTTCGTGAAGTTCAAGTTGAAATTGAAGCTTACTGGTAATAAATATGATATGAAAGTTTCTAAAATATACGGGGAAACTTTTTTCCAGATCTTTGTCATCTGTCCATTAAAAGGCGCTTGGTATTGTCGCAATTTCCAAAAAAACACCAGCTAGTTCAAACTGCAGCAATATGATTAAAAATTAAGCACAATAGCATAGCGCAGTATGTCGTGTACAGATAAATCCCAAACCTATGATGAAATATTAATATGATTGGAAAATGGATGATTAGAACAAATGCCTTCTCTCCAATGTAATGAGACTATAATGATAAACGTCTCGGATTTCACCAGACACTGTGACGCGCCAGACCCTCGTGTGAAAACTAGTTATCCAGCTCATTTCAGCCAAAGCAATAACTCAATTTGAGGACCATGTACCACTTGTAATCATTGCAGTCATACTAATTCGTGACGGTAGGCCTACTGGACTAGTCAGGATAATTTACTTTATTTAAAAATACAGTACATGATTGTCCATACAGAAATATTCACAGATTTACATTCAGGATATGAAGAGTAAGTATTTCCGCATGAAATGGTGTATGTATCCAGAAATTAGTAAAACAAAGACCGAATACAGTTTTGATCCCGGGGTAAGATCAAAACCATTTTTGATTGAGAATTGGGTTGGATTTTCTCTATTTTCTCGTGACTCAGAATGATGTCCGATTGAGCTCATATTTTCACAGGTTTATTATTTGGTGTAGGCCTACATGCTGGATCAGTGAAGTATGAGCCCTGTGACCATAACCAATCATGTAATATACCTTTAATTATAAATACACGTAAGGCAAATGTTAACTGCGATACACTTTGCCAATCTGAAAGAGGAACATTTTCAGTTGTGATGGACACTTTTTTTCGGGGAGTTTATTGCAGCTGGCGGTATCGCATTGCAGGCTTGTTATCCCGTGATGAAGAGAAAGAAGACCCTTTATGCCGAATGGAAAGATACAATCCCTCATCTGAGATATACTCTAAATAAATCTAAATCTCAGCCTTGCTGTGATGACAGGTAGGGGATTTCTCTGGGAAGGCCAACGGAGATGAGGAGTGGAGTCCTTGACTATAAGGGTTAAGCATGGAAGGATGTGGGGAAGAAAAATGCTGATGAAACGGTCTGGATGCAGTCTCCTGCATATCCTGGCCTTCTCAGGAGACGCCACTTTGTAAATGAAGAAATGAAACTCATAGTTGGAAAATGCCATGCATTATAAGGCAGGGAGACCAGAGGAGAATGAATGTGCGACTGCGATCCAAACACTGATAATTAGACCTGGCCTCACCAGCATGGTCGGTAGATTCACGTTGAATTGACCAAATTTCCATCGAAAGCAGATTTTCATATTCAAAATGTAATAGCGCCACAAAGGAAAACAAGAAAGAAATATTACAATTTTGAGGAATTTATGAAATATTAAAGCTTTTATAAATATTAGAGGGACAGCATGGGAGATATGATTACTTAGACATGTGGTACATGTATTTCTGATGATGATGATGATGTTGTTGTTGTTGTTGCTGCTGCTGCCGTTTCTAATAATGTTTTGAAATTGGTGGTTCCGCTTCTGATAATGTTGTTGTCGGTGTTACTTTTGATGTTGGTCGTATTATATATCAATTAATGTTCGTGTTTTATCACAGGCTGTTGCATGCCCCAACACTCAACAAAAAAACAAAAAAACCAAACTTCATTTCCAAATGTCAGGATAAGCCGCTGAAAACATGAAGCTGTTTAAATTCAGCAAGCCCGATGGAAAAATAAAGAGCAATACCGAGAGACCATATCAATATAAGCTTCTTATCTGAATACTTTCCTCAGAAGAAAATCCAGATAAAAGAACCCCTTGATGTTGCTCCGTATTCCAAGATGTCCACCTGCTGAACAGGAATTCTGGGCCGTTAAAACCGCAAATGTACTGCTTAAAGTCCTGGATGATGCAAGGCGATGCCAATATTTCAAGTCACATTTCGACACTCGATGTATACGTGCTCCCAAAAGAACATGACATGAAAAGTGCCACGAACGCTTTTCAGTCCCACCTGCATTCAAATTTCAGTTTACATACAGTTATGAATGACAGAACTGCAAAGGAACAAGGAGTTTGTGAAACATGTCTGGTTTATTCATAAAGGCTTCCACCCACCATGAACCCATCGCATTCAATATTCATCGCGGTATATATATTTGTTGTTATACGAACTTTTCGATTCAGTAACATTACCCAACGGTGTTCCTATATTATGCAGGCATAGTTCGGAAAAATATATAGTATACCCGAACATGAACAAAGACAAGTGACTGAGACGTTATTCGAACCCGAGACCTCCGGGCTAGCCACAACGGTGTTCTATCAATTGAAACCATTCAGGGGTCCCAACATTGTCAATTACACCTTTTTGAGTTGCAAGCAGAACGTCATGAAACTACATACAATCATTGGAATCCCGCTTCGATCAGTTTCTGCATGGATTTAACTTTAAACGACTTGAATTAATCTGTATGCCGCCCTAGTCAGTTTCCTTGGTTTATTGAACGACTTGAAACAAATGTGTGTTTTTGATGTTTGTACAGCTGGGCTGAAAAATTACCCTCTTAAAGGTAGTATCATACTATGGTAAGAAACCAAAACAGAAATGTTCACAGATTTACCTATTACTTACAGGGTATGAAGATTGTGGTGGTTGAAACATACCGTTAAAATATTTCTGCCTGAAATGGTGTATTTATCCAGAAATTAGTAAAACAACGACCGAAAATCTTTTTGATCTTCTAAAAAATCAAAAATAAAAGAGAAAAGACTATGACTGCTTTTCACTGTTTTCTCAAAAAGTGGGCATGCAACGTATGGGACTGAAATTTTCACAGATGACTGTTACTGTATCAGTCTTGATATTTTTGCCCATGAATATTTTCTTTGATAAAAACCAAAATATGATATTTCCTTTAAAGTCTGATTGTCATGTTACAGCTTTATTTCCAACGCGATCCGTTTTTAACAGTTCGCGATTCAGATACTGAAACTGAGGTTGAATCATCGCGAAATCTTAATAAAAACAGGAATTAATTTGCCCCCATTGGTTCAAGTTCAGAAGCATTTTCTATTACTGTGAGCCTGCTGGTCAACTGACGTCTTACGTCTATAGCAACAGACGCAGACGTCATCGATTTTGTTTCACATTTTCTATTTATGTATAAGAATCCTGTTCATTTCATAGCTGCCTATGACCATCTACTGTCGCGTCGACTCAGCCAAGCCATAATGCAGGGTTTGCCGCCGGTATTTTTGGAGTCTAATTAGTTTTTCTCTTATGCCGACCAAATTAAGATGAAATAATGGGCCGCCAACCACCTGATCCGGGGGATATATTTAATTCTGTGGGTGGATGATTTCTGGCTACTGACCTTCATTGATGAAGCAGGTTTACAGTTACTATAACAGAACCCTACTAGAATACTCGATGACAAGTAGGCTAATACAGGTTCCGAGTGACGTCAATGTAAAATAGAATGATGGAGAATCATCAAAATCAGTATTATACAAGTTCATTTCACAGTGTCTCTGTCGAAACAAGACCAGCCATTGTTTTCAATGATTAAAACCTTGACAGAATGATTTGGTATCAGGCTTTGACTGTACACGCGTCTTTCCATATAGCGGCTGCAACATTCTTCTCATTGTGTGGTTTGTATTCGCAAGCCGTAGTCATCTAATTGGGGTATATACGGTCTCAATGCTTAACAAGTTTAGGCTTTGAGAAAGCTCATGTTAAGATCGAAAGGTCAGCCCCCTTCTAACTCCAAATATGTCTTAAAACAGGTCATTGTTTTGGTTGATGAGTTTGCAACAGTTGAAAAGCAGCATGGACCTTGCAATTAGAGGACCGTAGCGGTTATTATCACCCGTTTGTAAGGTGGCAAGTACATGTAAAGATATAATATAATATGCTGAAGGTAAGCCTCGTTCGTATTACTGTATACTGCTCTAGTTATGCTGGGGCGGGAACACCGATCCTCCGGAAACCATGTCTGTGTAGATGGTGGCTTGAAGTTGATCCTCCAGGGCCAGTCTCGCTGTCGACTTCAAGGGGGGGGGGGGGGGGGGGGGGCCAGAGAAAAAAACTTCTCGCTGGTTTTCGTTAACGACTCGTTCAAAAGCTTCTGCCTGCTCCTTAATGATGTAAGATAGGCCATGGAGAAATAAGACACAATGTTTTATCACGTGTGTCATGTCAACAGACAACACCATGCAGTGTTGGACGATAGCAGACCGTCGCTCTCGGCAGCCGTGCGTAAGATGAATGAGCGTCTGGGAATTGCAAATTTGGACTGTAAATTGGATTCTTATTGACCTTGTTTTCAGAACAGAAGATAAACTCTTTCACTTACACCTGTAGCAATCTAATGATTGGACATTGAAGGGTAGTCAATTCGTGTTTTTCTGTAGACCAAACGGAAACTACGCGCGCAATGTAGGCCTATTACTGGCAACTGGTGCTTTCAACCGTTTTCAAATTCAGCATCGGGCGTGTGATACTTAGCATCCTCTTCAAATCTATACTACATGTTTAATCAGACCTAGGACCTTTATACGAAGCCAAGCCCTTCATTTCATTTTTTTTTTACAAAATGGCGGTAGCAAAATAATTCCCAGCCTGGCCTCAAGCCTCATTTCCTAGAGCCATATCTGACGAGCTCTTCACTATACGAGGCACAGACTGTGACCTGAAATGTCAATCATCAGGTCTCGTTCATTTGGCAAAAGGGGGAGGTGAGGTACCACTCTAACCCTCAGTATTCAATCAAGCACGGTCTTGAACCTACAGTGCTTCACGAGTAGCACCTCTTGATGGAGCGGATTCTATGGCTTCAAGACATCGGAAGCAAACCTGCGGCGGTGGTCATCATCTCCTCTCAGTATCCGAAGCCTAGAAGCAACAACCCTCCGATGCTAATTAATTCAAACTAAACATTTCATGGAAACTCGTGAATTATTCTACCCCTACCGGTATTTTATGCATACATTAAAGATATTATATCATACTTTGGAAGCACACCCGGGAAAACCGAAATCTTTACAGATTTAGCTTTAACTTACGGGGTATAAAGATGGTGATGGCAGAAACATACCATTAAAGGTAGTTTCATACTTTGGTAAGACACTAAAACACAAATGTTCACAGATTTACGTATAACTTACTGGGTATGAAGATGGTGGTGGTAAAAACATACCGTTAAAATTTTTCCGCCTGAAATGGTGCATATCCAGAAATTAGTAAAACAACCGACCGAAGTTTTTTGGATCTTTTAAAAGATCAAAAATAAAAGAGAAAAGACTTAAGAAATACTGTGGGCCTTTTTTCATTGTTTTCTCAAAAAGTGGGCAACGTATGGGATCGGGACTGCAATTTTCACAGATGACTGTTATTGTATATCGTCCTTAATATTTTTGCCAATGAATCTGTATTTCTTTGACAAAAAACAAAGTATGCTATCACCTTTAACAGTAACTGCCCGAAATTCTATATTTATCACGGATAGAGCAAAGCACGACCAAGAAAAATTTTGATCCCAGGGCGATCAAACCTCCTTTGAGTAGATCTAAAAAATACCGTGAGATTTAATCACTGTTTTCTCAAAAAGTAGGCACCATGCATATGGGACTGGAAATTTCATAGCTTTCTCGATACATGTATTTTTGCTCATAATTCCGTAATTCTTTGGCAAAAACCAACATATGAAGTAAACGTAGACATGCACTGGATAACATTGTATTTTCTTCCCACCGGGGTACCAAGATTCTTTTAATTGCAATTCCTCGGTAATATTTAGTAGCCAATCAAATTTAAGGATCAATTTGCCGGTTTCATCCGTCTACAATGTAACAAGTATTACGGACGTGGTTTGTCACATTATGTATACTTAATGTGCAACATTCAGAATTTGAAATGTTTCAGATGACATGTGTCTAGTGATGTGTGTTGTGTCATGCAGTGACGCGCAACGTGTGATCTATATAATATGCATTATGTAACATAAGGATTATTATGGTGCTAGTTTACTGACAATCATTTCGTAATTTAAAGGGATAGGCCTAATACACGATGGCTCGGACCGACAACGCCCCAATGCCCCAATCTGGAAAGGGTCGACAGATACCGCGCATTGTGATTGACCAACAGATTGCAAACTCCTGGATGCGCATTGTAAATCGCCCATAATTGGATCAGAGCATCCTTATTTCCCCTATCTTTACAGTATCGCACTCCGTAGAAAAACAGCCGCGTTGGCGTTCTCCCTGGCCTGTGCTTAGCGGTCTTTGGTTTTACACAGTCTATGAGAGAGGGGCTTGTTAGAAAACCATGCAGCCGTGTTTAGCGTTCTCCCATGCAAAACATTTGGAAATATATCTCGAAAAAACAAAATCTGGAAAATATATCTCGAAAAAACAAAATCTGGAAAATATATCTCGATGGCACTACATGGCTTTCGTAGGTATGTGCTTCGTGCGTCACTTTGTGGCCAAGGAGCGCAGAATGGCGATTGTATCAAACTTGTCCGCTGTTCAACTTTCATGAGTAGCGCTATGTATACCACATGGGCATGGATGTCTTATCGTTTGATTCTATGTAACGGTATAGGCTCACACAATGTGGAATGGGATAGGATGGAAATTACTGTTGGAGATATAAGCTGAATCTGACTCAGTCGGGATTGCAATCATAATATACCTGCATTAAGCGTGCAGGTGATTCTGGGCACAAGACATCCTATGCATGATCATTTAATACCACGCTGAGTGATTGCTTCATGTGCAAGATTAAGGCATGTGCGTATATACCGCTCAATTTCAGCATCCAGTCCCCTCCCTTCGCTAGTGCAACTTTATTGTTGAAACGACCAAACTGCTCACACGACCCTGCAATGATGAAAAGGGAAAATCTCGCTGTGACATTTACTTGGAAACGTTGACTAATTTTGATGGTTTGTTCCTTTATCAATCTGCTGTATCATAAAACTGCCATTGCTGCCAAGGCCCATGAATTGAACACGTACTTTTGAGCTGTAAACCGACACGAAAACATGCCCGCCAATTTAATAAGAAGGCTCTTTTTTACGACCGGCAATGCAAAGCTTGGCGTCAGTGCAAACAGTTGTCAAACAATACAATTAGACTGCTCAAAAGAAGCGCTGCATTTTATTCCTTTCTCAATTCTCTGTCAATTTCAGCCATGTCTTTGTTTTGACACGTCCACATTATCAAGGGAATCATAGTGATTGGACCATAGGAGAGTCAGTTGCTGGATCAATTGAATCCTTTGGGAGGCAGAACACGGGCCCTTGCTAATCAAACTGTCGTGGTAGCTGGCCAAGGATATTAATATCTCCAGTTTATTTTCCCTCCATGCCTGGCGACCCAGGTTGTTGTTTTTGTTTTCAATTTTATACTTGAACTTGCTTAAATCATAATGTCTCGATTTGATTGGTTGGCTGTCGGCCAATCGGAATCCTGCGTGAGCTAGAGTTTGGTATATTAATCATACTACCTCGTTAACTATAATAGCCAGCCTATGAAACATCTCATTTTAAACACATCATTCAACGAGAGGTTCATTTTCACTTCAAGGCATGGGTACTGGCCCCGCCCCTCCCAATGGGCGTTGAGACGGTTTCGGCCCTAGAGCATTCACTTATGGAATACCCACTACGCCCATAACGGTGACATTTGGTATGATATTTACATGTATCGCCCTAAACACGACCTCTGCAGGAGGTATACAGTTTGCTACTGTACAGTAAATCGACTTTTCGCTGTTCCATTCTTCGCACCGTTGTACTCTTAACTTTTCACTTGCTATAAACCAATGTAGTTGTAATTAGTATTAAACAGACCTTGCATGGAAAACCAATTATTGTACAAAAACACAGTTTGACTGTGAGGTATATAATAATATCATTTTATACTATAGGTTTAAAATGATACTTCCAATTTCAAGTTAGGATTAGAAAAATTAAAAGGTAGGCCTAGAGGTCTTGCAAATGGATATCCATACCAATATCACCCACTTACAAGAGGTTGCCTCTTGCGTTACGCCATACCACTTGGACCTTATAGCCCATCACACGTGACCAACTCTGAGCCAATTAGCTTTCTTAATGCAGAAGTCGACTTCACGAAGCACATTGGGTGCATTCGTTTAGCTAACACGGGTAAGCCCCTACTGGGAATGGTCTTGCTATACTGCACAAAACAAGCGAGAGAATGGGACGAGGTTGACTGGTGTCGACCCGTGGCAGCTAAACGAATGTACCCTAAGATTGATTTTAAGACGCAGATCACTATGGTGATAATGTCAATCAGAGTTAAGACTAATCTGAATGTCACTTTGTGGAATTCAGCACAGGTTCTGACCTGGACTGCCAAACATGGGATATGAATTTGATTCTCAGTATTACCTCTAACAGAATATGGAGGAGAGGGGGAAGCTATGGGTGTATGAGGGGTTAAGAAACCTTTGGTTGTACGGTCAGAAATCAGGGTGGATATGAGATGCTGATTACTCACGGCACTGCGCTGACGCAACAATTCTAGCGTAGTGTCTCTATTAAAGCTAATCATATCAGTTGATGAGTTCAGTGTACGTTCTGTTAATCTCAGCAGATAAGGAGGTAAGGAGTAATAATTCTCTGTGCCAGCTCTGTCCAATGATTCTTAGGTTTCAAGTTTCAACCCGAACCAGTCCACGAATATACGAAAACAAAACTGCATATGCACTTATTTTAATACCCAGAGCATCTTGTCCTTCCAAAAATAAATCAAATTATGGCCGAAAAGGGAGAGAGATCCACCTGCCGCGTCATTGATCAGGAATTCTATTACAGTTTAATTAGGAAACGCCATTCAGCGGCAAGGCCTGGTATCGCCTGTCTGAAAGTGACTCTGGAAATTGTTTTCTTTTGTAAGGGGGTGGGGTGAGTGGGAGGGAAGTGTTCGTATGTCTGGCGATGGATGAGTGCAATCTCAAATTTCCTCTGGATACTGTATAGACGGTCAAATGGGGGAAATTGAGACCCATTCTGCTGTCCGGGATGATCGCTGCGGGTCCGCTCGCTAAAGTCAACTACGATTGAGGAAGAATCAAGGAAGACAAATTGAACATCAGGCCGTGCCGTCTTTCCTTTCCCCTAAGCACGGACCCACGTACGGGTGCACCAGGACCGAGTCTGACGATAGAGTAAGGTATATTCCTTACTCTATGGTCTGACTTACTCATCCGTGGAACATACCCCGGTATAATTTTTTATACGGTTCCAATTATTCCCCCTTTTGCTTCAGCTGTTTCATTATTATGATGCAGGAATACACGAGAGAGTCGCAAATTCAGACACGGCAAAAAGGTGAAAACCTGCAGTAATAACTAATACACTGTAGTGAAATTGAATAACCTCATCGTCCTGTCTAATGATGGCGCTGTATAGGACGCCATCTTTGAGTATACAATCTCCTGAATACATTGGCCTACTTGGAATTCAATGAATTTCAGCACTTTTTGTTTCAAAATTAATGTCACCCCCAAATTACGAAATAACTGGCTATAGTTTGGTAAAAATACATTTCATAATCATATATTGACCAAGCCTAGTTCCTTTTCGATTGTGTACATCTTGCATAGTGTACATCATGCGGGTCCCAGCATGATTGTTATCAGGTGAAGTGTGCAGACTTATACCGGCATTACACACAGGCTGCGAATCCCACCAATTGCCAGGAATTGATGAATTTAAAGGCCCTTTCCCACTGCATCCGTTGTGTACTCATTGCGTACGTGTTTCATATGCTCTATCCGTTGAGCATCCGTCCACTGTGATTTCATCCGCTCAAAAAGTTTTGAGCTGCACACAATTTTTAGAACGGATGAACTTTCCGCCGTGTACGATGTAAATCCGCGACACATACGAGCAATAAACGTTCTATGACCTTATCATCCGTTAAACGTCCGCTGTATCCTCTCTGCATCCTCTGGGCATCCTCGCAACTCACATCCACTACAGAAAGAAGGAGGAAAGATGTGACATGGAACGTCTATACATCGTTAGTAGCACGGGAATAGAAAGGATGTAAGCGTATGCATCTCGTATATAAAGTATTCAAAACGGACAAAACGCTGTCATCCACTTCCATCCGCTTTCATCCGCTAGGCTTCCAATGAACATCCGTTTAACATCCCCGCTACCATAGACCTTTTTCACGGTGCATCCATCCCCATTCAAAGCAGTGTAATCAAACCGAGCCTTGGATTCGAAATAGTCTGGTACCCGTTTTCTTTTTGGGAATTTGTGTTATCATTTCCAACGGGTATACAAGGAAGGCGACAAACATGGATGTGCCGTGAAAAAGGCGTATGGGCACAGATCCCGGGGGGGGGGGGGGGGGGGGGGGGGCGGGGCTAGGGGTGTTGCAACCCCCCCCGGGTTTTCATTTTTTATATAAATAAAAAATAAATTTGTGCACAAACGTATATGGAAGAACGTCCCAGCTACACGATTAACCCCCCAGGTCTGAGGACGTGTCTACACTACTGCCCGCTATACATACTACCCACGTCCGTTCTTTTCCGTTCTGTTTTCGCAATATTTTCGCCAATTTCTGGAGCGAATGAAAAAGGATTGAGCCACCCCCAAAATGTGCTCGTCCGCTGTGTTCTTTACGCATACGTTTTGTGTCCGTATTTAATCGTATTCGATTCTTTTGATTATGAAGTGATCGGGAATGCGTGAGCTGTTCAAAGTTTAGGCCACGAATTCCCGATTTGAACAATCGTAGATAAGTCGTAACAAAATCGGAGGCCATTCTTGAATATCGTAAATGAATCGTGGTTGATTCACATGGGTATATTCTTACTTCATTCGCGGATTCGTGAAATCGCGGCTTGATCACGAATCATATAGATCCCTCGTAGTATCCCTAAAAATATTGGTGCAATTTAAGCCGAATGGAGCTGAAAGCTCACGAATCCTAAAAATCTTCAATTCGTGACGATTCGTGGAATTTGTAGTCTGCATGCAATATAGTAGCATTAGATGTCTGTTACACACTGAAACCACCAAGACTCGTTCAAAAGAAAGACCTGTAGTGATACAACCATTATTTATTAAAGGTAGTATCATACTTTGGTTTTTATCAAAGAAATACAGATTCATGGGCAAATATATAAAGGAAGATACAGTAACAGTCATCTGTGAAAATTTCAGTCCCATACAGTGCCCACTTTTTGAAAAAACAGTGAAAAACGGCCATAGTATTTCTTATGTCTTTTCTCTTTTAGTTTTGATCTTTTAAAAGATCAAAAATATTTTTGGTCGTTGTTTTACTACTTTCTGGATAAATACACCATTTCAGGCGGAAACATTTTAACAGTAAGTTTCCATCATCTTCATACTATGTAAGTTATACGTAAATCTGTGAACATTTCTGTTTTGGTCTCTTCCCAAAGTATGACACTACCTTTAAGGCAATTTCGGTACCAGGCGGTTTTTGGTACAGTGCCAGCCAGCTGACCGGACTTCAAATATTCATGATTTAGCTCTGCATGCTGAGGGGTATTAACAAAATGGACAAGAGACTCTGACCCTTTGGTTCTGCTTCGAGAGCTTATACAGAGATTTTAATATTGATGTCCGGAGAGTTCTCCAGGGGTGAGGAGCAAATTGATGTCCCCGTGTAGCACTTCCCGATGAATATGAAACCTATCAGCTACTGCCAAAAGGCCACTTCAAAACCCTGGATTTGTCAATTGATTACAAGGCATTTCACAACAGGTATATCGGTTCAACAGCCTATGCTTTGGGGGAGTGCTTTCTTTGAAGGAAACACTTAACACGGTGCATTAGAGTAAATTAAATATTAACAATGAATCCGCACACACCATTAGGTCCTGCCTTTCTCCTTTATTAGTAATTATCACAGGTGTCCTTTTTATCTCTGTGAAATATTATTTTTCAAATACATCATCATGTAATTAATGGAAAGTCCTCTACAGCACTTCAATAGTGTGGATTATTGAAAGCTGCTCTTGTTCATTTCGGTAGAGCAGAAATTTAAAAAGACGGTGGATGTGAAATTAAAAGAATTTGCCGAAAACGTTCTATCTTCTTGTCTGCTTTGTTTACAGTCGAAAAGCAGATCTGAATTTTGTCTCTCCAATCATATTAATCCCACGTTTTAAGCCCAAATTCTGCTAACAACACGGGCACACCTTTCAGCTATTATACTGGATTGATAAGTCAACTCTATACCGCTTTGCCTTTGTCCATCTTTGCCGGAACTGTTCAACGCCACCAAGGAAAACGATTTGAAATGGCGCATATTGCAAATATTTGCTCACCACTTTCGTGTCACAACACCATCATTAACCTGATAAATCCAGCAGCCGATGAGTTTAATTCGGTCTCGTGGTTTGTTCATTTCATTTCGGGTAAATTTGCAGACTGGCTACCGATACCTCAGTTGGCTGACATACATTCATTATGATTAATTGTACAGCGGTTGACGTTGGTAAACATAATTAAACGATTCCCACACTGTGCGAAATGAACTTGGATGGCGATTTCACGTTGGCGGTTAATGATTCCAAACTGAGCTCAAAACGGCTTTCCAAAATCCGCACATATTCGGCCATGGCCAGTGGCGTAGCTATAGCTTGTGAAATACACATTAAAGGGACGATTAAATAAATATAATGACCGGAAAAACAACGCCATTCAGTTTCTGTGTTTGAGCTTGCTGTGTTTAAAGTTGTTATCAATATGAACAATCGTATGTAATATTTCCTCTGAAATGTCACCATCGACAAAGCTACGCTGAATAGGCCTACCGGTACTACAGACAAAGTGTCAGCTGGTAAGTTCGACTCTGTACGGCGCTCAACGAGTGCCATTCCACTTATTCAGAAAACTATGCAATCTCGCTAGGCCGACTTACTGAAACAAAGGAGTCGACAATTTCTGGTCATTACCACGCAGAGACGATTTACTGAAAGAAGGATTCGACTTGTCGACTTGTTTATCTTGCAAAGGCGACAATATTGACTAAAACTGAGATTAATTTCAGGATGAGACGAATTTTCAGATTCCCTTCGTTGACATGACCAGATAAATTTATTAGGATAATATTTTGCCGTCCGTTCTCGTTTTCACTAAAAACTTTCACTTTTCATAACAAAAGTCGACTAATCAAGATAATTCAGCATATGTTGTTAAAGGGATGGTACAGAATTGGTAAGACAAAATACACTTCAAGATCACATATTCACATAAAACTTACACAGTATAATGGTGATGATAGGAGAAAACATTACATGAAATGTTTTTGTCTGAAATGCCATATTCGTTGAGAAATAAATGAAACTATTTTCCGATTGAAATAAATCGCTTCGAAGCGATTTATTATGAACGCATAATATCGTTGAAATGTGTAAACGGGTGTTCACTATTTTCTCGTGACCCAGATGGCTGATTGACCTCAAACTTCTACAGGTTTGTCAGTTATGGTATATGATGGAATACATAATGTGCTTTCACTGTCAGCAACGGTTTTGTTGCAAAAACCAGTTGTGTACCATCCCTTTAGCTGGATGGCCGTCAGACATAGCAATATAAATCGACAATTAACTTGCAGAAAGTCCTATACCAATACGAATACATGTACATGGATATTGATTTGGCTATACCGTTGGAACAAGGTGGAAATGAGTTTCTAGTTCCAGAATGCTTCCTGCCCCTGTCTGTTGAAACATGAGACAGTGATGAAGATTTTTTAATCAAGTTTTGTTAATATAAAGCAATATTCTGTTGTTTTTGAAGGGATGAACGTGCTGCTAGAAGACGCGCTGGGCCAGCAACTTGTCATTACAATGTGAAAATCGACCATCAATTCCACGGGCTGCACGTCATACACGGAATGGCCGGTGCAATGCTATGCATTACATGCACGTCTGATGTTATTTTCATTGGTATTTAATATTTTAACACAGATGCCATCATCATCCTAAAACGTTGACAGTGTTCATCTCTTGACTGAGGTCAGAAAAAACAGTGAGGGAATCGGAGGTCTTGTTTGAAAGGAAATCCGATCTCTCCATGGAGGGGAGTGGGGTTGCTGGACGGTCCCTTGCCAGCCAGTCACGGGGAATTTCCGCCAGATCGTTCATGATCGTGAAATCGTTGCTATACTATTGCTAGATAGACTGGTCCCTGCCCCGGCTTTTATAGGGGCTGAGGACTTCAAGTGATCGATGCGTCTTTTGACCGATTTGAAATGGGATGTTCTCTTATATGTTATGCGTGCTGCTGGTTTGAACTGGTTTATGCGAGATTTAAAGGACAAGTTGATTGCAGTTTACGAGTTCGAAAAAAAAATCAGTGAGTGGGAGGGCCTAAGAATGATAAACACGTAAATTGAGTTCACAGTGTAAAATCGTACTGAAGTAATTAAAAACGTGTAGGCCTACAATATATACGGCCAGTCTTGCACATAATTATGCACAAGGTACTTGCGCCACTAAAAAACGAAGAAGGGCAGTAAAAAGTTCTACTGGAAAAAAACTAAAGGAGCTCATGGGAATTCGAAGGACGAATAAAGAAACAAAACTGATCTTTCACTACATGACTACAACATCACAAGTTACTTTTCACGTTCAGTCGCAACTAAACACCGGTTCCCAGAAGGCCATGACCTATAGCGCCCTCTAGCGGTTTGATACCCTCGCACTGATCCGACATCAGTTGACAAACAGAAGAATTGACATTTGAAGAGAGTGCTTTATCAAATAGATGTACAACCCCTGGGCTCTATAGGTTAAGCGTGCAGGTCACATTGAGTGAAATTTCAGCTTTGATGTCATCTTCCAAACTTGGTATAAGGGCAAGAAGTGTAATATGAAACGATAGCCTCTGGCAATTTAGTAACAACGCATACACTGTATAAATACAAAGTCAACCCAACCAATACTTGAATAGAAGAAACAGAACAGTTTATCAGTGGACAACAAATCTTGTTAATACATGATCATTTCGTGGGCCGGCTCTACGAGCAATTGGGGAACTATTGGCAATAACACACGTTCTCCCAATATTTCTCATCACTTTTTTTTTTACGGCGGGGGGGGGGGGGGGGGGGAGGTGGGTGGGGGGGGGGGTGCTCCCTGTCACGGTACATTGGTATGGTGAAAATTTCTGTCCCATACGATGCCCACTTTTTGAGAAAACAGTGAAAAACAGCCACAGTATTTCTTAAGTCTTTTCTCTTTTATTTTTGATCTTTTAAAAGATCAAAAAGATTTTCGGTCGTTGTTTTACTAATTTCTGGATAAATACACCATTTCAGGTGGAAATATTTTAACGGTAGGTTTCTACTAGCATCATCTTCATACCCTGAAAGTTATACGTAAATCTGTGAATATTTCTGTTTTGGTCTCTTACCAAAGTCTGATACAGCCTTTAAAGGAAACAGGTATCAAAATAGTGGTTTTGGGTAAGGTTTTACAGTACAGATACTCGGTTTCGAACAAGAAAACGGAACTTCAGGGGAAATTCACAAACTGTATTTTTCAGCTTTTAGATGACGAAGCCTAAGCCCAAGCCTAATCCATCGTTTCGTGAAGGGCCTATTATGCAAATAGCACTGTTCACAGTGGACCGTGCATTCTGCAATAATGGGCGAAGATGAGGAAATGAACTAACGCCACATGCAGCAATCCGTGACTTTATTCGTTTGTTTTACACCATGTGAGTGCCATTGTGGTAATAGTAGACAAGACAAGAGAGGTATTAATGAATAATGCTCAGCAATGCCGTGCCTCTTCACGCTTGCTTGACGACGATTTGACTTCCATCTTGGGATGACAGGGCCGTGACGTGCCCTTCCAAAGTACAAGCTTCC
>OZ020252.1:12515021-12815250 GCA_963971285.1 Astropecten irregularis | reverse complement strand
ACACCGGTTCAGAAGGCCATGACCTATAGCGCCCTCTAGCGGTTTGATACCCTCGCACTGATCCGACATCAGTTGACAAACAGAAGAATTGACATTTGAAGAGAGTGCTTTATCAAATAGATGTACAACCCCTGGGCTCTATAGGTTAAGCGTGCAGGTCACATTGAGTGAAATTTCAGCTTTGATGTCATCTTCCAAACTTGGTATAAGGGGCAAGAAGTGTAATATGAAACGATAGCCTCTGGCAATTTAGTAACAACGCATACACTGTATAAATACAAAGTCAACCCAACCAATACTTGAATAGAAGAAACAGAACAGTTTATCAGTGGACAACAAATCTTGTTAATACATGATCATTTCGTGGGCCGGCTCTACGAGCAATTGGGGAACTATTGGCAATAACACACGTTCTCCCAATATTTCTCATCACTTTTTTTTTTTACGGCGGGGGGGGGGGGGGGGGGGGGAGGTGGGTGGGGGGGGGGTGCTCCCTGTCACGGTACATTGGTATGGTGAAAATTTCTGTCCCATACGATGCCCACTTTTTGAGAAAACAGTGAAAAACAGCCACAGTATTTCTTAAGTCTTTTCTCTTTTATTTTTGATCTTTTAAAAGATCAAAAAGATTTTCGGTCGTTGTTTTACTAATTTCTGGATAAATACACCATTTCAGGTGGAAATATTTTAACGGTAGGTTTCTACTAGCATCATCTTCATACCCTGAAAGTTATACGTAAATCTGTGAATATTTCTGTTTTGGTCTCTTACCAAAGTATGATACAGCCTTTAAAGGAAACAGGTATCAAAATAGTGGTTTTGGGTAAGGTTTTACAGTACAGATACTCGGTTTCGAACAAGAAAACGGAACTTCAGGGGAAATTCACAAACTGTATTTTCAGCTTTTAGATGACGAAGCCTAAGCCCAAGCCTAATCCATCGTTTCGTGAAGGGCCTATTATGCAAATAGCACTGTTCACAGTGGACCGTGCATTCTGCAATAATGGGCGAAGATGAGGAAATGAACTAACGCCACATGCAGCAATCCGTGACTTTATTCGTTTGTTTTACACCATGTGAGTGCCATTGTGGTAATAGTAGACAAGACAAGAGAGGTATTAATGAATAATGCTCAGCAATGCCGTGCCTCTTCACGCTTGCTTGACGACGATTTGACTTCCATCTTGGGATGACAGGGCCGTGACGTGCCCTTCCAAAGTACAAGCTTCCCATCACGGTATAGCCGTGCATAACTTAAGCTCTAGTAGAAATGGACGGCACCGGCACAAGCAGAAGATGAGTGTTGATTCATTGCGCGATTATATAAATAATAATTCTTATCAATAATGACGAATAGCTGGTCATATAGTAAAGGACTATTTTGATTGATACGGGCCAGCGAGAAAGCTCAGGTGGCATTTGGACGAGATCGGAAGGAGGGTTGAGTTATAGTCATCACAGTGATGTAGATGGCAGGTTGTATAAAGTCCATCGCTTTATATAATCGATTCCTGCTTTAGGTATACTTATACGTCTTCAATGAAATCCCCAGCATAGATCGCTGTGCAAGAGAAACACCCATGTACCCAATAAAAGAGCTATTCTGGGTAATGGGTGACAACCACCTCACCATGACGCCAGCAAGTGGGCACTTCCACGGCGCCACGTATTACCTGACAAGGCCTCCAGTGGTTACCAATCCAACCCAATTACAATTGATCGAAGGGTAGTACGCGCGAGCCAGCGAAAATTATTGTGCTTGCAATGATTGGATGCGACCTTTCCGGGCAGGTCGACCTTTAATAAGAAAGTGTACCGTGAAATTAGACACTGACCTTCGACGTCATCATCTTATATCTTTAGTTAGTGCCGTGGCGATTAATATTATCTATTTTAAAGACGAGCGCCGAGTGATACGTAGTCGTACGTATTGGGTTGCAGTGATCAATCGCAAACATAAAGGTATATATCTATGGCTATGTATAGATTATGACCTCCATCCATGGCATTCAAGTGCTCTGGCGGCGAGTCTGCAACCCAAGATGACAGCAGTAAGGAGCCAAAGACTCTGGGATGGAGTATACCGTGATTGGTCCAGTGCTCCTTCCCAAAAGCTCGGTTTCGGCTTACCGATCAAGGTTCGTCCCAAATTTGACTATCATCCAAAATCTTCAGAGACACTAAAACAAAACAAGAACACAAACCAGGTTTTGGATTTCCGTGGTGCTGAAGATAAGGCTACCTTTCTTTTTTTCATAGCAGATAAATCACTTATCACGGAAACCGAAAACTTCAATACTGAAGTAAGAAACTGTGAAGCAAAGGTTGTAACCGGAACTTGAGGCCGAGGTGAGGGGGGAAGGGGCAATGACGAGAAAAGTCACGGGTAATGCAAACATTTTGGTCACGGTCTTTATCGCTTCATAGGAGTCCGGTTCAGTCTTATTGCATTATCGTTGGAAGGCTGTATCAGGGTTACCGTACCCTCATTTTATTGTGTTAATGTGGATCAGAATTCCAGCAAGGAAAACCATTATTAAATAGCCCAGACATTTTCGTCGCTTGATTTAGACAAAGTGGTATTGCATGAACTGAGTATTGTTTTAAAAGGGACAGTTAACAGGTTTGGTATTTAAAGCGCACAAGCCCTGCAGTCAAAACTGCACTTTGGATTCGACAAAATCCGGAATTCCAAGACATTAGATGAAATTGAAGCATTGGACAAAATTGCAAGGTGCATCTTAACCACGGAGGGCATGCGGATTCTAGTTACAGTACGGCAATGCGGCTTACTTGTTGATTTCTTTAACTGGATATGGCTCGTATAACACGTTTTACTTCAGATCACAACATCCTTCGTACAAGTCAAAATATTACAGTACCAACCCCCACAACATGACTGCCATATATCTCCTTACAGCTTGTCGCACATTTTGTTTTTTATTATTTCATAGATACATACATACATGTACATGACATTATGAATACGTAGTTTCATCTATTATGCAAATGTTACAATATTATCGTCATGTTATTGGACGCTCAAACATTTTGTGAAATGCTCGATTTTTGAAGTACATGTACATTTTGTAGCATGCACGAATGCAAACACAGTACTGGTGATTTTAAAGGGAATGGTTTTTCCAAAAAAATATGCAATTTATGTTTATCCCTATACCACCAACGTGAACTAACTAAACCGTCATTTGAAACAGATATCTTCTTATTCCACGTGAATTTGAAAACCAAATTATTACATAATTTTGTAAATAAATCTACAGATGACGAGAACTTTAACCATTCCATTTGCCACTTCCCGCCAAAAATATCTAGTACCAGCATGAGCTGGTTAAGTACCAGCGTCCATTATGCAAACGTAAGCTCACGGTCTGGGCGTTCATAGTTTGAATTGGGTGACAGTAATACGGGGATGGTCGCTTTACAACAAATGACCACTTACGGCAAATAATTCAACTCGGTCACTTCAGGGTATTAAACATTTCAATTTCTAACAAAAGCACAAATATCGAATAGTCTTACTACGATTTAATAAATAAAATTGCCATATAAATTACCTCAGAAGACATGCTAAAGAAATTGAAGGTGTCTTTATGTGTCTCTACAAATATATACAGACAAATGAAACAGTATGATGGAATAAGTTAGCCGAGTCAATGAAGAAAACCCCCCAAAAGATGACAACTATTTACATCAAGTACTATATAATCCACAACAGGTAAAGTATTTCTATAATTTCCCTCAAGTTCTATCACAGGAACTAATATGTCTTAAAGTTACTGCCAACAAATTACGTACAAGAGTCTACATACCAGGTATTAAATTCTATAACCGCTCTATATAGCTAAAAATATACCAATGTCCCTCATTTGCCCTCGCTATGACGTTATGTGACGAAATACAGACGCAAAGAGGGCTGGGTTGTAACACCAAATCTCATAGCAACGGGATGGGGAAATAAAGTCGATTGCTGTGAGCGCCGCAAGGAAGTGGAACAAAAAAATCAATGGCCGACCGCAACAGGTCGCACAAATTGAACTGTCTAGTTAATAATGAGCAGATCGGGATTCAATCGGGTGGAAAGGGGGCAGAGAGGGGTGCAGATGAGGGTAGAGATGAGGACTACGAATGCAGAGCTGACCTTTGAAAGTGATAGGTAAAGCGCACGCAGGAACATGCAACATTTCAGCGAATGCCTTATACATTGAAACCAGGAGCAAGGCCAGGGAGAGGGAGATCAGAGCGACTTGTTTGGTTGAAGATGCATGGGATCTCACTGCTTACTCGTAATCAGCCAAACAAACATTATTCAATCCAAAGTTTTAACCCAGATTATCTTAAGGTGATACTGAATGAAAAAAAAAACAACCCACTAAAATGAAGACAACAACAAAAACACCTTCAACAATATATATCTAATCTACTTCCCATGTTTAGGTACAGGATATATTACAAGTTAAATACCCGATAAAGCCGTGGAACTATACTTCATAGAGAAACACAGATTCTGGCATTGAGTTCGGCAAGCAGAATGAGAATATTTTTTTTTAGTCTTAGAATAAAAACATTGAATAATCCCTTGTGGTATTCAATGCACAGTCGCCAATGTCGGCTCTCGTACTGGTGAAACGATCTCAGGTGTCGGCTGTGCTCAAGTGTCCGGGTGATCAAATAAGGTAATCCTACGTCATGCAGGGCAGTACTAACGTACCAATTTTGGTCCCAGTGCGTACAAACTTGGGGGGGTTGATCGTGTAGCTGGGTCGTTCTTCCATATACGTTTGTGCACAAAATAATTTTTTATATATATAAAAAGTGAAAACCTGGGGGGGGGGGGGGGGGGGGGTAACCTAACCCTAACCCCCCTAGCTCTACGCCCATGAAAAGAGGTGAAGAATCGTAAAAATATCCCCGTTTTCATCCCAGAGATCCACTCCGATCCCAAACCCGAACATGAAAGTATTTCTTCCACATAGGAAGCCCTAGGAAAACATGAATAAGCTGTTACAACTCTGCATACAACCAATGTTCACTCAATACAAATCATGCCTCACATATAATTATATCAAAACTGTCAACAATCTCTACAAAGAGTCTACAAATTAGGTTCCTTTGTTTAAAGCAGTTATAATGCAAATTGCTTAATTAATAAAACTATGGAAAGCCTCATTGGCAATAAATAAAAAAAACAAAAAACTGAAAACTAAAAGCCGTTTCTTTGGAAACGCTATGGCATCTATAGATGGAATGTACAGATTTCGAAGTACAGTACATGCAGACAAAGTACTCTGTTTTCAACACGAAACAATTTTAAAGGATCAGCTTTTACAGGACATAAATCTGGATCTGGGTTGTGTAAAGTCTCACAAGTGCAAATGTAATGGATGTTTGTGCTGATAGCGCCCTCTATTGTTTGAAATGCACAGCACATGTCCTCCAACAACATTAGTTTCAGAATCAAAAGCGAGATGAAAATTAAAAGCAGAAAGTTTAGGTCACCAAGTAATCTCTCAGATTCTAAAACACAGAATCGCTATTTTGGGCATATTTCATTAGCTGTGCTAACTGGCAAGCTGTACAGTTAAAAAGTGACTTCAAACGGGCATCATAATATGGATTTGATCAAATGTCAGGAATTAAAGCTGATGATTTTTCTTCTTCACTACTGCACTGATGGCTAAAACAAAATAATCTTTTCAAGGCAAAGAATCGCGTAAAACAAATATGGAAAAGCAGTGGAAGCAGACCAAACCCTCTTACTGTGGTATTACCTGAACACATTCATTCAATGGTGCACTGGTGTACATGAAAATAAACCAATTAATTTTTAGTGCCTGCCAATCACTCTGACCAATAGAGGGCGCTCTAACATACACATTGCCAACAACAGAAACAGTAATGATTGATTTTTCTACATCTAATTAATTTTCTGTTATATAAGGGTTATAAGTGCATATTATGAAATGTGTCATACAATAATTGCACCATGGACTTCCTAATGACCAAGCCTGTTACAAACAATAAAACAAATCATGATACAAGAAGGATTAAGACTGGTAATGGGAGCAAACTAAATGGCTCCCGTCCAGCAAATTCACATTTTCAGATTGCACACTTTTCCCAATGAACTACATATACTGCTGCTCTGGCAGGCAGCCTGTGCCAGCCTCCAGCCTCCATACTTACATACCTCTATTATGTGCTGAATATAAACAGAGGGTGGGGCTTATGTTGCGCCACACCCCACTGTATTCAGCTGTGCATAAAGAATGTCAACAACCATTATTTTACTATATAAAGCCTCAGCATTTTTGTCATTGGACCATATCTTGAACCATTCATGTTGTCTTCAAATATTGAAATAATGGACTTATTTTTATAGTTGAATATATTTGAAATGATTTCAGTGCTTATCAAAATATGTAAATTGAAGGGCCTTCAAATAAGAAATGAGGCTTGAGGCTAGCCTGGGATTTGTTTTGCTACCGCCATTTTGTATCTTAAATGAAATGAAGGGCTTGAGATAATATAGAGAAAAGCTCCAGCTTTATAGTTACATGGCCCTATTTATTTGTAAGCCTCAAATGGCAGTAAGCAAAATAAATCCTAAGCGTATTATTCTCAAGCCTCTTTTCCTAAAAGGCCCTATCTTCATGCAAAATGTACCCTAACAACGGCATCCGATAGAGCGCCTTCAAGAGACCCAAAATAAGGTCTGTCAAGGAAATGTCTTCTGCCACCATTAAAAAAAACAAACCCCAATAGGAAGCTGTGAACAAAAGTAAAATCCTTCTGCGTTATGTATGGTGTGTATAATGGTTTAGACAAAGTTTGGCTATACTTTTGTACAATATGAGCAATCGCTGAAGTGCAATGAAGCACTATTTATGTCACCATGTGTGTTGCACAGAGCGCCTACATGTACTTGTGAGCAGATCAGCAGGATGAAGTGATGTTAACAAGCATTCAACTTTGAAGTCTACACACTCTTACTTGATATTTGGAGAGGGTCCACAGGCAACATGAACCAAAATACATTTGTTGGTGAGGGTAGCTCCTATATGCAGCAACTTTTACTGCAACAGCTGGAGACTAAAAGAGTGCTGCTGTTTTAGCATAAAAACAAAACAAAACTCAAGTACAATGGAAAAAAAAGACTACTTAAAAATGTTCAGTAATTTTGCATCTGTTTTAAAAACAAAAACACATTTTTGTCTTCATTGAGCATAAGAAATACTGTTTACAGATAATTTTTTTTTTTTAATGAATGTTTGTACACTGGAATGAAACAAGGGAACCAAAGGAGATGTCCTGACAGATCTGATCAGCAATTTCTAAGATCCTCGGGTTGCTCTCCTTCCTTCTTCCCGACCTCGTCGGGATTGGCCAGCGGGTCCAGGTCGGCGAAGAGGTTGAACCAGGCCGACATGTCGGCCTTGGCGCCCTTCTTGAAGGCCTGTGGCTTGCTGGAGTCTTGCTTGTTGGTGGCAGCGGCGGGATTGGTGGACTTCGAGGGAGCCGGGGCAGCGGCTGGGCCATCCTTAGGGGCAGCACTGGAGCCTCCCTGGGGTGTGGGGGCTGGGGAGGTGGCAAGGATGTTGGTGGGGAGTGGAGAAATGATTCCTGTGATGAAAAATATGTGCTCATGATGATTCTCTATCACCCGAAAAAACAACAACAAAACTCATTGCTATTCCCCTTACCTTCAAGATCATCAACATTCTTGCACCAAAAATAAAGAAAGAAAGTGCATCATTTTGCAGAATACCCACTCATCAACTACACAATCAAATCTTAAATGATTCCAAACCTTCTATTCATTGAATGACGCTAAACCAACGACTTCTATCACCTGCATAGATTCTCAAAATGCTCATTATATGTTTTTTTCACCGATCCTAAACAACTGACCTTCTGGTGAGCCCATCTGACTGGCGATCACATCCCTATTCAGGAGATCAGAGGGCAAGAAGCCATGTGACATCTGGCTGGTCTGGCTGGACTGGCCATCACCGCCCAGCATGAGGTCCTCAAAGTCAAAGTACTCTGACCTGTAGGCCTGCTGGCTGGATTCCTCCGTGGGTAAGCCACTGGGCGTATTCAAGATCTCATTCAGGAGGGCCATCTCAGCTCTCTGCTTCTCGGTCGGGGGACCAGTTTCGGACATCAGGTCTAGATCGCCTGTTGCAAGACAAATGTGGATTGGTAATTAAAGGTTTTGGGCCTTCAGAAGACAGCCAGGGCATAATGGACCTTTTTAGAAGATGGCCTTTAGGAGACAGCCAGGGCACACTGGCCTGCTTGAGACGAGAGCCTTTAGAAGACAATCAGGTAGTACTGACCTGATGGTCCAGTTGAGAATCTGGTCTTCCAGAACCAACTCTTTTCAGCAAGAAGACTTAAAATTTGCGCAGTGAACTGTAAAGCTCCAAATTTGACCGTGTATCATTTTAAAGTTTGATTACATAGCTGCTATTCTCCCGTAATTAAAAACTGAAAAGTGAACAAAGAAAAATTTACCGGAGCGGGATTCGAACCGGCGACCTCCTGAATACCGTACAGGCACTCTACCAACTGAGCCATCCAGCTTTACGTTGGTGGTGACCCCAAAGTCAATTATCTTTGTTCGTTTGGCAGTCACAAGCCATTAAACCCCGCACATCCCAGGGATCATTTCACCGATATGCGCAGCGAATCCCGCTCCAGTAAATTTTTCTGAATTACATAGATGTATTCACAACGGATTCATCCATCAAGCCCCACCCCATTTGATTCTGACCAATCATGGCTGTGGTTTATGTCTGACATGTGTAGTGGGAGGGGCCTACTGCATCGGCTTATTACTGCAACGACAGTCAACAGACAAGTACATACACGTACTTCAAATCCGATACAGTGGTACTAGGACAAAAATGATTAGGACATCACATTTTGTACGGGCCCTTTAAAAGGCACTAATGAATGAATGTATGGCTGAGTCCAAATAATGTCACCTGCATGCATACACATAGGTATCTAATTAGAGGCGTGCTGGTGCATGTGAATCAATGGAGTCATTTAACCTAGTTCATCATGAAAGAACAGTCCTTCTTTTCACATCACGCTCCCAATTATGTGAATGTCCCCCTTGAAAACTGGTAGAATATTCCAAAAGGAATCATAGCTGACTGCTGGATTCTGCATACCATCACACAATAAACAGGCTACAATCCCCAGGGTACTTAAAGGTTTCACTAACTGCCTCCCTCTTACACAGTGACAAGAGACATGAACAGGAATAGCATCACATTGAAATTAATACATGTGTTGCCTTAGATGGCAAAGAACCAGTAAGGATAACAAAGGAACAAACGAAACGTGGACCCCAAAAAGGGAAGAGAGAGAGAGAGAGAGAGAACAGGAAAGTAAGAAGGTTAAGTTCCAAATGTGAATGTGTTGATTGATTTTAAACGTCACCAAACTCCACTGGTATAGACACCCTTGGTTGTTTTGTGGGTTTTTTTTCTAGCAAATTGCAATCATGGGTTGCCCGAATTGTTTAAATGAGTTTGAGAGAGAGCGAGTGAGGAGAACCGGCAAGGCGATGGTGGGAACTTGAAATAAAATGGCAATTTGTGAATCGATGGAGACATCTGAGATTACTGTGACACGCCAACCCTTGCTCTTTTCCCTTCCCCTCCACAACCTTTGGTCTAAAAGGGTCTCAGCTGTGTTCCCATAACGGAAGCACAAGGGTACCAATCATGCACACCCTAGTATGGGGCACTGAGGACCAATTAGCCAGCTGAGTTTGTCCCGTTAACTGGAAACCAAAGCCGACACTTCTTAGTCTGTTGAGAATTGTAGTTGAGAGAGGTCCGCCTCCCTTGGCACCAGAAAATGATACAATGGACACGCGTGGTGAATAGGGCCTACTATAAACTGATTTTACAAAGAATATACTTGATGATGGATAAATATAAAAAACACTATACATCAAATTGGAATTATATTTCAAAGGAACACCAAACCAAATGGAAAGTCTGGTGAGAAAAGTGACACCGATGCCAAGAGGAGCAAACGTCGGGAAAAAGCTCAAATTACAATCAGGTAAAAGAGAAAACAAATACATGAAGGTGTACTGATCTGTGTACACTATCTAGATTTAAAGTGCACCCTCAGGATACATTATTAAAAAAGAAATGCTATGGAATTCAGGCACATATTTTGCATTCATGGCCAATGTCTGTTATTTGGCCAAGGCCATACTTCATGTGAATAAGAAGCAAAATTTGGTGAAGCAGCAAACAGAATCTTATAGTAACACAAGAAAATTTGCTTCACTTTGTAATCTGTGTGAAGTGTCAAAGGAAATGAAATGATGAAGAAACAGAGAAGTGAGATTGGTGAAATGTTACCTTTAGCATTGCTGTTATTTCCTTGCTGTGTTGATGTCTTGCTAACGTTCCCTTCATCTCCTAAACCACCCATCAAGCTGATGAATGCACTCTCTTCCTTGTCACCAACTCCATAGGGTGTCCTCTCGCCCGAACCTTCATCCCCCAGCCCTAAATACTGGGACCGTCCCCCTTCCTTCCCCGTCGGGTCACCCTCGTCCATGTTGGGGATCTCCAAGGTGCCAAAGACTCGCTCAAACTCGTCAGGCTCCTGAGGGTTGAAGTCCGAGCAGTTGTCGGCCCCGAATGATATTAATCTGCAGGATTGACAACGGAAATCTGGTGGTTATTGGCGAGTCCAAAATGGTAGTGTGCTCTTTAAATATGCAATCAGATTTACTACTAAATGTACTTCAATCTTACTTGACAAATTTAAATCTTTACAAGTAATGAACCGTTGCAACCTGATCATCAGCCAAATTAATGACCTGAAATTGATCAAATGCTTTGAGGATCGAAACGTGTAAAGATCGACATGCATCAGGCCCCCCTAACTCCAAGCAAATTTAAATCTTACCAAATAAACAAAAGTTGCATTCAAGAAAGTTGTAAAGTGTTGACGACCAAGTTCAGAAAAGGCTTAAAGTCAGTATACTCTTGATAATAAGTAGACTAAACTGTGATGTCATTATACAAGTTACTATGGCAACTCTGACTCATCCCAAACATGGACCTTTAGCTTCATGGAATCACCTAGGAACACAACACAGGTTGGTCATGGCACAAATCCAAAATCAGAAAAAAGAGCTTTCAGCCATTGTCACCATTGTGTATCAGTTGGAAACCTGTGACTTTGCAGGGAGATTTCAATAGGATGCATCAAGTAATGTTGCCTTTGAATATCAATCCAGAGAGGGTGATGGTAACTAACAACCCTTCAGTAATTTTGACATGTCTAGTCAATGAAAAGACCAACTATGAGAGGTACAAGGCCTGGCTATATATAGGTGCTATACCTTGTCAATTCTGTACGGTATTAAAGTACGGTAGCCTTGCTTCGTTCATTTTTCATTTCAGCAACTTTCACCTCATTTCACACATAGGGACAATATGCCAAGGTTCAATCACCATGCCCTTTATCTAAGAGTAGAGTTCCTTCATCCCTGAGTACCGACCATCTCTGCCATCTTCTGGTACCTACCTCTGTCTTGCTGCATCTTGGTTTTCATCATCCTCCCATTCATCGGTCTTCTCATCTTCTTCCCTTCTACCATTCTCTGTCTTATCTGTCTTCTCTGCCAGCTTCTTGCTTGTTTCTGTCAGGTCCTACCCAAGAGAAAGCATCTCGCATTCATTAAATTTTATCTGCGACATCCTCAACAGTTTCAGGATTTTCAAGCAGACTTTTCAGATGAAAGAAAAGGCTAGCTACCCGGTATAGATAAAACAGTGGAACGCCGATATTATGAACACCCTACACCAAACATTGTTGCTACAACTAACAATTACTGTGGATCCCATCGTGTTAAATGTTTGTTATAGAGGCGTTAAACTGTACTACAAAGAGTCAATATTGGGTCACTCTTTGGATGGCAGAGTGCACGTAGGTGTATGTCCCATTAGCTTATCACTCAAATGACAAAAAACAAGGCCTGAACTCAAGCCAGCTTTGGAAGAAATTATGTTGATTTTGTGTTCTGTCTCAGATCACCAAAAGACTCTTGACATGGGGCAAACTTCAGAAGAGTCAGTACTCAGTAACATGAGTCAATATATCATGAAGGAATTGCTGAAACAGATGAACAAAATGTTTTCGTAAGTCGCATGGGCCCAATTTTACAAGAGATCTACTATCCACAAAAATATGCTTATTAAAACCCAGAAGCCATCTACTTGGCAATTCTTTCCAGTTATCATGATGCTCACAAACACAACCATATCAGAATCCAGATTGTACTTTTCAAACTTCTTTCCACAAATCCAAAAGAACCACTTGAATGGCATTTCATTTCAACACATGAATACAGAAATCTGAACATGCACAAAAGCCAAAAAAGATGTGAATACTCCACAAAATGGCATCATTGAAAAAAAAAAGCTGTCATGAAAATAATATGAGGTTATCATTTTCCTATATGTTAATGCAGGTGGCTGTACGTTAGTTCATAGTATTTCTCTGTGACAGACTACCATACAATGTAGGAGAAGAAGTTGTTTTCAAATTGTTCAACTTAAAAATTGAGGGAAATTTCAAAAAAGCAAGTTGAACCCGCTCATGCTTCTGCACGGGCACAAAAAGTACAATAGAATTTCCATCGATTAATGGCCATAACTATGACAAATGCTCCTTTCAGAAAATTACTGGTTGAAATTGGACAGACAAAAAGCTTCTTGTTCGGTTATCTCTCCTCAAATGAACGACTCGTTTCTACTTTATTCGGCTTTCAGGAGGCGATTGCCAATTTCATTGATGATGACACATGTTTAATACATTAAATCTTTTGATTTCACGTAAAATGTTCCGGATCATTCTCCCAATATCCTTCATGACAACGCATTTCCTTCAATGGCTTAAAATGTCATTCTAAATACAAATCTTGATATGACAACCACAGAGCCACAGATGGAGAGAGTTTTCCATGATGGGCTCAAAAGTTGCAACCAAACATGGAGCCATACATGGACAGTCAGCCTATGGGATTTCACATACAGAATCTTTAGTGCAAACTGTCCCACAATGCATGTTTCATACACCATCACTGTATATTTTGTGTAAAGGTCAATGGCTATTATATGTACCAGTGCACAAAGGAAATCAACAAGCAACAATGGACGTTCAAACGGTCAAAATAAGCAGGCATGATTTTGGCTCTTATCTCTTGAATTGTCGCATTTCCCTACTATAAAAAGAAAAGCCTCAACATGACTTAAAATCGCTCTCTATACAAGCTTTATTTTGTGCAATGTGACTGTGTTTAAATCTCAGTAGAAATTTCAATGCGAATTCTAGGTTTTTGGTTTTCCCTGATTAAAATCCTCTTCTGAATACAAGAGCCCAGAGGAAATGTTATTGAATAATGCTGATCTAAACTTTCAGACTACACATACACTTAACTCAATAAAGAGAGATGTGAGGTGAACTTATTTGCTTAGTACAAAAGAGTTTAGCTAAGCAAATGCAGGTTACCAACCAAAATATGCACATAAACCATATGACATGCAACTGGTATTCAGCCGTGCTTTGCCCAGCATTTATGAATCTTTTGGGCTAATAAGCAGTATTTTCTGCTTTGCCGGTCTGTGAGACCGCACAGGCCCAAGGCATGCTCAGGGAGTCACACAATGACCCACAGTGGAGGAGCACTACCTTCCTGTCGCAAACACTCATGGAGTGAGGGAAGGAATTTTCAATGAACTGCTTAAAATATCATACAGCATCCACTACACTGTAGTTGATGACCCATACATCGCATGCATCTTCTCACAGCTGTATACTGTTTAGTATTCCAATGACTATGCTATAAGCACCATCCCCTCTCTCCAACCATGCAAAATTTCTCGGAACGGTTGATGGCAGGACAAAGCTTTTATCCAGTATGGCTTGCGGCGAATATTTAGACCAGCGATTCCTTGACGATTATGAAAATGGCGGTAGAGGACTGCAGACAAACAAATATTGGCCAAGAGGCTTTTTACCAGCCTCTGGTTGCATTTCCGGCCAGACTACAGACCTTGTGGTCAGAACATGATGTGGTACTAAGAAGATGTGGGACAGTTCATCTCTGAAAGAACCCCTTCCCAATTCATCCCCCAAGATTCGCCGGAAACAAGTCGTGATCTCCTACATGGTATTTTGGATTCTCTTGAGACTATTTGTTTACAGCTGCATCCTTCCTTACTTAAACACTCCAAGAACAATATGTAAAGGAAGTGATGTCAATGAAATTCCCTAAAGATGACTTTATTTCTTCACCACCCCCCCCCCCCCCCCCTTCCCATGGAAAAAAAAATAAACATGCGTGCCACACAGGCACACCCTTCTGCATATCAATTATTGTTTTGGTCAGAAGTTGGAAATTAAAGGCACCTAGGCCAGAAGCTACCACCTCAACAGGCCAGAAGCCAAAGCCTAAGTCTCAGTCTATACAGGCCAGAAGCCATGGCCTCTACAGGCAAGAAGCCACATCTCTTCAGGTCAGAAACTGTGGCCTCTACATGACAGATACCCGGACATTTCTGTTTCAAAATGTATTTTTGTCTAACCTTGTGTTTCATAAGTTATAAAGTCCAGAGCTCGACAAATTTATAAAATAACTGGTAGCCCACCGGACTACCACACCTTGAAATCTGGTAGCCCAGTGCTTTAAACTGGTAGTCCTAACATCCAACCATTTAAAACAAAAATACGTAAAACAAATTCTTAGTTTGATCATATTCCTTATCATGAAATTTTGTCTTCTTGTCAGATGGGGCACTAGGCCTACCACACAAAAAAAAAGTTTCAAAAATAAGCGGTTGCCCGAGCTCCGATTTATAAAAATGATTGATAGCGTAATATATTGCGCACGTGTTGATAATGTGCACGATCAATGGATTCATAGCGCTGAATGTAGGAGTGTGTAAAACATGCTACAACGATCGTTGTGCCGACGTATACATTCAGTTTCTGTACTCAATCTACGTGCGTGTTTGGAAATATTGCGATGATTTGGTGCCGGCAACCTTACAGAATGTTCAGTCAGAATCGTTCATAACTTGCTCAGCGAGACATGTCACATTTATTACCGAAAAATCTGCATTGAAGCCGGCCGAAATCCACGGTACCGAACGCGACTTGACTGCATGCACCAAATACACACGTTGTACGCACGACATGTAGGCTTGCACTTCCGGCCCGATTGCGAATTGGCGACTGTGTACTGGTTCACAACGTATGCTTTGAATGGTGCGGCGCAGATACAGATCGTGGAATTTTCTGGATGCAATGCTGCTGCTGCATGGTCCGGGCCATGCGGCCACGTGGTGTGCATGATGCATTGTACGCGATATGTTTACGTCTTCTTTTGAGCGATCGTCCTTTCGGTAAGTTCAGTAACTATAATAAGTACCGTACGTGTTTGCGAAAAAATGGTAGTCCAGCGGGCTCTCCCCCAGAAACTCTGGTTGCCCGACGGCCTCGCGTGGTTGTCCCGGGCGTCCGGGCCCGGGATTTGTCGAGCTCTGAAGTCTCTCTACAGATAAAAGCAAATGTAAGAAAAAAGGCAGTCCATCCATTATCCCAAAGCACTGTTCAGACAAACAAACAGAAAGCCTCAATCAAATAAGACAATCTACCGGAGATTACATGGAGTGAGTCAATTTACCCAATAATGGCCTCCAATTCCCAATCAGTGTCAGGGGTTGAGCTACACAGTGCCTTATATGATGATTCATATAATATGTAATGGCAAAGAAAAGCATGACAGTTCTGCCATATCAAGGTTCATTCTTAATACCCACTTTGCACTGCATTTATCATGTATAGAGTTATTAGGCCTAAATACTTTTTCCATTCCGACCCCTTGTGATGCACTTTTACAGGCCTGACGCTTCTGCCACCAATGATTTATCAAACAGTTGGCTAGCTAAACAATTCTCACACATAAAACTTGTATTGGATGAAAACAATCTGAAAATATGTTTTATACTGTAAATGCAGACATTTCCATATAAAATCTGTGAGTTCGCCCCAAGGGGGAAACAGTTTTATGTCACTGCTGACTGCTCCTGCCTACGCCACACATCAGAGAATTTTGCCAATTACTCTATCACTGAAAACTCTTTTTCACCTAAAAATTGGCAAACACAGAGGGAAACCTTTAACCTACTTAAAGGGGAAAGGGGATTGAAGACCTGAGGGATAAATCCATTTTATAGCTAATTTACAGGTCTTTTCTAGGTTGAAGAGTGCTGCAAAATTAGGGCAATAGTGAAGTCCCGCAGCAGTCTAAAAACAGTGAGTGTTTTTTTTACAGACAGTAATTTGCCAAGGTAATGGATGCCTAGGAACTTGTCCTAGATCTAAGAAAGGTGTCCCCCCCTAACATCATCAAATTTGACAGATGATATTTCAAGTTTTCTCACAAAACAGCTCCATCATGCAAATTGATGCTTTTTGCCATTTGCTGCGTAAACACTGAATCTTGCCTGCTGACAGGTCTACTGTCTTTTAGCAAACGGCCGGTACCGGGTACGGTATGGATGTAAGCTCTAGAAAAAACCCATTATTCTTTAGGAAAATCTGTGTTAATTCAATGACACGGCAGATGTTTGTAAAATATCATTGCATACTGAATCAAACAACAAAATTGCAAAAACCTACTAATAAATCTCATTATCAAATACTGTTATTCATTACTTGAATAATTCTTTTCATAATTACCCATCATATCACTCTGGGTAAAGATTTCATATGCCGCATGTGCCTTCAAATATTTGACAAACCGGTAAGTAAGAAGATTTACATTGACTTTAATAGGATTAAGGTTCTTGGCTATTAATGTTGTTGCACACAGCTATTTTGTCTTTCTTTTCCTTTGAATAAACAGCTTAAAAATTGACAAAAACCTTATCATTCACAAAGGTGAACAAAGACAATTGACTGAAGCGGGATTCAAACCTACTTATTACCTCTGCAACAAAGATACCTGCCCACTACCACTTGAGGTTTACAGCACTATGCTGACAGCAATCCAAATTGTCAATTAACGTAATCGTTCGGTTGCTAGTCCTAATTCATTTGACAATTTGGTTTCATACAGCCCAAACCAATATTAAGAGCAGATCTCGTTAACATATGAATGACTCCCCCTACTTTTGGTAGAAACTGTGGTAGCAGGTGTTTGAAATGTCACTTTGCACAGCTGGGCAGTGATCAGAATTTCCAATCGGATTTGAAATTACCAGACAGGATTGTTAGTATCCAGTGTGTAACCATCTGGTGGCAGTCATGAGATACAGGACAAGCAATGCAGATAATGTACATTATCAGGAGAATTGAGAATCATTGCGGTTTATTTACCAGTATCTGGTTTGTTCAATCACATGATCCAGAAGATGGCCAGAGCATACTGGCCGAAACATAGAATTAACTGGATCTTTTCAGAGCCACCCCATACTCACAAATAAATATGTGTCACATGGTGTTACCCCACAATCCTATCAATTTATGTACTTCCACAAAGCATAGCCTCAAAAACGATGTCAGTGAACTCACGTCATTACCCTTTACAAGTCTACTATGACTTCTAAAATATATCAGAACATGTATGTGTGTATCTCCCTGTTCAAGGAGCAGATTGACTTCATTCTCATTTGTAGAACAGAGAACGTGCAGAATGGTTACCATCAAATAAGGGATAATGAATTTTGGTGAATTCACTGATGTATTCAGGAACACAAATCCTGCTCCAACCTGGCCAAATGATCCAATTCCACAAATCTCACAGACCGTCAATAAGTATTACTGTTGTCGCAACCAGGACAGGCAGCAGGTTTGAAACTGCCATGTAACCACTGAGTGAGGCTATGTCAGGAAGTATAACAGTACAGAGTGCGTGATATGTGCGTGAATATTCACATATCCAATCACAATACTTCATTTCCTAGGTATGCATCCATGCAAACTCAACAAAGACAACAGACAGGCTCACCCAAATGTTCAAATTCAATGAAAAAACATGAGGTGTAAAATCAAACGACACGGATGGGAAAGGTGTATATTTGGAAATAAAAAGGTGTTACTCTGATCTTTAGGGGTCACAATGGCTCAGGACAAGAGCGATATACTGTTGCTATAACAAGCCTAAATGGTTTTCTTCTTTGAGATGTGTAATGTTATTTTTCACTTCACATCTCTTGGTTATGCTTTAAAAACCATTTTGGTGCGGCATGTTCATGCGTCATTCCACCGGGTTGGGGTGCGGTTTGAGACAGGTGTGATATGTTTCATCTTCACACTCCGACACACATTTGCATATAATCCATTAATGGGCATTATCCTTTGAATAATGAATGCACATTTGCAGCTGATCTCCAAAATTGAAATGAAACTTGAATGGTAATTGTGAGTCATATTTAATGTGCAAAAGCATAGACGTGACATTGGACACAGATCGCACACAGCCTGACAACCCGGTGGAATGATGCATGTACATGTACATGCAGAGGCAGGAGAAGATGTCCATTGTGAAACAATGACAGAGTGAACAGTGGGTTAATACAGAAGAAAAATACATGTATAATATCCCAGTTGAAAACAACATGGGCGACTGCAAACTGAAGGAAGGGGGCAAGTGTCTTTAGGGTTTGGTGCTCAAGGCAGAAAAACTACTCCGCAAAACTGAGAGTGTTTCGCTGAAGGTGAAGTTTCCATTCTGTAGGTCACTCTTTCCCTGGTAGAGTTAATTGTTAGTGTTCCCTGCAACCCACTCATCAATCTCTGACCAAGTTTCCCAAATGAAAAAAGAAAGAATGACCGAAATACAAAGGGAAAAGGCAGGAAAGTGCAAAAGCATTTACAATACACCTCAGGGGAGCGGGGTAAGAAATCTCTTCTCCACGGGGGATTTGGACAGAGAGGGGTTCCGTTCTAATCAATCAGGAAAGATGCGACATGCGACATCACCCCCAAAGAAAAAACCTTCCAAAAAATACAAAAATAGGAGACTTGCGGAGATGAATCGCAGAGAGTGTAGTGAGCCGGCATGCCGAATTTGGGCTGATTGGAAAAGTGCACTCTATCTGTGTGCCCAGACATGTATCTGTCTATGTCTACATAGGACATTCTTGCAAGGACTCATTTGGACTAATTAGTCTAATACTCCACAACAGGTCATTGGATTTAACCTTTCCTTTTAGTTTATTTCAGACAAAGAGGTGGAAGATTTGGGGGGGGGGGGGGTGGGAGAAGGGGAAGGCTTGATGTGGAAGGTACAGTATGTGGTGACATTTTGAAATGTGTCAAGGTATTCTGTGAAGCCACTCCCAGACACCAAGCCCCTTTGAGATGATTCAGAAGTACATTGTAAAGTCTTGTTTGCTTGCTTGCTTTTTCCCTTCGAAAATCCCCTTTCTGCGAGACTAATGTTAGTCTCCGTATTGATAACGAGGTGTTTGTGTCAATTTCCATGTTCCAGAAATACTGAGCATTTATTCTCAATGATTCAATTGGGTCTATAATAGAGTGCTGCAACTGTCAGGCAAACTCTAAACTGTGCTCAGTAAGCAGCATGATATGTATGCTCTCATATTAGTTCTCATCCTCTTTTTCATTGATGGATAAGAACTTTCAGTTTATGAAAGATTGGGCTCAATCTGCAGTGGTGTTGAACAGTGCAAATAGCGACAGATGCCCAGGGAAAGGTTAAGAGTAGATAGGTGGGTGAAGAGAGGGGCTAAGGAGGGGAAGTTTAGGGTTGAGAAGGGTGTGCAGTATAAAGTGAATCTTGCTCTGTATTAACCAAACTAGCCCAATTGATTAGAAAGCATTGATCTTCATGCACCATACAACAGTTGAGAGAGGCGAAAAAAATGAAAAATAAACAAACAAACGTTATCGACATTACATTTTCTAAGTCGTCTTCCCAATTTGGCACTATGTCCTTGGCACCCGTCAATTGGGCCAGTTGCTTGCTGGTCTCAGACAACTCCTGAGGTGCAAGGAAAAAAAACCAGAACCACAGACAAAACACACAGGAGGAAAGAGGTCAGGGCAACACAAACAAATACACCATGCAAGGTTTTCAACAATCACAAACTGCAAAAAAAGTCAACAGTGGTTAAGTAGTGACCAAGTGTGCTAACTCCCAGCAGATTCATACGCAGGATTTATACTGAAAATGCAGAGTCCAAATAGTACTTGGCCTCAGGTTTGTTGGTTTTGAATGCATCTCAATAAAATACTGTACTAAAATATTAAAATCTGTCATCAAATAGAAACAAGAACTTCTGACCGAAGGAACTGAATAATTCCATCACTTCAAATTCATCAAAGTAAAAACTTGAATCTCAATATAGCATAGGTGTGGCCACACTTCTACAGAGGTTTGTAAGTGTGCTACAGAGTGTGATATAACAATTGGCTGGAAATTTGCCAGCAAGAATATATCTTCAAAAGATGCAGGAGTTAGCACAGATGGTTGCTTCATGTTAACAAGGTTTATCTTCTAAATACATCAATACAAACTAACTAATAGACAAGTGCACTGGTTAACTAGACATCTAATGGAAAAAGCAATTCACACAACTTAGATTTGGACAATTGAAGACAAGGACTAGTGTTTGGAAGCTACCGTACTCGAAAAATCAAATGAAATGAAAAGAAATTGGAATGAACTATCATGTGCAAGTTCAGTTTATCGTGAAAACATTTTCTGGTTTGTTTGTAAACCTCTGGGAAGTCTTTCTTCAACATTGAGGGATGTAACAACTTATTATTTGGTGCATATCAATGGTGCAATAAGATGGCACACAAGGAAAGCACACAGGTATTAAGTACAAGTAAATGCCTTTTGTCAACAAGCTTTAATCATGAATGATTATATTTACCAATACCTATTTGAATGAGCATGTGAATCTCATCTCATTTTATCACCCCTCCCTTCCCTACCCCCAAAACCCCAGAATTCCCCAAAAAGTGTAAGCCATACCTTGAGCATATTAAATTCGTAATGTTGGTAACCACGGAACCCCTCTTGCACAGCTGACATGGTACGGGATGTTTTCTCCCAGTAATGTAGTAGTGTGTTCTGATAGGTTGCTAGCGTGTGTGAGAACAGATTGCACCGGCTTGCTCCTAGGAGATCGATCTTTTGACAGACGTCATTCTTGAGTTTGTCAAATCGTTGCTTCGTGCTGCGGACTTGCGCTTGGACCTGTGTGAGATATGAAAGAAAAACAAGATGATGATGACCGTAAGAAAATTTAATAAAGGTGAGCAATCATCATGGTGGATATCAAATAAAATAAAACAAGTTATTTAATACAAGTAATTAACTGCTGCAAACTGTTCATCAACCCAAATAATGTCCTTGAATACAAATAAAATGCTTGGAGTTTAATGAGGGTCCAACGTTTCGCTCTTACATGTCTTAGCAGGATCCTTCTCAAAGGCTAAATGTTATATAATACAGTAATACCCATAACAGCCCCAAATGCGTCCCCTAATATCCATCTCATATTAATCTACATGTATACATAATTATTGTTGGAACTCACACCCTATAAACTCTGTATTGATTTAAAGTTTAAAGAACGGGACTTGAGAAGTTTGCTACAAAGGTGTGTGAAATGAAGAGAGTTTCCAGCTACATGTAAGGGTGCCTCATAATGTAAAATGGTTCACGTTTATAAGCCAACAGCATTTATTCTGTAAGTGTATGACTGGTTGCCTTTATAGTGACAGTGAGAACTGTTTACTCCGATTTTTCAAATGGGCCTGTGAAAAAAGACCTGGAATTTGAGAAATGGCCGACTTATCATGAAACATTCCACGTGCCTTCGTACATCAGTGTTGATCATAAAAAAGTCACAGAAATCCTTTAATTTCCATAAACCATACATGTACATGTACATGTACATATTCATTCAATCCATTTAGGTTGGATATGGAGGAAAGAGAAAGGGGGAAGTGTACGAGAAACAGATTTTTGGCATGGAAAGGTGAAAAAACCCTTAAATTTAACTTCAAGACAAAAATATACCAGCATCCCACAATCTGAATAATGATTCTTTACTTCGAAATTTATTTCATTATCAAATATTTCTTTCCTTTTTAACTTTTAGTGGGATTGGAAGAGTGGATGTTTAATCAGAAGTTTCCTTGTTCTCAAACAACCCAGGCTTTCATTTGCTTCTCTCTTATTAGGAATGAACTGTGAAATCAGGTCCCAATTTCATGGGTCTGCTTACCGTAAACGTAGAAATACTAAAATTGCAGCTTACGCAGCATGCACAGTTTAAGTACCGTAACTAAGGATTTCATACTTGTATGGCTAGTGTGGAAATTCAGCGCTAGCCCTGTCAGCGTAGAATGAGGATCGTAAACACTAAAGTCTGCGGTAAGCAGAGCCATGAAATTGGGCCTAAGATAGAGAGGCTTAGCATCTCAAGTCTCTAGAGGTCTTAGAGGAGTGACTCCAGATGAGAGTGCATGACCAAAGACTGACTAGACGTTACAAGGAGTGATTGGAGATGATGAAATGAGGAGACTTCATGCATTACTTCATCAAGAGTGGTTCAATGAGTAAGGCATGAGTGATCATCATTTATCATCGTTTATCCAAAGACAAGACCTTATATGCCGCTATCCAAAGACAAATCTCAGGGGAAAAGGGAAGGGGGGGGGGGGGGTTCGAGGAAGGGGGTACAAGTGCGTTGTCCATTTTAGATTTAATGATGTGTTGTGGGAAAGGTACTTGAGTGGCTTAATCACTCCACGGTCATATGCTTTGTGATGCTAGCTATTACCAAGGATCAATCACAATTTGGAATTGGATTCTGCAGGGGTCCATGAGCCAACGTTTAAAGGTGTGGTTAAGAATTGGCGATGACCAAAAGAAAAAACATAAAAGGCAAAACAAGATAGTTCAGATTAGTCTTTATGAAGTTGATATTAACCCTAACCCTCTTGCACACCACAGTTTGCCACCTTTTAAAGTAAGATTGGTATCCTGAATACCACAATATACTACAATGCGGTTTTGAGTGCTAATTCAAGGTTTACGATGCAGCTCCCCCTAGTCCTGAGGGAAATGTGGTAATGTGTGGTAAAAATGAAATATTGCCCACTGAACTGTCGTAGAGAACACTGTAGCTGAAAGCCTACACAAAAACCATAAGTCGGTTATAATTTCAGCTTTTGAAATCAAACACAATTAATTCATGTAAAAAATATCAACCACAACTCCCCAAGAACAAAGAAATGCAGAATCTGTGGACATTGGCCATCAAAAGGGCGAGTTACAAGCGATCATGCTGGCCGACGCGACGTCAAACATCATATTGTTTTGTGCACAAAGTATGTACTTTGCAAGCAAGACCTATCACATTTTTCCGTGCCAAACATAACAATTTCGCCTCACTTTGTGCTTTCGGGCATTATAATTGGGGTGGGCAGCAATGTGAAGCTAAAAGTTAATTGTAAATGTCCTGAATT
This sequence comes from Astropecten irregularis, assembly GCA_963971285.1. Taxonomy (NCBI): domain Eukaryota; kingdom Metazoa; phylum Echinodermata; class Asteroidea; order Paxillosida; family Astropectinidae; genus Astropecten; species Astropecten irregularis. The sequence continues at coordinate 12,791,661 of OZ020252.1, read as the reverse complement.
TAATAAGGTTCACAGCATTTTCCTGCGTCTTTCGGAGAGTTTTTGGACAACCGCCGTACTTAAAGTGTGTACAAAATTTTCTGGAGACCGGTTGTTTGCTGCCCTCTATCGACAGCCCGCTCCAAAAGTCTCCCATTGTATAGGGGATAGTGAAAAACTGCCAAAAAAGTGACTTCAGTACTATATTTAGCCAAGATTTCCTCTTGCATATGGTGTACATGTATGTACTTGGTTGTCTCCAAGTTGCCTGTACAGGTACTATACACATACAACTGTACATGTCATGCATGTGTACAGTATGCATTTTGAATGATAGGAATGAAAGCTCTCCTCCAAAAGAATAATAGTGTTAGCATCCAGGTTTATGATATGTACATAGTGTATAGTTTGATGCTATTAAGTACAGTACAAAGTAGAGTATGTTTACCATACATTAATGACTACACATGTATTTAACAGGCTGAAAGTGCATGCGACTGCTGGTAGAGTGGTATTGTCACCCGACATGGCTAAAAAACCTACATTTGTCCCAGTGTGGTCCATATATTGTAAGTTGATCTCCATGTACACATATGTACAAATGTAGAACACATACATGCATATAGTATAAAAACAAACATCGTACAGTATATGGCATGGAAGGAAAGATCAATATCTGTCACTGACTTCTTTTGAACAAATATTTTCCTATCTTACCATTCACCGAAATGCAAACATTCAAAGTTCTTTGCAATTTTCCAGTAAAGATTACAGTTCGATGGATGATTTCGAAAAAGCATTTTAACAATATTTTTCAGCACTTAGGTACTGGGCTTATGAAAAATAAATATCTGAAATGCCAAATCGGAGAGAGAGGTTAAGGTGTGGAGGTACATAGCCACTTAAACTATACAGACTGCTGGGAAAGCCAGCATGTAAATGGTGATTTAGCGACAAAAGTTGGAGACAGTACAAGTCTCATGCCTCAGGTGTGGCAGTCACACCTCAGAGCTCTCTCTCACTCTCACATGCCTAGCAACTATTGCCTCACACCTCATGACCAGACTGGATCATAGGAAGTCTAGTGTGTACATGGTTGATGCCTGCCAAGTAGTACTTGTACTGTAAGTAGTGGGGAGGGCAAACATTGTTCCTATTCCCCCCCTTCCCCCTTTTCTCTCTTTTCCTTCCCTTTTTTCACACCCCCATTTTGTTTTGCTTCACAGTCCCCATTTTAGTCGTCCAGGGCAGGCTGACCCCCCCCCCCCCCCCCCAGCTACACTACTAAAGGCCTTTTCACATGACGCTAAAAAAACTCTCAACCATTGCGACAACCATTTTGGCTTGTTTGGTACCAAACAGTAAGGACTTGTTTTTGGGCTATGTTTGAGTCAGTACCAAAGGTCCAGGAGTACACTGTTTTATTCTGACAAGTTTGGGGAAGTAAGGCATGAGACCTGTAGAATCAAGTTTAAGAGTTTGTGGCAGTGCACTGGCCTGTTTTGTGGGTAAGGCTACCCATGGACTATACAATAGCGTTCCGCACTAATGACGTCACACCATGCATGCACGCGCACCCACACCCCCACTCACCACACGTTTGCATGGACGGTTGCAATGTTTGTCTGAGGTTTGGTGCTATTTTTAGCGCAAGTGCGCAGTGCTATTGCAAAGAAAGTTGTGGTGGTGCACTTGTGTGATGAAAGGCACTGTGGTATTTTGTTGAAAGGCAATAGGCACGTTCACATACACCAAAAAGCGTGACTATTTGGGTCGTGCTCTGAATCGCAACCCAAATAGTCACGCTTTTTGGTGTGTCCACACAAGCAAAAAAGCGTGACCCAAATCACAACGGTACGATTTAAATCAAACTGTGCATACGCAGTGAAGCGTGAAGTTGGCATGCATCCTGTGCTAAACTCGCGGGCCCGCCTTGCATGATGGGATATAAAAAAAAACACCCTTTTTTGGTGCACCATTCACACAGCAAATAATCGCGACTATTTGCAAAAAGACTATCAGATTTGAATCGTGCTCCAAATCGCTACTATTTGGGTCGCGCTTCAAATCGTCACGCTTTTTTGGTGTGTGTGAACGTGCCTATTGTGGCATTTTGTGTGATTTGGGACAGTTGGTCTACAGTAACACATCAAGGCATAGACACATCCATACCAATTCAATCAAACTCCAACAGCTGGAGCCTGTTGAAGTTTGTCAGGTTCAGTACCAACTACCAATCACTGCCAAAGCTGTGATCAACTGTTGAAGTATGTTTGGTTCAGTATGCTTCCTAGTACAAGGGCCTAAGGGGCTAGGGGTAAATGTAATTTGATAAGTACTCTGATTTTGGTCAAAGAAATGCAGATTCATGAGCAAAAATATCAAGAAAGAAACAGTATAACAGTAATCTGTGAAAAATTTCAAGTCCCATAAAGTGCCTACTTTTTGAGAAAACAGCAAAATCATTCATAGTGCTCAACTGCTCATTTTAATTCACAGGGGTTTTGATCTCACACCCAAAACTATTTTTGGTCTTTGGTGTTACTCTATCCAGGATAAATATACAGCATTTCAGGCAGTAAAATAATTTAAACAGTATAGTGGGCCAACACCATCACCATCGTTATACCTTGTAAGTTATCTATATAAGTAAATCTGTGAAGATTTCTGCTTCACTACCAAAATATGATAGTACATGTACCTTTAAAGAGAATAGGAAAATTTCTAAATTGTACAGAGCATTCCCAATGGAAAAATTCAAAATGACTCAAAATGTTTGACCGATACCTGGGCCAAAATTGCCATGGGTTCTGTGACCACAGCTGTTTGCACTTTCTAATTAAAACAAAAAGCAATTACATACATTGTTTGACAAGTAGCTGGGTCTGTATGAACACTGTCCAATGGCCAAATGACATCATCCAAGCCTATATTTATTTTTTCCAGACCTGTATTCAAACAATTCATAGTTTTCCATTTTATTTTTGGTTTTCCCCCATGGGATAGAATATGACTGGCCAGAAGGTCTGACAGGTTTTTATTTGTGCAAAAAGCCATTAGTGGGACCTGGCCACGCTCCGGGGCCCACCATCTCATGTTTGGATTTGTCCATCTCTTGGCACATTTGATTAGGTCAAACACTATTTGGACTGACAGGCCTTTTATTTGATGGGGTTTCTTCTGACCTGCCCATCACTAAAAGGTCACAGGAAGTCATTTACAATATGACCAATGGTGCCCAAAGTTCTGTTATTTTTCCCCCAACAACCTTTCTCATTCTTTCCTTTTTGTTTTGGCTTTGATTTGGATCTAAAAACCATTGCCTTTTCATATATATTGTCAAAGGATTGCGTAGAGACCCTGTTTATCTATGATTCACCAAACAGTAGCCTATAACTTGCATTAAAAGACCATTGAGACAACAAGTTGTGGAGGCTCCAAACACAAATACAGTAGTGTTTGAACACTAATATGGTGTTGGAATATGGCATACATGTACAGTGGATAGGTATTGAAGTTATTGAAGGCGGCTGCAACTCATTGCCATTAAGTTACACAGCAACACTTAATAAGTGCTGTAAGAACGCGTCTGTGAATTGCAAGTGAACTGCGACTGGATGTCAGCACACAAGAGCAAGGCGTAATAAGACCGTGACATTTGAGGGGATGGCGGGCGTCCCTATCTCAGTTTTCATTCTTCACTGTTGAGCTTCAGCGTAAATTTCTTTTAAAAGAAAAATATCAGGTTTTCACTCAGCTTTTTGGAGAAAATATATTTATTAGGTAAATGAATGCACACGCCTGGCAATTGTGCTTTTCTTTAAGGACAGGTGCGTGGACTAACATCTACTTCAGTCACAGTGCACTGAAATCTGATGCTTTTAATTTGATTGTCCTACATTGGCTCAGCCCCTATATGTGAAGGTGAATCTATTGTTGCCATATTGAAAAGTAAGGTGACGTGGGAAATAGGAGTTGAAACAAAAACAAGAGTTTGTAGTTTGTAAATTATTAAACTGACGAACCCCGAACTGACTGACTAATATTACTGAAGAGAATTCAAGAGACATTTACAGTTTAATAACGAATGCAAAATCCAAATGAACCCATCAAGTCATGAGCACACTACATCTGAAATCTAACCCCGTGGACAAATAATTCACATTTATTTTGCTTCGATTTTCTGTCAAAGGCAATTTGTATTTGTTGTCAACTTTCATACACAGGGAAGGGTAGATTTTCATATTTACCTACTGCACACTCTGAGTATTAAGGGAGGCCTGATGTTTTATTTTCAAACGGACCTTTAAAGAGACATCTCCAAGAGATCTGGAGAGGCGCTGAAAACAAAAAATTTAATTTGCTGATGGAACTGTTGGTGGCCAGTGCATCCTTAAAGGGCACAGGCTGACCAGTTGAGAAAGCCGTGTGGAGAGTGAAGAGGGGGGTTTGGGCTGGATAAGAAGCTGTTGTGAAGCACGTCAGCATCGATTAAGACACAAGTCTGTCTGAGTGTACGAGGTTTATTGCCCCGTCATACAAAATCCAAATCACACACTATGTACAGAACATGAGCCAGATATCGCTGCACAGATATAAACCTGATAAGAAATGGCAAGTTGGTTTAATAAGAGTCTGAAAACCAAAAGATTGAAATCATCTATGAATATCTACAAATACGCCGATGTATATTCTAATTCAATTAGGATTTAATTGCCGAGATACATGCTGCTTGGAATTTCAAAAAAGGAAATCTGACATTTCATTTCTACTCTCCTAAGAGTCTTGAGGGGTAAATGACACTTGTTGTTTTTGCTCTCGGCCACAAACCGAGTACATAAATAGTGGGAATTGGAAACGGAGTGTTACGCATGCATGCAAATTGTTGCAAGCTTGGATGAGTTGGACAAAGCCCAACTTGAAGACAGGGCCAGGGGACAAATCTCTTTCAGATACCGCTTTGGGGCACCTGATCTGGGTGACTCCAGCTAGACCCAATGGGAGATCTACATATGTATGGCTCTGTATGCCCGCACTCCCACTAGAGCCTCCCACATTACATAGTAATTTCAAAGGAAACAAGAGAGAATACAAGATTAACACTCTGTCGATTCCAAAGCCTTGAGGAGAAAATGGTTATAAAATCACTGAGTCTGCTTGTTAGTGACGGCCATTGTATTACTTTTTTAAAGGTCATTTTAAGAAGGAATGATGAAAATTGAGTGAAGTGGCACTTGAACCAAGTGATGTCAGCCTCCAGTATCGACTGATCTAGCCCCGGGTCCACGGTGTTCCAAATCGCTTACAGTGTACATGTATGTAAGTGGTCCAATGATGCTGTATATAAAGTTGTGTAAATTCATAAACGGCACACACCAACAAGGCGCCAATCAATGGGGACAGAGCCATGTTCTGCATTAGTTTTGACAAATTGTATTATTCCTGAACCGCCCTACATAACTACGAATCTCTTTCTACATATGTACCTTTTTTTTAGGGCATGTAGGCCTATAGGGAATAGGGAATAGACTATATACTGTAACAAACACGACGGGATGCACAGAAATTGTTCATTTATAGCGGTTGTTCATTATAGTGAACAATGTTCAGTAAGCCTATACATTGTACATAAAATTGGGAACCAAGGATGATGTTCAGTATATAGCCAAAAATTTGGTATAGCGGTCAGGCTGTGTTTGTTATATTGGCGTTCCACAGCACATGTAGAGCCATGAGCCCTGCTGCGGTCTCCAAAGGTTGTGCGCAGTATCAACCATTGAGGATTGCTAGCCCAACTTGGTCTACTCAACACAGTTGTACAGCTTAAATTCAAGTTGAACAATTTGCCATAACATACGGTAGTCATACATACCGGTACATACACGTGTGTACTGTGTTCATGTATATTGCAATGCGTTAGATTTTGGTGGATTAACATGTACAGTAGTAGGAAAGGATTCCATGTTTTGAGGTTTTGACCATTTAAAAAGCTTCATAACTAGGGAATCCTGAGCTTAACATGCTTAAGCACTCCCGTCCCTTTCAACATGCAAAAGCATAGGAAAGAAAAAGCAGTGTAAGACTGCAAGAAAATGGTTTCTCACGGGCACTTTGGAAATCTCATCAAATTACTGATGGTGCAAAGTGCAATTTAAAAACCATCTTTCATTATTTTCTAATTTAAATTTTTTTTTTTTTTTGGGGGGGGGCTATAATGGTACAATGACAATGATCGATTACCTCAGCAATTAAAAACTTGAGGAATAGAATTGCCAATGAATAAATTTCACGGACTTTTCAGCGAGGCAGACAGCCATGCAATTGGTTTCTTATAACAGGTTCACTGTAATAGAAATGGTTCAGCCTCATCTACTTTGAATAGGATCATCAGTGCATGTAATGTTAGGAAGACAGCAGACAAACTACACAACAGCAAAGCAGTCATGGCTCGCTGCAGCCTTACATTCATTACCATAATGATAACAAAACATATTAACATATTGTACTGTTATAACATTTCACGCAAACTGCCGAACAGACGGCTGGCCCGACAGACGAGTAGAGGGGGAGGGGGAGGGGGGGGGGGGGGGGGGGGTTCTTGTGGGCTATGGGACTTACATGTATCTTCAACAGCGATCTAGTTTAAAGCATGTTACATTAAGCGCACTTGTGAGTTATTCATGCCATTGAAATTGCAGAGCATCAATCACATACTGCTATAATTAAGGGAAGAGACTCCCCCCCCCCCTCCACACGGATCATATATCACAACCATTTATCTTTACTAATCAGACTAATCACTCAAATCTTTCATTACAATAGCTCTGATGCATGAAGTGATCTCGCTAAAGGCCATTAACAGTACACACACACACAAAACAACGACTTCTTCACATCCATATCATCGGACTGTTTTCCAGTATGACAGTGCTGATTGGGATGGATTTCGTTCTTTCCTTGGTGATGTCCCTTGGAACTCAGTATTTTGCCTAAGTCCATCTGAGGCAGCTGATGAAGTGACGGATTGGATCCAGGTTGGAATGGATCTCTTTATACCTTCCCGTACCTTCCAAGTGCAACCACACTCCCAGCCATGGTTCACTCCTGCATGTGCTGCTGCTATCTGCCATCGAAACCATTATTTCCATCAATTTCATAGAGATGGATCAAGGGAGACCCTCCATCAATTTCGCCTTGCTAGAAACAACTGCAAGAAGGTATTGGAAAACGCCAAACGTCATTATGCAAATTCTGTTCAGGAGTCCATCTCAACCCAACGTCTTGGCTCCAGAGATTTTTGGAGAATTGCAAACAGCGTCCTTAATAGAAGCAAGTCTACTATTCCTGTTCTCTTTAATGGGCCTGAAGTCCTCACCTCTCCCTCTGATAAAATCAACCTTTTTGCTGATCGTTTTGCAGCAAACTCCACACTTGATGACCAAGGCCGAAACCTGCCCGACTGTCCTTCTCGTGTCGACAGCAGTTTATCTAGGATTAACATCACACCTAAGATGGTAGCTAAAGTCATCAATCATCTTGACACCTCAAAAGCCTCAGGACCTGACCGAATCCCTGCAATTGTACTGAAGATGTGTTCACCAGAACTTTCCTCTATCCTCTCCAAACTGTACAATATTTGCCTAACACATTCAGTGTTTCCATCTTATTGGAAGCTGGCCTCTGTTGTTCCTGTTTTCAAAGGCTCAGGTGAGAAGTCTGATCCCTCCAACTATCGGCCCATAAGCCTTCTTCCCATTATGAGTAAGGTTTTTGAAAGCCTGATTAACCAGCAACTCATAGATTATCTTGAAGAACACGAGCTCCTGACAGATGTTCAGTATGCCTTCCGTCATTCACGGTCAACAGCAGACATCATATCCCTGATAACTGAACACATCAATAGAGCTTTAGATCGACGTGGTGAAGCTAGGCTTGTTGCCCTTGACATATCAAAGGCCTTTGACAAAGTTTGGCACAGAGGGCTCATCCATAAATTGAAGTCTTATGGCATCTCTGGCAAACTGTTAAATCTAATTTCTAGCTTTCTCATTGAACGTCAGTTCTCTGTGGTGCTCGAGGGCTATTCCTCCTCCATTCATCGTATTAATGCAGGTGTTCCCCAGGGCTCTGTTCTGGGCCCATCATTATTTCTTCTATATATTAATGATCTGCCCGACTCTGTTTCATCACAGTTAGCCATGTATGCTGATGATTCAACAGTGTATACTACTTACCCTGGTCCCCTGTCTGCTCCATCATGTACACAGGCCAGTATTGTTCTCAACCAGGACCTTGAGAATGTCATTAACTGGGGTAACGATTGGCTTGTCACATTCAATCAAAAGAAGACTCATTTGTTGTCTTTGTCCAGGTCCAGATCTCCTCACTTTTCTACATTGGAGATGAATTCAATACCACTACAGGAGCTTGCTGACATCCGGCTGCTAGGTCTTGATTTCACCTCTAACTTATCCTGGGATAAGTACATTCGTAGCATTGCCAAAAGGGCTTCGCAGCGGGTAGGCTGCTTGTATCGTGCCAGGCAATATCTTCCCCCAGCTGCTTTGCTCTATTTGTACAAATCCACAATACGTCCTGTCATGGAGTACTGCTGTCATATTTGGGCTGGTGCTCCAGCTTGCAGTCTGTCCCTGCTTGATAAAATTCAACGACGTATTTCAAATCTAGTTGGAGATGACTTGGCTTCAACTCTGGAACCCCTATCTCTCCGTCGTTCTGTAGCCTCTTTGAGCCTCTTTTACAGATACTTTTTTGGTAGGTGCTCCAATGGACTCTCACTGGTTGTTCCACCCAACCGTACCTTTGGTCGCACCACACGTTTCTCTGCTCAGTCACATTCTTTCACTGTGGTGGTCCCCAAGTCAAATACTCGGGGATACTCATCCAGTGTCTTTTCGCGTACCGCCTTGCTATGGAATTCACTCCCTGCATCCTGCTTCCCTTCCACTTACAATTTGTCTCAATTTACATGTAAGTGCAACATCAATAGTTGTCGTTCTACCCCATGATTTCTTCGTTGTTCCCTTTTCTCCTCGTTTTAGCCATCACCTCGAGTGGCCTGTTTTGGGCCTTGTGATTGGCGATTTTTCATAAAAAAAAAAAAGAAAAAAGAAAAAAAGAAATGGTTCAGAAAAACCAGAAGTTTCTGCCAGATTCTGAGCACTTGTGGGGTTCTACGTAAATTGGTATGGATATTTGATTTAACCTTACAAGAAAGGTTATAATGAATAATGTACACAATTATTGTACATAAGACTTGAAGCTATGCAGCGTTCACAGACTGTGTTCACGACTGGTAACACAATAAGTGTGTGCAGAGGTTACGAAACCATTACGTCATTGGTTATAACATCGCTGATCTATCCCGGCTACTTCCGGTTATAGGGGCCGGCGCGCGCTTCCACTGTACACAGCAGTTGTTTGAGAAAAAACAGGTATACGCAGAAAAAACAACAGCGAAAACAAAAGCTATAAATTATGCGAAAACGACAGCGAAATGTTACAAATACGATAGCGAAAATACTCTGATATTGCCGTAATGCCCACTCTGTCCGCGGCCAAAATTGGCCGTGCGCCCCTTTCTTCTCGGCAGTGGTGTCACACTTAATTTGATTTCTCACTACAAAATATGTACTGATTGAACATCGGCCGCCAATCCACGTGGCACCGAGTGCTATGACTGCACTTGACTGGAAATTTCGAGATGCCGTGCTGACTTCACTGTGTAGTTTGCACGTGGTGTGCGTGATGGGTTGTGTGATCGTCGTCACTTTCAGAAGACTTTTGCCTAAGTAGGCCTAAGTTTCAGTAGTACGTTGATCAGGAAAATGCAATTTACGATACTTTGGAAGGACGGTCAGAATATTTTTACGGAGATCTTGCAAATAACAATGCCGTAAAATCGTGTACACCTCAACGGTGTTTTTGGCCTCGGTGCCTTTCCGTCATTACAGAAATGGCCTCGTTTTCCATGCTTTTGGCCCCAGTGCCCCTAAAATGTACACATACTTGACAGCTTGAGGCCAAAGTGCCCTACAATCATTGAAATTTGATGTCAGCAAGGACCGAAGAAGTGACAGCTACAGCTAGCTACACAAACATCAGTATTATTATACGTATATGTACACGCACGTTACATGTGAATACCATGGTGCAACGTGAGTGAGAGGTCCGCAATACACATTGAGAGGAAGTCATGTTTTCTCTAGCACTGGTCAGTTGCGTTCATACGAAAAATCACAGTTAGCAGCGCTGCTAAAGTATCACGTTTCACTGTTAACTTGGAGGAGGCGAAGTTAACTGCACAAATGTCTCCTGTTGTAACTTTCGGACTTTGCATACAGCAAAGTTAGCAGAAAATTTGACAGCGAAGTTAGCTAAAACTGCGTTCCAACGGCCACAAATTGTCACTGCTAAGTTAGCAGTGAAGTTAGCAGATTGTGTGAACGTACCCTGTGGTAAGGACTTATTGTCTTGTTTGGAAGGTGTTTGGATTTACATGTAAATGCTCAGGTGCATTCCTATTGAATCCTCTTGACCGCTGAGTCATTCAACCATCATTCAAGGACAGGATGGGTTGAAGTACACCATCCTTCTCTTGAAGTTGTGTGGTCTCAAAGGTCTTGACCTTAGAGGACAAAGCGACAAGTACCAATGGGAGACTACAAGAGAAGAGTCCATGGGGACCAACTTAGCAGGCCAAGAGTCTCAGACCTGACAACAATTAGCCAAAGAAGGGGACAGAACGAGTCTTATGTCATGGGTCAATGCTGGCATGCACTTGCTCTTGATAAGGGAGGACAAACATCAGCTGTATATTTGGATATGAGATTGTCCTCATCACCGAGAGTCAGCCCTCTCGTATGAGGGCAAGTACCCCCAGCAGGAAGGTGAGATTACTTGAACGGCTTGCTCAACAACTGCTTTGGAAATATGACCTCCGATTACAAAGTGAGCATTCGTTGTTGTTAGTTTTCTGGTTGGTATACATATACCAACATGTTATCTGAGCTTTTCAAGGGTATCCTAACAAGTGTCTACACATGTCATGAATCTAATGAGGACTCAGGTAATACACATACTTTAGACAATAATATAATAAGCTATGAATGTCCTGCTACATGCACTGATAGCTACACAATCTGTGGAGTGCACATGAACTGCACAGTGCACATGATATGCATTGGATGTAATTAGGCCTAAAAAATTATGTTGCCATAATGAGCCAAACAAAATAGGGTAGGTAGGTAGGTATTCTTTCTTTTTTTCCCTCCCAGCAATGAAAATGACATGCTTTCTGATTGTTTAAGCCGGTAGTAATACACGATATCAAATGAAAACAAGGCTACAAGTACATCTGTAGAACAGGGAAACGTAGACCTGAACAGTGTACATGAAACAAAGGCTTGTTAATTAAATGTTTGCATCAAAAATTCTCTCACTAATTTTACATCAAATTCACATGTACATGTATGTATAAAGTACAGTACATGTGGATAATTGTTTGCAGTGCATGAAAAAACACAAACAAACACATTCAACTGATTATATGCTAGCAGAGAAGCCTTCCTTGCAGGCCTTGAGTGTAGAGCCTTATAAGAGACACTTGTAGATGACAGAAGCATGTACATGTTGTATACTGCCCTCTATCAGACACTGGCCATCAATACAAACTTGGTCAATGTCTATCAGTAGAGGGGGCTAAACCTCTTTAATAGACAAGCTTTTTCCAGAATGTCCAGAAAAGGATCAGTCTAAATAGGGCTCCATGCTCAAGCAGAATATGCCCTCTAGCAAAAGCTATAGTTAATGTTACTTGGTTTATTTAACTACAGAGGTCCCATTCATTTCATGCACTGGCAGTAGAGTGGCCCATTCATACATGTAGCTAGCTCTACGCCCTATTTCACAAGAAACTATTCAATAGTATATGACCTAGTGTATGCCAGGGCACTATGGTGTACATTGTAGGTCTTCATTCAGCGTAAATGACAGAGCAATAATTTGGAGTTGCTACCGTGTAAAAGGCAGAAAACTGCCAAAGCTTCTATTTCCACAGTGCACTGTGGAGACCTCTATTCACATGTCATTGTACTGTACAGTACACTGTACATGCTGTACTGAGTTAATCTATACAGTATGTGACCTACATGTATTTCAAAAGAACTACTTTGGCCATGTGCCTCAGTGCACAAAACATCTAGAAAAAAGTGGCCTTCATATTTCTAGGTCATGTACATGTGTATGAAGGCCCCTTTTTCTAGAAGGTTCATTATACATGTTATACTACATATGCCCTATTGATATGTAACACAGGGTACTGCAGACAAATAACTGTTCATGATACATTGCAGAGGCTCCTTCTTTAAGGAAGTACAAAGGATGTTCATTTCCTAAACTTGACAGCGAGGAAGATAAATGCATCTTTGTTGGTTTATACACATTCAAATCATTCTTTGCCATAGAAACAGGACTAGAAATGACCTCATTCAAGTACAGTCCTGATTGCCAGATGACCCTTATATAGACGAATAATTCCCCCCCCCCAAAAAAAAAAATTAATAATAATTGCATGTTCCTGTCCTCTTGTCATTCAGCCTTTGATGAAGATCATGCTAAGATCGAAACACACCAGACCCTCCTAACTTTAAGCAAATAGGCCAATATTTTGCCTGCTGAGCAGTTTGCAGCAGTTTATTACAATTAAAGTTTGCATTAAAGGCATTGCATACGTTTGGTAATGACTCTGAAAATTTATGGCAATAAAAACTTACTTGGTGAGAAGTACTGCTGCTTTGGATAGTATAATGCATATTGAGAAACGTTCAATTCGAAGTACCGCGGTTATGGAAAAATATGTCACTTTTTATCTCCCAAAATTATGAATCTGAGAAGCGTTATGGTCGTAACGCTTCTCAGCTATTGACTAACTGTTCTCTGGCGTAAAATTACCGCTCTAGTTTGTCGCCAAAATCTCAAAAACGCTACCACCTTTTGAATTGAAACTTTCACAGGTTAGTTTTATGGTATATATATTCAATTATATTGGTTTGAAACAAACAGTAGGCTCAAATTACCAAACGTATGGAATCCCTTTAAGTAAATTTCAAATTAAAATGCAGGAGTCCAACACTGATGTGGCAATGATGTTAACAAGTTAGAATTCATATTGAAGGGATCGTATTCCACCATTTAATACTCAACATCTGTTGAAATATATAAGTACATGAATCACCATGCATGGATGGCTTAGTAGTAGATTCCTTTACATCAATATATACCCAAGGATGTGCGGTCATCGCGGGAAATACAATGATGTACAGTATCTCTATTAGCTTAGATAACAACTTATTCCAATAGAGAAAATAAAGAAATGCACTGGAACCAGTATGGCAGCAGCAACAATCCTAATCGAAGCTATCAAATCATTAGCTGTTACCTTAACGGGTAAAGAAGGCTGGGATAATTGAAACAAATGTCACCTTACCTTTCTAAACTTCTCTAGCTGCTTGTAAGTATCAGGGTCTAGTTCCTTAGATATATCCTTCATCCATAGCAAGGCGGCTCTGTATTCTAGTCTGGCACCCTCCATGCGATTGATAGTCATTAGAGTGTCTGAGATGGCTCGGTACCGGAATGTCTCAATCTCCTGGTACAGACGGACTAAGGGGCCTCTCAGGCCTAGCCTGTAGGTTAAGAAGAGTACCGATACATCAAATGAACATAGCTTATTCACAGTGGAATGCCAATGCTATAACGATGACCACAATACTGAACATCTGTCTATACATGTATCATCCTTGGTGTCCAATGGACAATTTCTGTGGATCCTGCTATGTCTGTTATAACAGCATTCCATTGTACTGGTAATAAGCGGTTTAGAATGGGTAAAATTCAAACGGTATTATGAAGTAAAACTGGCAGTGAGTCTTGGTCATGGCTATGAGTGGCAGATCTTGATAGAGTACTTACCTCTGTTCAGATGAGACTATCTGTGCTTTACCCACAGCAGCCATCATCTTACCCGCCCTCGTCTTATCATGAGTACTTTGTGATTTCAGGAAGCGGCCCATTGAATTCTCCTCCTGTGACAGGGCTGCAACAAGAAGCAAAACGTAGCAAAGCACATTAAATGGCTTCCATGTATAAGAATTATTCAATATTATTTACATACATTACTTTAAAAGAATTCAATGTACTGGATTTAATACAAAGATAATGGCTCTGGTTAATGGTTCTGTGTATTCAAACAGATCTAGTTTTTGGGTATAGTGACTGATGGTGCTGTTTCAGACGCTATCTTAAGGCAAAAGTCAGACATGAAATTCCAATGAATACACGCAGGACACAAGCTAATGTACAAATTTAGTCAATCAAAAAGATAATCTAAATGAATATGACTACCAGAATGTACACATACATGTACATTATTCTAATATTTAGACATTTTGGAGGAACTCAATGGCAAGTCATGTACGGTACATGTATGTGCACCACCAACATGACCAAAGATGCAGTCAGTCAATGAAAAGGTCAAAATAAGTTCACTGAAAATAAGGCTAATGGAAATGCAATTGAAAGCAAGGGATTACATCATTTACATTTATCTGTAGTCTGAAAATGTTCAATCTATGTACATGTAATTACAAATTCATGCCATTCATTATTGGTATAATCCAAACACTACAAAATTAATTGAAAAGTGAACAAAGAAAAAATTACTGGGGCGAAACAAAATTCACAAATTTCCTGGATGTTCTTGAAGACTTATTCCCAAAACGAAATCTGAAAGACTTGATAAGTAATACTGAAATACTGCTTGAAATTCACAATGTACACCTGTAGGTAATGTACAAGGCATTTTTTTTCTAAATTCATCTGCACTTTAAAAAGTTATTTTTAGCAACTACATGTAATTGATGGGTAATACATTTTGTATGACACAGCTTTTCAACATGTTCAATACTAATTACTTACCACATAGATTGTCTTGGAACTTCTCAATTATTCTTAACAGGTCCATGCATGTTTTTTGTATTGAACGAAACACCTGTATAAAAATAAAGCAATAAGAAGAAATTAATATTAATAGAAATAAGAAATCACAAAATGTTATCAGTGTATCAATTTGTATTAATTTGTATCCGGCATGTGCATGTCAAACGGTTCGTTTTTAGTGTATTATTTGTGCCTCCAAAGGTAAATTCAATTACACTACCATCTGAACTACATGTATAACAAACAAACTAACAGACAAACAGTGACAATACATGTACATGTACATGTAGGTCAAACTCCCAACCCTGTAAACTGGACAGCATTAATTATGTTATTTCATTATCTTTTGGTTCACAGTTCTACCTTTTGATTTGTTCCTAGCCTTTCTTATTACCCAGGTTAATTTCATAAATAAAGGGGCCAAAACAGTGACATTTCTAGTGATTCTCGAGTCAGTTTTTGGCACATAATAATATTTGAAATTTAACAAATTGTTGGGTTGAATAGTACTTAAAATATCTTCTTTAGACAAGTAAATAATCTAGTATAATAAAAAATGATCCATTATTAAGGGTGTTTAAGAGTTAACATCAGGCTTTCTGGTTGTTCTAACTCGTATACCCTAATGCCCAGAAGATGCAGTTAATAAAGAGTTTGCAATGGTTGTTTTCCCCAACAAATGCTACTTCTCTTTGGAACTCCCTACCTAATTGCATGGTTCCCTTCAACCTGCAATCTACATAATTTCAAGAGGAATATCAACTCAAGTCTTATTGCTGCCTCCCTAAATCTTATTCTTCTGTCAACTTGTATGTAGAGTGGTTTCAAATAAAAGACTAGACCTGTGTTTGTTGGTAACAAACACTGAGCTGTTTCGCATATGTTTTAATAAAAAATTGAACTTCAAGTTAAATTTTTGGTCTTGTACACAATTGGCCCAGAGAAAAAGCAGTGTCTTAATTGTCGTTAACAATTTCACGAGTGTCACCACTCGTCCAACAATACACATATACACATACACACAGCCATGAGAAACACAGAAATGGCCGAGTCTACTATAGGCCAGTGCGCATAGTATGTACGGTTGTGCTTATGGGCGGTGGAAACAGCTAAATATGACTGATTTTCTAGCTCATCGTGCTACGTTTACGTGTACACAATTGGCCCACTAGTATTGATAGCCATATCCAAAGCCCGTGTTTTGTGTTATGTTTGACTCTAAATGGCAAAATTAATTATTCAAAAAAATCAACAAAAAATCAGGCGATGACTTCAACGTGACGTCACTTCACATTAGGGATACTTATACCATTTCCAACCTACCCATTAAGTTTCATAACGATCGGATATTCGTTTATATATATATGTGTTTTTGGGAAAAAATTGCAAAATTAAATATTCAAAAATCGATAAAAAATCAGCCGATGACGTCATCGTAACGTCACTTCAAATTTATGATACTAGTACCATTCCCCACCTACCCACCAAGTTTCATCACCATCGGATATTCCCTTATATGTGAATCTGAAAATCGGCTTTTTGATGACGTCATCATGACGTCACACCTTTTTGGTATTTTGTGGCATGTGCCTATAGCCTAACAATCATTTTGCCGAAAGAATTTTGAAAATACGATTTGTCGTTCATGAGATATAAAGAAAAGGTCAAAAAATTGAATAATTCATATGAAATCATACAATGACGTCATCAACACGTGACTGCAATTTTTGTCTATAACACGTCCCCATATACTTACATACCAAGTTTGAGTTGCATCGGACTTGCCGTTCCGGAGATAAAGAGCCCTAAAATTTGCACTTTTATGATGACGTAATTGTGCACGTGATGACGACACGATAACGTACATACGCGGGGCACTATTCGGGATGGTGGTCTAACTATGTGCCAAGTATGAAGTTGATCGGAATCGGCATAAGGGTAGAAGTGACTTGTATAAAAACCCTGTGTTATGTCTATGGGAAAAAAGTGGAATAAAAAAAAAGAAAGAAAATAGAAGTTTGTCTGTCAACTGACAGAGCAAATGACTTTTTCGCCTTTTCTCAATTCGAATTTTTTTGTTCAAAGAACGCGCATTCAAGGAAGTAAAAAACCTGAAAAACAGCATGTTAAATTTCAATTGTGATTTTCAAGCATCAATGTTTTATTTCGTTTCACTATGTATTGTCCGCTTAAAGGATTATTGTGAAGCAATTTAATACCTAAAACTTTGCCACAGATTTCAATCAAAAGTTTGATGAGGTCACAGGTCAAATTTGTAATAACCACATTACTGCCAGAGACTGACATCGTTGAAACCAAGTTCGTTTCTTGCTCCAATTTTAAATTTGACCCTTCCAGTTTTGACCGTGTTTGATCACGTATAGTGTCACGAAACTTCATGCACACGAGAAAAATATTTTAAGGTTGCTTGACACATTTTTAAAAACAAGAAAGGCGAGGCAAAATATGATTTAATATATATTCAAAATTCTGTTAAAAACATTACTTGTTGACGTCATTATGTTCTTGGGTCGCCCTTGCACAAAGGTTTTTCATTGCTACAATTTGATGATGATCCAAACTTGAAAAAGCAATAAAGTTGTGTAAGGGGAAAAAACGCGTACAAACTGAATGGGCTGTTCGGGTTTAATACTGTACACACAGGGATGGGGTGAACGAACTTTGAGACAACGCACGGGTTGTGCGATGCACAAAATACGTGTACAATACATTGATGGTTGACGCACGTGGTTTAATCGAGATTTAAGTCTCCGTACATGTACACACAAGTACACCCATGCATGTACTGTACATGTGAGTTGTGCTGTTGTTTAATTCGAGGCAGTTTCTGGGTGTCCAAATACAATTTCAAGCCTATCGCAGGGCATGTCCAAGCTCACTGATCACATATAAACATAAACATACCACAGAACTACCTTTATCCTGCTATTTCTAGGAAAATCAAGTTTGTATCTCTTATGGTTGATTTTTCAGCTTTTTTAAAGAAAAAAATGGTTTTTCCATTGTAACTTCCGGACTGATGACGTCATCAATCTAAATCTTGTTACCGTTGTTGTTTGGTTGAAGTTCATCTTAAATATATATTTTGGAGCAATTACCTCAAACTTCGCCACAGACATCAACTAAAAATGCATTTTAGACATTTTTCAACTTGTCACTAGAGGGCGCACGAATGTTTGATGACGTCATCAATCAAATTGGTAAACACCTCATCACTGCCAGATACTGACATCGTTGAAACCAAGTTAATATCTTTCTCCAATTTTAAATTATAAGACATTTCCTATTTTGACGTTTTCGACCGGAAGTTAGGGTCACGTGACTTCACGCACACGAGATAAAATTAAGATCTAGAGTTACTTGACACATTTTCAAAAATAGTAAGGCAAGGGAAAGTACGGTTGAAATGATATCGATTTTTGAAGATTAAAACCTATCCGTTTTTCATTGCTTGTAATATGACACCTGATGACGTCACGATGACGTCATTCTTTAAGGTGATACTCTGTCATAGGATCTATGACTCTGCCAAGTTTCATCAAAATCAAAGATTGTTTAATGACCAAAATGCGTACGGAAAAATTTAACATTTATTCTTTGAAATCGTGTACAAAGTGAAAGGGACAAAATAAATATTCAAAAATCAATAAAAAATCACGTGATGATGTCATCATGACGTCATTGCTTTTAGGATCATCCTTGCATTAGGGTCCTTCATTGGTATAAGTTTGATGATGATCCGAACTTGCAAAAGCACTTAAGTCGTGCTCAGAAAAAACGTGTACAAATTGAATAGGCTCATTGGAGAAGAAGAAGAAGAGGAAGAGGAAAAAAAAAATCAGAACAAAAAGAATAACTTTTTCGCACTCGAAATTGCGAAAAAGTAAAAAAAAAAAAGAAAAACAAAAGCTGTTCCGCTGCATGCGAAAAACCCCAGAACAGTTCCGTATGAAACGTGAGAAAATGAAATGTCACAAGATTGGTGCTTGAAACTTGAACAAAGAAAAATTGACAGGAACTTGACTCGAACTAGGGACCACCGGAATACGGTAAAGACACTTTTACCAACTGAGCTATCCAGCCCTACGTTAGTTGTGCCCCTAGTCAATTATCAGTCAGAAGCCATGAATCCATTCCAATACCACTATATCCCAAGGATTATTTACGATATGCGCAACATTACATGTAGCAATGCCACAACCTAAGAATTAAAGGGAGGGTACAGAATTGGTAAGACAAAATACACTTCATAATCACAGATTCACATAAAACTTACACAGTATAATGGTGATGATAGGAGAAATCATCCCATGAAGTGTTTTTGTCTGAAATGCCATATTCGTTGAGAAATAAATGAAATTATTTTCCGATTGGAATAAATCGCTTCGAAGCGTTTTATTCATTCGTTGAAATGTGTACAGTTCTCCGTACACGGGTTTTCACTATTTTCTCGTGACCCAGATGGCTGATTGACCTCAAACTTCTACAGGTTTGTCAGTTAAGGTATATGATGGATTACATAATGTGCTTTCACTGTCAGCAACAGTTTTGTCGCAAACACCAGTTCTGTACCATCCCTTTAATCCAGTCAGTTTCCTTTGTGGTTATTTGATAATTAGAAATTAACCAAATACATGTACATGTACATTGCCGATGATGTAGTGAATGAAATACAATAAACAGATTATCCAACTTCCCTAATTTAAGAAGCTTTCAAATGTATACAGAGAATTAGCCAACGATAATGGGAATAAATGATACCAACCTCCAGTTTGGCATCCAGCTCCGAGTCACCGGCCACCACAAACTCATCCTCCTTCCTGCCCAGCTTCTTGATAACTGCCTGCTTAGTCACCCAGTACTGCTTCTGAACCCGATTGGCCACAGACTTGCCAGATTGCTGTTGCTGTTGGACATGGCGGTCATAAGCAGAGGAGGAGTAGCCGCCAGAATCCCAACTAGACATTCAAACAAGAGAGACAAGAACAAATCAACTATAACGACTGCTATTCCCTCCTGTAACATGAATAGCACAGCACACCAATGACCACCAACTTATCATGATGGCAACTTGCATACAGTAACACAAGACATGGACTTCACAACAGAAAAACACACAATTGTGACATACATGAGACATACATGCACATGCAATGAAATGAAATGATTTATGAATGAGGCAATGAATTTAATATCCCAGCACTCAATGACTGTTGTAAATGGGAACACCATCGTGGAATAATGATGAATTGAGTAGAATTTATGCCATGTACTCATGTTATAGTGGGGCGGGCAATTAGCTTTTTGTGCTCAAAGGAAATAAATGTGACAAATTTGATTCATAACTAGGATACTCTAAATAATCATCATCATAATAATGACCAGAATTTGAAACTCTCTTTTTAGTAAACCGTAAATAATTACAATTGAGGTATTAGCGAGACACATTAGCATCTAAAAGTGGACATTAGGGAGACATCGGGACTCAGGGAGACTTTATGATGTCTCCCTGAGGTACCAGCTACCTTTTTAAGACATGTTTTCACAGTCCATATTTTAAAAGAAGACAGAGGATGCTCTCAATATGAACATATATGTTAAAGTTCATTGGTTTGGAGAGTGTTTAGAAATAGGTAAGTTAAGTTTGTGCACGACACTATGGGAAAGTCTCCCTAAGGTCCCATCCTCGGTTATTCTTATCACAGCACTTATTATTATCCCTGGTCATTGGGCCCAATAAACATTCAAGTATTGAAGTATGCAGCATTGTACCAGTATATTTCAAAAGCCAAAAAAAGGGATCATTTTTCTATGACCGTTCTCCATCTTTTTAATTTTCTGTACTTTGCCAAAGCATATATGCTTTTCATGTAACTCTGGAAGACTTTTCTTTGAGAAAGGAATTTTGACCAAATACACAGAGAACAGGGCTCAAAATATCTACTAGACCGTGGACCGAGTCTAGTGATTTCACTGTCGGTCCAGTAAAGTGTGTACTGCACTAGTCCGGCTGTCTTGTGATTTTGTTTTTCTTGCACAATTAAAATGGTGCCTAAATTGATGATTTTTGACACAATTTTGCATACAATTAGGGTTTTCCTACATGTACATTAATGCCACAGATCTAGTGAAAAAAGTTCAGACTACTAGACCTGCTGTCCAGTGCTTTTTTCAAAAAAAATTGAGCCCTGATACATGTACAGTATTAATATAAAAACTTTTTTTTTTGCAAGAAAAGTTCATTTTGCAAAAGGATGTCATTTAAACATTTCCAATACGTCCCTGGAATCTAGAACAAATTTCAAATTTGAAGGCCGGCAACTTGGTTAATGTTGATTCAGACTTCAGAGAGTGCATCATGGAAAATGTTTGGGAAAGCAAATTAAATCTCAGGCTTAGACATGTTAGATAACGAACACAAGACACTATTAGTGAAACATGAGGTTGGAATACAATATTATACATTAAAGATAGTATCATACTTTGTAAGAAACCAAAACAGAAATGTTCACAGATTTAGTATAACTTACAGGGTATGAAGATGGTGGTGGTAGAAACATACTGTTAAAATGTTTCCGCCTGAAATGGTGTATTTATCCAGAAATTAGTCAAACAACGACCGAAAATCTTTTTGATCTTTTGAAAGATCAAAAATAAAAGAAAAAAGACATTAACAAATACCTTGGCTGTTTTTCACTGTTTTCTCAAAAAGTGGGCACCGTAATGCCGTATGGGACTGAAATTTTCACAGATTACTGTTACTGTATCTGTCTTGATATTTTTGCCCATGAATCTGTATTTCTTAATAAAAACCAAAGTATGATATTACCTTTAACACAATTCAGACCCCTATAGTGTACCACAGAGCAAAGACTCATCCTACATACACTGTACATGTACTGTACATGTTGCTCTGTAAGTGTTCAGTACCTCCAACCTGTCACCATGACAACATAATTATTAAACTCATCGTATTTGCTCTGGATGTTGTCATTTGTTCTTCAGACTAATAAGGATCACATGTACAATATGAAATACATGTACATCCTACACACGTTGTATAATTAGTTGGCTGAGTGTATGACGTAACATCAGTCATTATTACACTGTATGCATTTATGCTACATAACTGCAAGAAACATGTTCTTATACTAGCCCGTTATTTTTCACGAAGAGAGTGCGCAGGGCTTGGATTCTTTTGGGGTATAAAAGTATGCACAATATGAAGTTATGCCCCAAAGTAAAAACAAAAACAACTAGAGTTTATGGCTGTTGAAAACAGCACATAAGGCTTTTCCGCATATGATATAAATGACTTATCAATAAGAATTTTGTCACTAAAAACGAATTTCCCTAACATTATTTGTGTTTTAGTAAAAGAATTATGATCCTAGCTCTAACCACTTTTAAATGAGGAGCTACTTCCTGTTTGACCGGAAGTAGAGGTCACAAAGGTCAAGTAATGTGTCACAAAGAAAGACCTTGCCTAACATTGACTTTTGGTGAAAGAATCATGATCAAAGCTCTTACCACTTTTAAATGATGAGCTACTTCCTGTTTGACCGAAAGTAGAGGTCACAGAGGTCAAGCAATGTGTCACAAATGAAAGACCTTGCCTAACACATTGTCTTTTGGTGAAAGAATCATGATCATAGCTTGTACCACTTTTAAATGAGGAGCTACTTCCTGTTTGACCGGAAGTAGATGTCACAGAGGTCAAGCAATGTGTTAAAATGAAAGACCTTGCCTAACATTGTCTATAGGTGAATGAATTATGATCATAGCTCGTACCACTTTTAAATGAGGAGCTACTTCCTGTTTGACCGGAAGTAGAGGTCACAGTGGTCAAGCAATGTTTCACAAAGAAAGACCCTGCGTAACAATCACTTTTGGTGAAAGAATCAACTTAATATCTCAATCCGTTGATTTGTTGTTGATTTTTAAAGATTTTGATTATTAAATTCAAATCGCTGGTCACATGACACCTGATGACGTCACAATTACGAAAAGTTTCGGCAAACAACTACCCTATAGGGACTTCCTTCTGACCAATTTTTGTAAAAATCGGTTATTTAAAAGTGACCAAAGTGGCGCGGAGAATGCCCCTGTACAAAGTCTATAGGAAATCAAAATGGAAGAAGAAGAAGAAGAAGAAAAAAAAAAAAAAAAACAGAACAAAAACAAAGGGTTTTCGCTGAAGCGGAAAACCCAATTAAGCATAATAATGTATTCTTGAAGCTGATTACAAATTTCTATTTATCTTAATATCAATTTCTTGTTCATAGAATCTTCTTTATTTTACATGTATATCCTAAAATAGAGTCTGATACAACACCTGACCCACATAATAACCAAAACACAAATTGGGGTCTATTCAATTTACCCTGGTAGTTGCCAACATACATGTATTGAACAGAGTGTACACTCAGGCAAACGTGTATTAGGTACTCCAAAATTGTTTCATTTAAAAAAAGTACACATGTATACATCTTTGGGACAAAAAGAAACCGTAAGCACATCTCATTATGCCCTGTTCAAGACAAGCACACATTAACATTTACATGACTGTATTTCTGGAAGAATTTGAATTTGTCCCCCAAGGAAAAAGTGTTTGAATACTATCCAGTCTACCGTCGTCATTATTACTATAAACTGACATAACTCATGGACTGCTAGTGACTGGTTTTTGACAAAGAATTGACTGATCCTGCCAAACACTGACAGAATGTTACAATGTCAGTGATGACGCAAATGTGTGTGTATCTTGTAGGCATTCTCCTGCTCACATCACACCATCAGGATACTTACCTATCATCACATGCTATGGGTATTTGATGGTAGGTAACGTGTTTCCACTTTGCCATGGTCATTTAGCACATTCAGTAGTGACTCCTCCACAATCGGGATACATTATATACACCATGTACAGCACATGAACAATGGATACCGTACATGTACTGAATGCACATGTGTGGATATGTACAATGTACAAAGTGACAATTTTGACAGCATAGAGTTGGTCCTTTCTCCAATCATCAACGAAATGCAACACCGACTACATGTACATTACATGTATGACATCAAGGACAGAGGTTTACAGCAGACTATTCAGAGAAAAAGTCTGACTGGTTACAACAAGGTGGGGGATTGTAACACAGAAGAAGAGAATCACTCAGGTAGCTCAAATCCCATGATGGAATACAATGAATGAAGCCAGACTCGTCAGGGCTCAACTACTCTGTAACGCCGAAGGAGTCCGATTGGCGAAGTATTAAATGTGGTGTTCACAAAGTTCGGAAAACACTACCAGCAAGAAGAAGGGGCAGTGACTGTCACTATGCGTATGGAGCACTCATTCAACACACCAATGGACATGATGGAGGGTTCATTGTAAACAACTATCGGTACTCATCAGGTAGATTCCCATTGCAGTGCAACTTTCCAGTCCCGGTCCGTAGGATTATGAATTGTGAGATCTATTTATGTAGGAAAAGGGTGTATTTCCAGAGTAAAAGGGCACTGGTGTACTTGTATGTATGTTCACATCCAACAAGTGACTGTTGTTACTGAACAGAACACACTTACATGTAGTAACTTTACAGTATGCAATGAATATAAAAGAATCTTTCAAACAGTACCCGTACATGTGGTTAATAATCAACTGTTTTAATACACTGACAGTCAGTGCACGTACTAGTGCAGCAAATTTAATATGAAATTTGTAGACACAAAAAGTCACCTCTTAACTTAAGTTTATATTACCGTGTGGAAACAAAATACGAGCAGATGTTTTTCAGCTTGCATGCCTATTAAACAAGACTTTAAATGTTCTGCATTTTAATTATGCATACCGGTAAATGTACAGATCAGTACAGAGTAACAGGAACTATAGTAGCTGGTAGTTCAACTGCTCAGATTAGCACAGTGTACAAGTACAGCACAATATTAGACTGTGCTGTACCCTTTATCATATATGCTGTAACTAGGTACTTGACAGATATTTTTAGACAGTATGATTTAAGACCTAGTAAAACGGATATTGAAAACAGATAAGAGATTGCCATTGTGTTATTGGTGCATTAAAAAATGTACATGTATACGAGAAGTTTCATATTTTTACGAACTAGAGTATATGTTTTTTTGGTTTTCTTTTTAAATATTTCTTGATGGTTGATCAAATTTGTGTAATTCTCTCGCTGAGGGCGCTACACAAGCATGGATCGGTGATACCCTGTCCAATATATTGATACAATGCGTGAACGCAGTTTAATCGCATACATGTAAACTGATGATGTGCAAAGGGGGAGTCGCCGCCAGACAGTGTGATAGCCATCAGCGAGTCCCCTTCACGCTTCATCACAAATGCAAATTAGGTAATAACGTGATCACCTTTTTACAAAAATTTTGTGGTTCTGGGATAGGAAATCCTTAAATTGTTTGTTCTTATTATGTTAGTAGACATGTAGGAAAACTATTCAAATAGTCATTCATGAGGATCTTTTAATAGCCTTGCTTCATATTGTCCTTATTCATTTAGGCCTATGTGTGAAGTATGTATCATATAAATGGTCTCAAATGAAAGCTGAGGAACTAAGATTTTCATGTATGTGTCATTAATCTTTCAAAAGTGATATAAATATATGATTTAACATTGATTATAATCTTGGTTATGTTTTTTTGTGGGACACCATGTAGAGTCTCTGAGTGTAAACTGCACATTTTCTTCATAGTCATAATATGTACCCTCATAAGTAATAACTGAGCAGGGACCATCAAAATGCCGGTATACACCTGATGGGATAGACCTGCTGTGATTTACAGGTCTTATTTAATCAGGCAAGCAACTTGGACCATGCTTGCACTTAAAAATAAAACTCTTCAATGTTTTTGGTGAAAACAAGCCTCCTAATGAAAATTGTGGTGAAAAAAGAAAATTCAGAACCATAAAACACCACAGGCACAGGACAGGACAGTGACAGGAAATTACATGTAAATGTACATCCAGACATGCCAGACAAGCGTTACAGTGTGCGACATACAATATGTAGTAAGCCAATAGGAAATGCAACTCAGTTAAAAACTTGACAAAGTACTTAAGTTTGGAAAGTACACTGCTGACATGCATTGTACACGGAGATGCCTGAAAAATGTGTACATGGATGGCATTACACTCTGGCTGCACAGTCAGACACATGTTAATAGCGTTCCGCACTAATGACGCCACATGAGTGATTTGGCCAGCGCGCGCATGTACAAAATCCCTGGATGTCAGACAAACATTGACTCACACACGTAGTGTACACCATGCATGCACACAAGCACACCCACCACATGTTTGCATGATTGCAATGTTTGTCTGAGATCCGATGTGACGTCACAGCATTTATCCTGCTACATGTATTTTCAGCGCAAGTGCGGAGCGCTATTGTGTACAGCACAAGTTTACAATTATTACAGTTCTCCAGTATGTACATGTACATGTACAGTATACAGATTACAGACACAGGTGGGATCCACAGAAAATGTTTGTTAATAACGATTGAAACAATTGTCCAGTATTGTACACAAACATTGGGAGCCAAGGGTGATCATGTTCCATATAACCGGTATTTGTTATAGTGGCATTCCACTGTACATTACATGCACAAGTGACATTAATGGCTAAAATGTAGATCTACAGGATGTTTAGTGATCTTCACAGCCAGGTTATTGCACGTACAGAATACAATTTGACTTGAGGGATAAAGTTTAGGAGGGATTGGAACCACAGAAAAAAACCTCAGACACACTGTGCACTCAGAGAAAGAAACAAATATAAATTCTAGAATACTTACCTGTCCAAAAATGGTTCTCTGTGTGGAGGCAAAACAGAGCAAAAATGGAGTCATGCAATGAGAATTATGATGGTTTCTAATTCAGTGAAGTTCGGTCTGAGCTAGAAGTGTCTGCTGTAATCTTTCAAATCCAATTTCAATTTGTTTTGTAATTTTCTTTTATCAGGTTTATTGACTAGAATGGTTCTAAAACAAACAGTTTAAGACTCGACAGATAATCAAACATGTCAGTTTAATTTCTCTTACAATGTAAATCAAAGCAAGGTCATAATAATAAGAAACACTGGTCCATCCACCATCCATGTTGGTTTAAAATAACATACATGTATCGACTGGTGCCTTTGAAAACTACAGGTACAATATGTACATGTTGAAAGCCTTGATTTTTGGGGGGTTTAATAAATGTCATTGCATTAATATTGATTTCAATCCACTATGTGCAGGTGTACTGTGCACATCTAACCTGCAATGCAATGCTTACTGCTGTAATGTCACATGCAAATCTGCATCATCCGGTAATTACCATGAACTTTTACAGCATGTGTTTGTGCAAGCTACCCATGGGTGAGTGGGTGTATGAGATACAATGTATGTACACAGTGGATGATATATACTGTACCAAGCATGTGGTGCAAATTCACAAAATAAATCTAAAACACTGTCCTGCAAAATACACAACGTGCCTGTTATCAGACTGAATAACACATGGCCAATTGGAGTTATCATCTGTATTATTTTTCAGAAAAACACCACTCAAAACAAATGGTGTTAAATATTTAAAAACACCAGGTTCACAATGATAGTTTCTCTACAGGTTTAATAAATCAGTACTAAAACACATGCACGTACGAATGTATGCAACGCATGTACAGGAGGCTAAATTAATCAGTGGAACTTCCATGCTAAAACAAAGTAGCGACAATAGCGTTCCGCACTAATGACGTCACACCACGCGCGACGCGCACACATACTTCCACACTTACTTCAACTCACCACACGTTTGCATGGCCACGTTGCAATGTTTGTCTGAGGTTCGGTGCTATTCTTAGCGCAAGTGCGCAGCGCTATTGCTCATTTCCATAATGAGAGATCTTCAATAATGACATGTCAAGCAGGTACCGTTTACAGCATTAGAGCAATAAATTACCAGGTGCTGCCTTTTGTTTTTATGCGTAGACAAGTACCGGTACATTACATACGTACATAAAGTGCATTTGGGCATGGGAACTGAGTGTTTCCAACATTTTTACCAACTGATTATGAATACAAAGAAGGCATGAATATTTGGTAGTACATGTAGTTGCTGTATAGAGGTTATTCATGTCATTGGCCGTCAAGCACAATGATTGCACACGCGAAACAATACGCTTCAGTGCACACGCAATGTACAGTGTCCTATGGGTAACCATGGACAACATAGAAAAGCTTGACGGCCAACCACGTGATTTTATGACGTCGATGAATAACCTCTATAGGCCCTAAAGTACATAATATTTACTGCCCGCAATTTGTTTCTTGAAATCATTAAAAAAACACAGGACATAAGTCTTGCGCTTACATGTATGTAGCAGATTCCAGTGTACCATGTAATGTACATGTACTTTCGCTGTAACTGTTCACTGACACCATGCAATCCAGTCTTGTGTCGGTCAAAAAGGATCACCTGAATGTGTGCACATGTTTTTGTGCTTAATATGCTCTTGATTCACTTTGTAAAGTGGGGCTCAAATAAAACAATTGGATTCATGTTTTTTTTCTTTGCCAATACTGACACCCAACAATTAGGCCCTAGAGTAAACATGAGATAATGTGGAATTGACAAAAAGTGTGATTTTCTGTTCTCCCCTCTTATAGACGAATCTCGAAAACAGATGTCACGTCTTCATCCTGAAGTGAGTGCATGTGACATCATAGTTGGTAGTTCGTACACACCAGAGGAGTGGCCAAAATGCGTTAGTGCTGCATCGCCATTCCAAGCAAGAAAAGCGCGGAGGCAAGGGTCACAGTCATGAATGGACTAATGGAGTGTCTACCAAAATGTACATCACGCGTTGTCATTGCAAATATAAGAACGGCATCACATCTTGGCTGTATTTTACCAGCCGCGTGTAATTTAAAAGCTCTTTTGGGAAATTGTTTTTCTCTTTTTGTACGGTACCCATAAAAGCAGATTTGCAGACACATTTCAGACCGAGTTTCGTAGTAACCGAGGCAATGAATTTTAACTAATTTTCTTCATGATTAGAGGCCCTCTTTAAGTACATTCCCCCTGTGCATTTCTTGAAATAAAAAGTAATCACCTGAAGTTCGGTAGTCAAAGTAACGCTATAAATACATGCAGGGTATAATTATGTTCATCACTTACCCACTAGTTCTATCAATCCTGTCCATTGCACACACAGAACACGGAGGACCATTCACTCAGGTAACAAGGTGTGATATTTATCTGTGAATGAAAAAAAAAAAAAAAAAAAAACAAAAAACAGAAATCAAATCTGATTCTCCAAAACTGCTGACCGTGGAGACAAACAAAAACTAATACTTTGGAATGCCTAGCCTAATCTACACTCATTTACATGACATTTAAGTTCATTAAATGGCACAAATCCTTTGTGGAATGAAGAATTGCTCACAAAAACAAAACCAGACTTGAAACTTAAACACTAAAATTTGATGGTTGTTCAGGGTAAACATAAATGAAATGCACTGACAGTACAGCCCACATAAATAATATTACCATTATTATACACCTGAAATGAAATGACAAACAAGTGTATGACCTACATGTATTAATCTTTAATTATACAAAATTACAAATCTACTTGTGACAATTTCCTATGTATAATTTGTGCAAATCAAATACTATAGTTTTTCTCTTCTTTTTATTTAGGTCTCATTAAAATGTCATCTCCATAATTTATAGCCTGGAATTAAGTTTTGGAATAAATAATACAGACATAAAAATGGTAAAATTTTCATTAATAAGACCAGAATATTAACGAAGCTGAGGGTGCATGACAGCATGTAATACCGAGTAATACTGTACTTGCAGCAATACAGACCTGTACATTTCTACTAGTTACTTGTGGTAAACAGGTAAACATGTTAATACTTAACCTGATACATGTACACCTGTACTGGGTATGTGAATATTTCACAAACAAAGCTCTAGGTTGAAAGTCTGGCTAAGACAGTATGTGTATGTCCTCTGACAGTGCATGTTCCAGGTACCAGTACTATATATACTGTACTACTTCTACTAACGAACAAAGATTGATAATTGACTATTTGGGACACCACCAACGTAGGGTTGGATGGCTCAGTTGGGAGAGCAGCCTGTACGGTATTCAGGAGGTTGCCGGTTTGAATCCCGCTCCAGTCAATTTTTCTTTGTTCACCTTTGAATACCGTAACCTATAGGACATTTATATTGCTTAGTAGTTTACTACATTAATATACTCTAATTCTTCACAAGCTACTAGTGCATTTATAATGCCAGATGTTACACGTGTTATGATTATATAAATATGCAAGATTATTATTACAAGGATGCAAGCACCACTAGTCCAAGGCTGAATTCGAACCCACAATTTGTAGATTGACCACAAGATCTTGAGTACGACATGTACTGTATTATACCAAACCACTAGGCCAAAGCACCGCACTGCAAATTTACAGTGCACAGAGTGCACACATATTTAGTATTTGTTTACACTTGTTTTGCTTTATGTTTGTGACTTTCTGTTTTGTTTTGTTTGGAAGGAGGCAGAGGATATCTGTTTGTCAGTGTGATACATACATGTACACGTTTATAAATTACCGATACGTAGATCACTTTCCCTTGGCAAAATTCCCGGCCCCATAACAACAGTGCCGTTTGTGACAAGCGCCGCGCTGATTGGTCAATGCGCAAGGCAGTGCTTGTGACGTCACAGAAACCATGTGCTGGTCCAACTCGTTACGCACGCACGTAGGGCCGTTGCAGACATGTACGGAGCACGCATTACGCGATGTGCCTATTCAAGCACACACGGTGTACGACTACGAAACGACCAACAGTCGGCCGTACGACAACTCGGGCGACCATGCACAACCAACAGACCCAACACATGTTGCTATGAATATTCAACGACCTACAATCACGCTCAGATGGTGGCGCAGTTTCGCGGTAAAATGGCAACAAAAGCTGACCAAGGTTCAAATAATTATACGACTGCGGAGTCCGTGAGTTCTCGAACATCGGCGGGTGACACCACAAAAAATGGTCAAAAGGTCGTTTTTGGTTCCATTCAAAAGATCGTGGCGAGGTCTGTCAATGATTCGAGTTGCTGAGTATGTGCCCATGCGCGTCAGTTTCATTCATGAAAACTTCCATTTTTGGTCAGTGCGATGACGTCACATAATGAGATGATCGCGACGCCCTCTTTTGGCCGTTTCGTGCCAATTCGTGTAAGGGATTTTTCGCTGTGCGCGGAGGGAAAGTGATCTACGTATCGACACGTCCGCATAGTATGGAAATTACCAAAATTAATATTCATGCGATGACGTAGGACCGCCATTTTGTGTGGAGCAGAGCCACACAAATTAAATTCCGTTTTTTACGTTCTCGTCTGGACATTCGTCAGAAAAGGTCGATTTTCATCAAAAGGAATGATCGTGAGTACAAATTAATATGCTGTATTTCATCTTTGACTTTCGTAGAAGCAATGGAGCGAGTTTCAATTCTGTTTGTGATGTTTTTGGTGTAATCTGGGGACATTTTCGGCGAAAGTGCCGTGAAATTTTGTTTTTCCTGTGTACGACACATCTGGACCAATATAAATCACTGGGGCGCTAGACCGACCGTCACTCAACCCCAAAAGTCAAAAAAGGGAGTTCAGCGCCCCAGTTACTGGGTCTAATTGTACAGGTACCTAGTTTAAGAATACTATGCAAATGATACATGCCATTATTACCTGTATAGGCCCTACAATTAAAGGTTTAAAAAATAAGTAAGTAACGCAAACAATCAAAAGGAATCATGAGAGAGGCTCATAGAAAGCTAACACTAAGCCTTCAGGAGTGCAGACCCCTAACTTTATTGTTTCTGGGGTCAACAAATTTCCTGAATTTTGTACACATAAATTTGTTTGTTCTTTTTTTACCATAATTTAACACTAGGCCTCATTAACAGTGAGGGTTGTTTCAAAGTCCACCTTTAAAAATCAGCTTCTTTGTTCACTACTCAGTTTATCCACGAAGAAAAAAAACATGGTTTTTAATGTGTGCAGTGTCATTGACCAGTGTTTATAAGGAGTAGATTAGTGCAGTGTTGAGCGTCACGCATTTATTTTACATAGCCTAGGCCTACTGCATGAAAACGTATGGCGAAAACAGAAAAACAAATTACAATTTTCTTACTCATTTTTAGGAACTATTTCAGGTGAAATTTCTCAGAAGCCCATTAAATATCATTTTAAAAATACTACTCATTTGATGCACGTTAGTCTACAAACATTTCGAAAGGAATCATTGAACAAAATCTGGCAGAAAATACCAAAATAATATCTTACCGACTAAGTTGTCTAGCAATGACCAGTCGCCATATTTTTTGCTTACGTTTTCTACTGGTTAGATTGTTCTATTAATACAATAGGGGATAGCTAAATATTGTGGATAATATTTTCGTTTCATGAGGTAAAATAAATCGGTCCGTAATAAAATTATAAAAATCGACCTTTCTAAATTAATTGTTAGTACAATACTATAAGTTATATAGTACTTGTCAATTGATATAATCTATTATCATACTAAAGAATTTGGTGATCAGGAGCAAACCAACCTACTAAATAGTGGGACTGTCTCTTTTACTGTATTGGCCTAAAGAGGGCGCTTGTTTCGCACTGGCCCA
The DNA here is from genome assembly GCA_963971285.1 of Astropecten irregularis. Taxonomy (NCBI): domain Eukaryota; kingdom Metazoa; phylum Echinodermata; class Asteroidea; order Paxillosida; family Astropectinidae; genus Astropecten; species Astropecten irregularis. Next base: position 12,758,919 of record OZ020252.1, on the reverse strand, counting down.
TTTTCAGCCCCAGTACTACGGAGTCCTCTTGTTCCATGTCCTTTCTAACCTGAGATGTGGATGACCTGTGTAAACAACCTGTCATTTTCCAAGCATCAAAGCTTATAATGTGTGCAATTGGACTAAATACACTATGGCTACAGAAAACAAAAAGAAGCTGCAGAGCCTTCTTTCCAATTCCTTTTCTTTTAATATTCGTATTTTGGTTCCGACAGATGAGTCAGTAATTACTTTAATCTCTGAAGCAGACAAATTTAACATCACATTTCAAAATACGCTACATGTAGTTAAGGGCCTGTTTGTTTAATGCACAAGATGACGAATCCTACGGATCCAGATCCCATCTTAGCGTACCCTGCATAGGACGTGGATCCCCGAATCTGGGATCCGGTGCACAAACAGGCCCTAATATTCATTATTATATATCGTCGAGTTAAGTATAGGTCTGTTTCATTACAAAATTGACAAAAATGAAACCTTTTCCACAATTACTGAAGATGTGCAAGTCAATGGAGCATCACACAAAACCTCTCGCCTATCAATAGCCATAAAAACTATAAGTACACAAAATGTAAATAAACCAGAAAAAACACACACATATCAACAGGGCGGGGTTGGGCAGTGAAGAAAATGACTGTTCCAAGGGCATTAAATTGCAATCTAGAATTCAGGATTCATAATTATTTCTCTCTCTCTCTAAATGACCCATAATTACAGTGGTACAAGTTTGTTGTAGTTGTAAGATTTGAAGAATTCAGAGGATCTGTTGCTCATAGAAATTTCATTGTAAATAATAATAATAATATAATTTATATAGCGCCTTTTCCGAAGGATGCTTGGGAAGAAAGCAACAAAAAAATGTATCACGACTATACCAACAAATGTCAAAATAGTGAACATGACGCATAAAGTAAATATTACAAGGTCCGATTAAACAGGTGTGTTTTTAAGGGTCTTTTGAACTGTTCAACTGACGAAGCATTTCAGATGGTGGTGGGAAGAAAGTTTCAACTTTTAGGACCGGCGATGGAAAATGCCCGGTCCCCAGCTCTCCTAGAGGTACGTGGAACTACCAGATTGTATTGCGAGTGAAGACCTTGGCGTTTGGATTTGCTGAGATCAAGAATATCCAAAATGAATGGTGGACAAAATGTTGAATATAGTTTTGAACATGTTCAATGCCGTCTTAAAAACAATCTGCTGGAAGCCAATGGAGATCCATGAGTAGAGGTATACTTTTAAATTATCTAATACTACAATTTAAAGTTTAATGCTTTTTGCATGGAATATGACTTAATAATAGTGGTAAATGAAAACATGAACTCAGATTGCACAAAATTCCTTAAGCAAAACATTAAGGTCACTTTACAGAATTGGCCAACTTAGCAGGGACGGATACCAAATCTTAGTCTTTGTATAAAATGGACGAGATGATAAATTCATCGCCGTTTTTTTACAATCTGCCAAAATAAGTGCATTTTTTTTCAAAATGGATGTTCACCAAAACTGCGCGTAACAATTATGGTAAAATGATTAATTAAATGATTAAATGAAAAATAAGTTTGTCACTTTGTAAAATCATTTTCTTTAAGAACCATGTATTACCGAACTGACAAACTTCATTTTTTTCATTAAGATTCATTGTTGATCAAACTGATACAAACATGTACATGAATTATTTAATACAAACACACAGACAAGTCATTTGACAAATTTCTTCCCAAAATGTGCATGTTTACTGTTAATTTACAGTTAAACAATTCACACAATGTTACGCACAATTTTTGTCAACCTCAATGGTGAAAAGGGGCCATACTTGGCTGATCGTAAAAACGGTGATGAATTTAAAGCAGTGTTTACTGTGTACTCTGGCTTTAGCATGTCCCATTTCATTAAGACAAACTAATTGGGCGGAAGCATTCAATTCAAGTTGTCCAATTTTAAGGAATCTCTTTTGTCAATCAACAAATGCTGTAGGTTTAATACACAATTCCCAAGAATCAACAATAAATTACAAACTCTCATAGAAATTCTTTGTTCATCACAATCATCACATTGATTATTTACAATGTACACGGTCTGTGCAAAGACTTTCAAATTGTGCAAGAAGAAATTTAAAGGGAAACTGAATAGATTATAAAGTCATGTTAGGCCTAACAAATAACTGAAAAAATGATAAATACAAATTACAAGTAGTAGAAAAAAAGCAGATAACATAACGAGGGGAAAAGAATGTGTTTCAAAAGAAGCACACATTGTTTTTATCTAGATTCAAATTGCACAGTCAATCTATGGGCATGTCCCAAATCACTGGCTGCGGCTTCAAATTACACTAGTCACTAGCCAGTGACTCCAGCTGTTTCCATACTCAGTGTGTTATTTGCAGTCCGATACAGACAGAGGAGTAGAATATGTAAAATATCAATAGTGTCTCAACTTTGCGGAATGACCTTGCATAATAAACATGTAGCTCTGAAACAATGTGACATGATTTTACATGTAATGCAAATGAAAAAAAAAAACATTGTGATTTGGGGACCAGTCACTGTCACAGAGCTCTGCATTTGCATTTTAAAAGCACACATATGATCATACATTTTCATAAGTGCAGGAAAGTTTTGCTAAGCAAAACATAGTTTACCAACCCAAATGTCCACATCATGTATTGTGCTTGCAGCTGGATTTGGGCTTAGTATAATTATGTACACATACTGGTACATGTACTTAGTATGTATTACCCTCTGCCTTCTTAACAGGTATTGGGTCCTGATTTCCTATTTATTGGGCCAGTGTTTGATGCATTTGCTTATTGCTCATTTGTTTTCCCAGTTTTACTGTATTCCTTTCATATTTGTTAATGGCCGAATAAATAATAAAATAATTATAATAATAATAATAATTTAGGTTGCCAGCTCAGCTAAAACTTGGTCCTGGGGGGGGTGTAGCTCTGAGTAATTTTACATTTTTCATTATAACGTTCAGTGCAGAATACATTTCAAAGAGGGAGCATAACATTGTTAATACATGTACATGTATGCAAGGAGAACTTCAAATAATTCTTGAGTTGTTGACTCAGTTAATGACTTTGACTCAAGTCTTTCAAGTAGGGCAGGGTTGGGGCTGCCAACCACCTAAAATGAAAGGTTAGCTACCCCATACTCACAAAAAGGTAAATGTCACAATGTGTTACCTGTAAAACATATTACTCCATGAAATTTCAGGTTGAGGCTTATTGAACAATAAAAATAAGTACAAGCAGGCTCAAGTAAGTCAAACTTAGAAAAAGAACATAAATGCATGCATAAAGAATGGATGCGTTCCAGTCTTTTGCATGGACTTTTATATGAATGTCCCATTATTACAGTGACGAGAGTAGATTAAATAAGGCAGATTAAATGTACATGTCTGATAAATAATGTCATCAATTGTTTATAGAGCAACAGGAAAGCATGATGCAAGCTTTCATGGCTGAGGCCTGATGTGTTTCCCTCCAATAATATGCAGGGTGAATGCCATACGATTCTCACATGCCAAACCACACATACTGCACTGGAATGGGTCTTCCTGGCTATGACAGCCCATGTGCACTACGTACATCAGACTCTCCTCGAATGTGATCTTGCAGTGGCCGCAACGCCAGTTCACATCGTCGTTTGGAGTGTTCTTGCCATGCTTGGCAGTATGCCTGGGAATCTGCAACAAGGATCTCTGAGTGGCGATCTCTGAAGAGCTGCTGTCCGAGTTGCCGCCAGGATGCGAAGAGATGTGCAGCTTGTCACTGCGGCTGTGTTGTGCAATTTTTGGAAGAGAAGGTGATACGTTTTCCTCCTGGCTCTGCATGTAAGATGCCACATTTGTTAACTGAGAAGGCTTGTCATCAGATGAAACGGGAACTTTCCCCTTTGACTGATGGGAATAGGAAGGGCTGATGTCAAGGAATGGGGCAGCACTGGGACTGCCTGACTCCGGGGAGGCCTGGTTTAGCCTTGGGGTCGATGTCTCGCTGCTTCTCGGTGGAGTCAGGAGAGGATTGATGTCTTCAAGGGAGTTTGGGTTCACGATATCGATTCGTATCTCACTGGTTTCTTTCACCAATCTGTCCCCATGTTTCCAGCCACTGCGGACAGGACGCCTGATGTTCCGCATCATCCTCTTGTCCCGCTTGCTGTTGTCCAGAGGAAACAGGGACCTCCGTGTCTCCTCCTCCGGCTCCCCCTCTTGGTTTCCTGCATTTTGTCCATCCAAGGCCTCCTCATTCTGAATAACACCTCCATCCTGGTTCACAATTTCCTGCTTGGCGTCAGGGGACTGGTCATGGTGCAGAGTTAATACTTTGCTTTCTGCCTCTTCTTCACTATCAACTACAGTCACAATCTCAGCACCATTTGAGGGTTGAAGAACTGCATCATGCTCCATATTGGGTGGGTTCAAGTTATTCGGCTGCCTTGATAAAGGAACTCGAGTTGGAGCCTCGTCTTCAAACCAATGTTGTTTATTCAGTGAGGCAGCACTATCTGGTGCCTCTGGCATTAAGCTAGTGTCTCTGGTGTTATCATAGCCCTCCTGCTCGGGATTGATGTTGGCTGAAGTGCCATCTCCTTGAAATGGTCTTTGCAGTTGGGCAACTGGTTCATGTGGAGCTTGCTGGTAGTACGGGTTCATGTGGTAGGACGGAGCATGTGCGACATTCTCTGTGTTGTACATGTAAGCTGTACTAGAATTTGGAAAAACAACATTTGATGATGTTGGGATGGGTTGGGATGTTGAAGCCTGTGCATGTTGCGAGTCCTGCCCTTTGTTCACTTTAGGGTGTTCGGTTTCTCGATGCAACTGCAAGCTGACTGAGTCCGTGAAGACAGCATAGCACTTGCGACAGAAGAAACTGGCCTTAGTGACGTGGCGCTTCAGATGCAGGTTCAGAGTGTGCTGTCGGGTGAAGGCCTTACCACAGATGCTGCACTTGAACAGTTTGATGCCACTATGTGAGCGCGTGTGGGTCAGCAGCGTGTAACGGCGGGTGAAGCTCTTTCCGCAGTACTCGCACTTGTACATCTTGGAGCCGTCGCCGTGGATCTGCATGTGCAGTTTGAGGTTGTAGCGCCGGGTGAACTGCTGACCGCAGACGTTGCAAGCGTTCACACAGTTGTGCCGTTGTAGGTTGTGCTTCTTTGCAAAGCAGCGTTCACAGCGTTTACACTTGTAGTTGTCCCTGTGTTCCTCCTGCCAGTGTATGGCCAGTTCATAAGATGTGTTAAAGCAACTGTTACACTTGACGCACTTATGGGTCATCTGACCGGCGTAACCCGTGGAAAGATCACCCGGCGTGAGGTTGCCTAAATCCACACCGTGACTAATGTAGCTGGACGAAAGGGATACTGTGGTGTTACCCGAAGATGGGAATGTGACCGTAGCTTCAGAAGGCTGGGATAAAAGAGGCGAAGGTGGGTGTTGCAACATGGCTACTGTATCTGCCAATGGAACAGAATGTTGATCTGACATCGGTGACTGAGAAATTGCTTCAGGAATGACAGCATTATCCACACAGCTTTGTTGGTACTCCTCATCCATGTTTTCATCCTGTGAACAAAAACATGAATAAAACATTCCAATCATCACAATAAAAATGTATACTAAAAACTGCTGTCAGTATTAAACCCAGAGATGAGGCCAAACTTGCACTTAAACCACAATTCCCCGTCTTCTGACGAATTGTGAGACTAAACCGTACCTTTCGAAAGCAACATTCTAAAACTGAATATCTAGAACAGAAAAGATATCTTAAGCAGCCCATTTCAGTGAAATAATTTGTATGGATGTTCTTGTTTTGTATCAGATTTGTGCTTAACCAAGTATACCTTAGAGGCTAGATAATAATAGTACCAGTACTAGATGCTGAACAGGCTTTTTTTATTATTAAGTATCAGCGTTGACATACTTATAGTGATACTACTACTACTACTACTGTGTATAACTAGCAGTGCCAACATTATTTTCTAAGCACTCTAGCTCTGCCTCACAGCACAATGACAATGTTTTAAAATTGTGCAGTACCCATCTGCCATTTTCAACCTGTTTAATAAACATAATTACTCCCTTTACGGTTTACCTGTTTAGTGTTTATGGTTTATCATTGTTTGCCGATAAGATAAATATGTGATACCTATACCTCAAGGCATCAGTCTGCAGAAATCCTTACCATTGGTATTAATACTTATAATAGTGCATTCATTTCCAAACACTGGACTTAACTACATGTAGGCTAATGTAACCAGTGTAACTGTGTAAGCGGTTGTCCGGAAAGTGGGCAACCAGTCTAGGGATTCATTTCTTCCTTTCTTCGTTTCAACGAAGAATCATGAAAAACTCTTTAACTACTGAACATCAAATGAATGATAAACGTGCAAACAGTTCATCCAAACCATACACTTACGGAACAATTTCCAGCATATTTGCAACGTACAGAACGTGCACGTACGTGATATTAATACACTGTACACAGTACAATGTAGTCCTGATGATACCGAGTACGCGTACGGTGTACAATTAGTACATGTTACAATTAGTACATGTACAGTACATTGTATGCCATTGTACACTACACATAATATTAAATGTCTAGTCTTGGTTCCAAGACGTTACTACCTAATGTGTGTGCAAGTGCAGTCAATAGAGGGCCGCGCAATGTGACTAAGGGTGCACCACACTAAATAGTGTCCCATTGACCTTAGTGTAAAATCCCTCAACTTCAACAGTTCAAAAAACCCATCCAGAAGTTTCTCAGTTGTTGGTGCAATAGTGTAAACGGTAGTGTGAACTCTCATCTACCCAATTCTTTTCAATTTTTGGTTAGGTAACCGATTGGATTTTTTGCTAATAATTGCCCCAAGAAAAAACACCCCCGAAATGTCCTTTTTCCGTAACCGACTTGCTACGAGTTTTCCTTCCTCCATGCTACGAGTTTTCATGAAGCAACCCTCCACGTTCAAGACAATGTAGGACCGGATTTTAAACCAAAATATCTCAAGTCTCCACAACAGGCTGAAGCACTGAACCCCCAGGTTGTCATTAACCAGTCAAAATTACACAACATATTAATTGCACGACCCACTATTGCATATTTAAAAAACATTTGAGCCGGTACACTCATTATGATAATCAGCTAGGCGCGTTGATTTTTGAGCTATTTGTGTGGTGCACCCCAACCGCAGGGAATTGCCGAAGGTCTTGGATATCTTGTAGACTGGTTCCCGTTCCCTACAGTAGTCTCCTGACGTCTATCGTCACTCAAATGTAGGGACGGGAACCAGTCTAGGATATCTTGTATTTGAGGGCGGACCAGATTATGGTAATAACGCAAAGCGCGTATGACGTATGGTGATCATGCAATTTAGTATTTATGTAAATCTGTCTTCTCGGGTTAGTAATCTCTCGACAATTTAAGTAGACTTGGAGCCAAGTCTTTCTTAGTCCGCGCGGTGATTGTCTCTTTTTTTCCCCGCAATTCTCGCGAAACCGCGCGAGACTCATGGCTACGGCGAGAGTTCAGCTCTCGGCCCGGGACCGCTCAAAAAGAAAGACTTGGGAAACCTGTTTTAGACACATATTCATGTATTCACGTATGGGCGTGCTTTGCATTACGGTTGCCGTAGAGACGGCCGTTAAGACGAGTCCATTTTATTTGAGGGTGTATACAATTTCAAATAAGGCAGCAGTGGTGTACTTACTACTTACATTGAACAGCATTTTCAAATTATGGTTTTTGTTCAATTACTTCATAAGTTGAATGATTTAATAAATAATTTTGTATTAAGCTGGAACTTAAGTTATTAGTTTAACATACGTCATTAGTTCATGGAAATGAATAATACCTACGGTAATGTCAATAAATTTTTTTAGCAAGTGTGTAGGTCAACATGTACATGTACCTGATGTACGTAGGTCTACACTATAGCTACAGTTAGTAAGACGGACTTATAAGATTTTCCTAATATGCACAAAGAAGATAAAAACAAACATGCACATATTAATTTCACGACCCACGAGTTAAAAGTCTCATTATCAAGGTCATACTGCAGCTATATAGCTTGATACGTGCGACGGCTGTGTATTCAACGTGAATCAGCCCTAGTGTACACGTGCAGGATGTAGCGTAGGCCTACATAATGAATATTCATATAATATTTAATAAAGTTTGGCCAATCGGACGTGTCCGTACGATTTCGGCTAAAGAGCCCATAGGCCGTGTAAAAAGTGAAAACAGGTTTCCCAAGTCTTTCTTTTTGAGCGGTCCCGGGCCGAGAGCTGAACTCTCGCCGTAGCCATGAGTCTAGCGCGGTTTCGCGAGAGTTGCCGGAAAAAAAAGAGACAATCACCGCGCGGACTAAGAAAGACTTGGCCCCAAGTCTACAATTTAAGGGAAGTTTGAGTGATTATTTGAATTATCTATATAACTAGACTTTGTTATGTACTGGACCTTTGAGTGACGTAATTGGCGCACATGAAGGGATTCGGCATGCCATTTACGCTGACGACACTCACAAGAATCAACCTCGGAATGTTCGCGCCGCACCAACCATCTCAACTTTTAAGAAGAAACTCAAAACTGACATCTTTTTAATGGGAGACTTTTGAGAATCGGTCTTCAAGTCAACAGCGCACGCGCACGCAATAGTGAGTATGTGCATGTTTTGTTGACTTGAAGACCGATTCTCAAACGTTTCCCATTCCAACTGATTCTAACTGATTTGTGTTCATTGATTATAATAGGGCAATTGTCTTGTTTGCTTGCTTCATTGTTATAATTTTGCATTTTTATTCAATGTAGTTTTAAAGGATGACTTTGGTAAGAGACCAAAACAGAAATGTTCACAGATTTACGTATAACTTTCAGTTTAGTTAAATTCAATATTTACTCACTTCCTCGTTAACACCCTTACTCTGTATTCGCATTATATTTAGATCCAATAGATCCATGAAATCCATTGAAATAACCACTAAATGGCAAACGATCAATAAATTGAAACCCTAGCTACACTAACCAATACCAGCAACATTCTTCTCCACAACTTTGTTTGCTACCTTTGATCCTTTGACCATGTCCACCCCAATCTCCCAACCACCCCATTTTGCCCTGACCCTCTCATCCATTAAAGTGTATATTTCCTTGCATGTTCTTGTCCTCTTATTATTTTGTGGTCAGGGATCGATTACAGTTGATGTCATCTGGCAGTGTTAGTATTAGTAACATATTCTCTGCAATGCAGAAAGGAAACTCACAACATGTTCAATTGAATAAATTTGGGTGAGCGACGAACACTCTGGGTTTACCTCCTGTACTATACTCCAGCTCCCATTGATGTATGCTCCGCCCCCTTTATGTAGCAAGATCCTGCTTGCAAGAGGTATTATTCATACAGATCACCGCAAGAGGGCTCTGTGCCCAAATCGTTGTGGTTGCCGATTCGTTCGTAGAGGCAGAAATTAATCGTTTGTACATCTATGTATAAGCAGGGTATAAGAGCACTGACGTCATTGTGATAGGGTTTGATTCACAAAATAATGAACACTTCAATCAAACCTTACTGATAAAATCCCTTAAAGTTTCTGTGACAGAATCCTTATCGACTAGTCTCTGTTTATGTGGCAATGCTAACAAGTAATATTTTTCTTGGCTTCTGACTGCCAAACGAACAAAGATAATTGACTATTGGGGTCACCACCAACGTAGGGCTGGATGGCTCAGTTGGTAGAGCGCCTGTACGGTATTCAGGAGGTCGCCGGTTCGAATCCCGCTCCAGTAAATTTTTCTTTGTTCACTTTTCAAGTAATATTTTGAATTTAAATCTATCAAATCCTTGAGTAGGCTAATAAGCCCAGAGTTCAAACAACAACAACAATTCAATTAACAAAAACAAAACTAAATTGTGTTTACCTGGACGAAAACCGAGTTTTTAGCCCCAATGTGTAATGAATTAAAATCAACAAAAGGTAACCCCGGAAAATTATACACCAAAAAAGAGCAAGAGTTAAGCAGACCGCCAGGTGTTCAGGGGCACGCGATTCACCGGGATTCTTTCACCCGGCTTACCGGCTCCCATATAGTACCCATAGGCTTACTGGCAAGCCGACTACTGCATATCCTCCCCACCATTGACACCTTAGCCTGACATGCAAAGCTCTGAAGGACTAAGAGGGAGAAACAAGGCGGCCCCTGGACCATCGCGGTGCCAGGGTCCGCACATGCCATGTTCCATTCAATATCAGAGAGTCAGGATCGGGGAATCGAACCCAGGCTGCCGGAAGTCTGAGCGGTGGTACCGTCGCTTATCCCACCGAGCCACTAAGCGTTGGTGAAATTACAGCCCTTTCTAATACTATTTATACTTGACGAGTGATATCATGCTCTAATAAAACAGAAAAAGTATTAGGTCTACATCGAGGGCTCGAACCTGGTTCAGGTAACTAGGAATTCCATCCCCGAACCACTCGGCTACACAAAGGTCTTGCTAACCGTAAGGAAAATTGGAACGATGTGATTGTCAATGCCCTATTCATATGAAATCACTCGGGCGTGTCACGTGCAGTCTCAATAGGCACGTTCACACACACCAAATAATCGCGCTACTAACTCGCGGGCCCGCCTTGCATGATAGGATATAAAAAAAAAAACTGGTAATTTTTTTGGTGCACCGTTCACAAAGCACATAATCGCGACTATTTGCAAAAAGACGCACTACTAGTGCGATTTGGAGCGATTTGGTAAGAATGTTATTGTTCGTGCACAGTAGAGCCATGAAATAAGTCCCTAGTACACAGGCTAACCCGCACGATGTAGATGCGCCCTCTCCGACGAGCCAGAGCACAGGCCATTCGTGGCGTACAAAGCATTGCAGAAGTGCCAGGACAAAAACTACAATCCATTAACTTTGTGTGTCGGAGAGCGTCGAGAACACCAAGAAATAACTCCAGTAATTATTTGCAGATTACATTGTTTTTTAATTGGATTATTATGGATTAAGGTGGATTATCATAGATTATGGGGATTTTATATTTTTTTTTCTTTCCCCAACTCACATTACACCCTTAATAAATAATTCCACTTGCTATTTAGATATTACGGAATTCTGACGTTTGTGCACAGGCGTAGGCCTGTACCCCATCCCTTGAAATGTACACCCTCGGTATCACCATTTGATCCTAATTACGGGAAAATCCCAGATAACTTGAATGGTTTCAATCTACTCACCCCATCGGATAATTCAGCATGGAGGTATATTATAGAGATTTTATTTTTTGCCTGAAAATTGCAAGACATTGATTCGCTCTCAGACCTTAAAACCAAGGACCCAGAACCAAGGCACTGAATAACCGTCTGGCGATAAGGGATGTGATATTGAACTGAAGCGGGGAAAACCAAACCAAAACATAACGGAGAAAACTAATTATGTCGCATTACATTTGCAAAAAGTGCAGGTAGCAGTTGTATGACTAACATAAACGCTATTTAATTTTATTACATATTAAAGGTATCAGATCTAGCCATTACCAGGTATGAATTATAATAATAATAATAATAATTTATTTATAATAATGAATCTAGGACTGAGAAACATGCATAATAATATCTGTTCTTTTTTGCCGGTCAGTTTTTATCACCGTCGAGGTTACAGCTTATTAGATATCAGCGTGGGTTTGGGAACGTGCATGGTTGGTTGGTTCTGTGCGTGAATATAGATCGTTCGTTGAAATCATGGCTAGGGTGAGTTTCAATTTGAGCTAGCTTCGGTTTTTGACTTCTTTACATGAAATCCTTAAATTCTTTCTGCATGAAAGCTACGGAGCCTCAATTAGTGCCATTCCACTTATACAGCTTACCATGTACTTTATCTTGCCAGGTTAACTTATTAACTAAAAGTAGACTTATCGCGATTGTTTAGAAAGCTTTATTTATTATTTTCTCTCTTTCTATATTGGTCAATAATATTTAAAAAAAAATGTAAACAAATAGAACATGCCTTTTATTTAACCAAACAAAAGAAAAGCAGCTACCATAAATTGATCAGCATAGTAAACACAAATAACATATGTTGTAAAGTTATGTTGGCTTGACGGCATTTGCTGAAATTTTGTAATATTAAACTGAAATTTAGAATGCACACACAAAGACAACGATCAAGTTACAGACAATAGGTGAACTGAATGAACCTAAGTTATTTTATTGTTATTTTCAGGCAACTGGGAGACAGAAACTGGTTTTAGTTATTGCTCTTCTAGCGGCAATCTACTTCCTGCTGATACTGACACCAGCTTCTAATAACTACACCAAGTATGTTGATCGTGTTGCTACGTGGTATACCAACCACTTTCAAGCAAGCAATGTCAAAGTAGTACAGACCACTGGGGTGCAGACGGCTGAGGTCACTAAAATCAGTGTGGGCAATAAGGGGTCAATTTCGAACATTGGTCATGCAGATCGGTGCAACTACAAAGTACAGGTGTATGACACTGGCAATGTGACCATCAGACACGGTGTTCTGACAGATATACTTAAACATTCTAAAACGGTTGGAAGGCATGTCCAGGCCAATGTGACCTGTCCTAGTTATGACTGTGACATCCAAGTCACCATTGCAAATGACAAGAACGGATTTGCTGGTATGGACGCCGTTCTGTTCCACGTATGGATGTTACTCATCCCGAGACCTTTCCCACCTGCAGACATGAATCCCAATCAGACGTGGCTGTTCGTCAGTTGGGAGGCCCCTCATTCAATTGCTAGGGAGGGCCGTAAATATAAACAGTTTTACATCGATGGAACGTGGACCTACAACCGTGTATCAGACATAACCCATCCCTACGGATTCTACATACCTAACAAGCCTGCGATAAATCAGACAAAATCAGTAGATGAGTGGCTGAAGGGAAAGACTAAGCTCATTGCCTGGATGGCGAGCAATTGCGATTCTACAGGGTGGCCGCGACTCCAGTTTGTCAAAGAGCTTCAGAAATTCATCCCAGTTGATGTATATGGACGTTGCGGGAATCTCACATGTCTACCGAGGTATTCGCCTGAATGTACGGTGGACTTGATGCGCCAGTACAAGTTCTATCTGGCCTTAGAGAATGCCGAATGTGAGGATTACATCACAGAGAAAGTTTGGCAGAAGCCGCTGATGCAAGGAGTGGTCCCGATAGTCTACGGTCCTAGACGGAAGATCTACGAGGAGTTACTTCCTCCCAACTCATTCATATACGTTGGCGATTTCAAAAGCATAAAGGAACTGGCCCAGTATTTGAAATTATTGGACTCTAAACCTGAACTGTACGTCCGTTATTTGGAATGGCAGTACAAGGGGAGTATACTTTCTAATTCAGGGTACATCGGGTCCGTATTTTGTGATTTGATACCAGCCATTGAAAAAAAGAAAAAGGGAAAGTTGAAACGAACACCTCTGACAGACAGCAAATTCTACCAGTTATGCCGAAAAGCGGGAGAATTCGAGGCAAAGTCTACTGCCTTTGGACTTAACAAGTGGAATCCATGGTGACATGTACTTAGAGACAGCCCAACAGACAGACAGACAAGCAACTAGCAGACAAACAACACGAAGATAATGTAGGGAAGTAAACAGTTCGAATTCGTGTTGTTTCCATTTGGGGTTAGATGTGGTGGTAAATTTCATTTTAATTTTTATCATAACAATTGTTTGTTATTGTCAGCCTTGTTGTGTTGAGTCCACCAGTGTTATTAAATACTGGATGAGCAAGGAGAAACACATCACGCAAACAATCAATACAATTTTAAGTCAGACTACAATTATATGGAAACTTATTATATTCAAAATGTTATTTAGTTTCAATACCCAATCAATATAGTGCTTGATTTCGGCAATAATAATCCTTTTACATGCATTATTCCTTTGCTTATTCCTTTCAAAGTCTTTTGATAGTCTTTTCTTTTTCTCCGAACGCTGACATGAGCTGTCCTCGCTCTGTTTGTATATATCAGGGCAAAGTACACGGAAAATATGAATACACGATGGAAGTCAGAAGTCACATGTAACAAACGAGGATATTGTGGAGACCCATGGGATAAGGGAAATGTAGGGGTTGCCATAGGAGACACCAGTGGAAGGGAAACGGGGTGATGAAGGGGCTAGGCACACTGGTTCACCAGCATGGCGCATTGGAGCAGGACACTTGACTTCAAGTTCTCTCCCCTCCTTACGGAGGGTTTATTGTCAGAATAACCAGTCAGGCCTGGAGACCGGGACAACATTTAAAGAATCGGGCAGGCGGGGCATTTATTAATTTTAACATACAATAAAACCACCAGTTTAACAATTATAAAAATGTCATTGAAAAGTGAACAAAGAAAAATTGACTGGAGCGGGATTCGAACCGGCGACCTCCAGGATGCAGCATTGCTGCGTGTATCATTGAAACGATCACGCGATCCCTGGGGTATGGCGGTGTGTGCGTGGTTTCATGGCTTCTGACTGCCAAACGAACAAAGATAGTTGACTATTGGGGTCACCATCAACGTTGGGCTGGATGGCTCAGTTGGTAGAGCGCCTGTACGGTATTCAGGAGGTCGCCGGTTCGAATTCCGCTCCAGTAAATTTTTCTTTGTTCACTTTTCAATGACATTAAGTTCAGTCAGTTTCCCTTGATTTCTTTTTGGTTATTTGATGATTAATTATAAAAATGCACTGTAAACAATAATAATAATAATAATAATAATAATAAATCAGTTTAAAAACCACCTAATACGAAGGTTTCTAAGCGATGTACAGTGTAGGAAAACAAATTAAGAATAACATCAAATACAAGTACATTGAATGTGGTTATTGTCGCTTAAAGAGGTGTTTTAACTCTTCTCTTAAAAGTAAAAAACTGTGAGGCATTTTGAATATCAGAAGGGAGATTATTCCAAAGAATGGAAGAGGAAACTGAACAGGCACGATCTCCATGTAGATTTGTAGATGTGAAGATGATAATGATCTCAGGTTGACGGATGAAGTGCATGTGTCTTTTGGGAGATATAAGGCCACATATGTATGGTAATGCAAGTCCATGTCGGGTTTTGTAAGTGAGGAGAAGTATTTTGAATTTGATTCGTTGTGGAATTAGAAGCCAGTGTTATGAGAGGATTGCGGGTATGATTATGTTCAGTTTTTCTTGTTTGAGTGATGAGACTAGCAGCTGTATTTTGGATGTGCTGAAGGGGGGGGGGGGCAAGGTGAGAAATCGGTAGGTTGATTAGCAGGCTGTTACAATAATCAAGATGGGGGTAATAACAAGACGTTGGGGGCAAGTTTTGTCCAGGTAGTGGCGAATTTTCCCGATTCTGTAGATGCCAAAGCTGGCTGCACGGCATGCTTTGCTGATGTGTTTCTTAAGGTTCAGTGAGTTATCCATTAGAACACCAAGATCCTTGATGGAAGATGAGGGCACGACATGAGTACCATCAATGTTGAGAGTTGGAGGGTCATTGGGCTTACGATACTGTGATGTTACATGTATCACTTCAGTCATATTACCATTCAACAGAAGGTTGTTGCAGCTGGCCCATGACTTTATGTCCTTGATGCATTCTTCAAGCCTTGTTACTCCAAGAGACAGTTTGCTTTGCTGAATGATAACATAATACCTGCGTGTCATCCGCGTACATCATAATATGATGGACACCCTGGTGAGCACTGATGACATCGCTGAGAGGTCCCGTATATAAGATGAAATCGAGGGGTCCCATCACTGACCCCTGAGGAACGCCCCGGTTGAGTGAATATGTGTTAGATTGCGCACCGTTGACAATAACTACCTGCTTGCGATCTTGCAAGTAGGAAGCCAGCCACTTCAAGACCACTCCATCAATCCCATAGCTGTGAAGGAATCTCTGTATCATGACCGTGTGGTCAATGGTATCTAATGCCGCAGAGTAATATCCAGCATAACCAGAATTGCCTCATGACCTTTGTCGATGGCGGGAGAATTCACGAACAAACATAATTATCAAATGTGAGTTTATTCTTCCTCGAAGGAGGCGGTCGGTATATGACAATCAACCTGAATGTAGCTGACGATGAGACACGTACAGTCATGTCCATGTGCTCAAATGATTGAAATCTGCTACTGTCATTCAAAGAGATCTGGAGATTCGAGCGGAATATGACACAAATGCCACCACCACGTACTCCTCGAGGAGCGTGTACGATACGGTAGTCTGGTAGAGTCAAATTTACATCTGCTATAACAGGGTCATCGTGGGAATCACCTTTCAGCCAAGATTCGGTTAGGACAAACATGTCTAAGTCCCGGTCAAGAATAAAATCACTTATCGCAGTTGTCTTGTTGTTCATGGAACGAGCATTCCACTGATATAACTTCAAGCAATTGTCCTTTTGGGGATGAACCAGAACCTTCCAGATGAACGGGTTGTAGATTTGATCTTTGTCTTAGGTGTTGAACTCGTTGACGGACTCCCTGGATATCCTGGCTTTTGGGATCATTAATCCCAACCCTGGCCCTTTTCAGATCGAGCAGGGGATGTATGATCGAAACGACACCAAATTGGTGTACGGCTCTGATCAACTAATTGCTTTGAGTTCGTACAATGGTACCAGGTAGTCTCTACAGCAACTGCCATCACAGGTTTGGAGAACAATTACATCTATAGGGATCAACAAATCACTACGCTCCAAATCCCGTGGAAAAAGAGGTGGCCGACGAAAACCATGGCTTACATTCATGAATTCGACTTCTGGAAACACTCACAAAAATATACCTGCCCATATATCTTCAGAGAGGAAACATGTATTGCACCATAAAAAAGGGAAGCCAACGTCATTAACCTTACACCTCTACAGCGTGAAACCCATGACAAAGCAGAACACTGATGACACTGGCCTAACGATGAATGTTATGCAAGGCAGTGGCCAATGTTGCTGGCGCTTTGCGGTCGTCGCTGGGGCTCGGGTCCGCCGCTGAGCGGGGACCGGTCGCTGCTTTATGCAGCGATTCTACCCGTTTGGAGGTGGGTTTGGGCTTCGGCGGTGCTCGCGGGGCGTTGGTGCATGAGGTTGGCCCAATGTAGAATGAGAGACTATGCAAAAGAGAGAGGAGCTAGTATCATAACCAGGGACTGTTACATAGTATAAAGGAGGAATACTAGCAACTACCACCACTATTACCTAGGGGCATGGGTGTATGGGGGGTTATCCCCCAATATTGGAGGGGGGGATGACGTGGATTATCACCCCCCCCCCCCCCCAATATTTCGAGGTTTAATGTCATTAAAAAAAAGTACCCATCCACTACATGCCAAAGTAGACCGACTTGAGGGCCTGATTTCATCCAAACCGCTCAAAGTGGAAAGTACAAACTCTGGTGACCGAGTTCCATCCAAATTCTCTACAAGACTTCTTATGTAGGGCCCAGCAAAAGATTTTGTAAAAAAGATTTTGAGGGTAAACGAAATATTAATGAGCTCCGCGGACTGATTCTGACCTATTTACTGGGGTGCACACTTTGGCCGTGTCCCAAATCTCTGGCTGCGGCCGCAAATAACGCACAAGTCTATGGAAACACCACAATATGGTCACTATTTCATTTATGTAAAACACCGCAAAAAATTACGACATTCATTATTTGATTCATGTAATACACCACATATCTGGACAGTTACTGTTTGATTGATTAAATCAAGCTATACACCAAAAAGAAAACAAAAAACATATGAACCCGAGTACCAAATACCATAACGATCGAGGGACTAAAAAGGGGGAAAGCAGAACACTGATGACACTGGCCTAACGATGAATGTTATGCAAGGCAGGGGCCGATGTTGCTGGCGCGTTGCGATCGTCGCTGGGGCTCGTGTCCGCCGCTGGGCGGGGACCGGTCGCTGCTTTAAGCAGCGATTATACCCGTTTGGAGGTGGGTTTGGGCTTCGGCGGTGGTCGCGGGGCGTTGGTGCATGAGGTTGGCCCAATGTAGAATGAGAGACTATGCAAAAGAGAGAGGAGCTAGTTTCATAACCAGGGACTGTTACATAGTATAAAGGAGGAATACTAGCAACTACCACCACTATTACCTAGGGGCATGGACGTATGGGGGGTTATCCCCCAATATTGGAGGGGGGGATGACGTGGATTATCACCCCCCCCCCCAATATTTCGAGGTTTAATGTCATTAAAAAAAAGTACCCATCCACTACATGCCAAAGTAGACCGACTTGAGGGCCTGATTTCATCCAAACCGCTCAAAGTGGAAAGTACAAACTCTGGTGACCGAGTTCCATCCAAATTCTCTACAAGACTTCCTATGTAGGGCCCAGCAAAAGATTTTGTAAAAAAGATTTTGAGGGTAAACGAAATATTAATGAGCTCCGCGGACTGATTCTGACCTATTTACTGGGGTGCACACTTTGGCCGTGTCCCAAATCTCTGGCTGCGGCCGCAAATAACGCACAAGTTTATGGAAACACCACAATATGGTCACTATTTCATTTATGTAAAACACCGCAAAAAATTACGACATTCATTATTTGATTCATGTAATACACCACATATCTGGACAGTTACTGTTTGATTGATTAAATCACCGCAATACGAGGACACTTACTTTTGGATTCCTATAAAACACCGCAAAACGAGGAGAGTTGCTATATCTGATTCATATAAAACACCGCAATATCACGACAGTTACTATTTGATTCATGTAAACACCGCAACATTAGGAGAGTGGCACACTTTTTTTGAGTGGCACACACAAAAAGAAAGTATGTCTTAAAGAAGTATGTCGACGTTAGGGCGTGGGATTCTGAGTCGCGTGCACCGGGTTCGAGCCATGGGGCTCGAACCCGGCGCACGCGACTCAGAATCCCGTGCCCTAACCACTTGGCCAGAACGAACATCATGACTTAGCCAGTGAAATTGGAGTGAAGTGATTCTCAATGCCCTGCTCACCGAAAATCAATCGAGCATGTCCAGTACACTCTCAATGACAAAGCCTGAGGGGTGCACCTCAGTAAATAATTTCCCATAGGCTCCCATGCTAAATGGCCATTTTCAAAAAAATATTTAAAATACTCAGAAGTTTCTCATACAATCAAGCTATACACCAAAAAGAAAACAAAAAACATATGAACCCGAGTACCAAATACCATAACGATCGAGGGACTAAAAAGGGGGAAAGCAGAACACTGATGACACTGGCCTAACGATGAATGTTATGCAAGGCAGGGGCCGATGTTGCTGGCGCGTTGCGATCGTCGCTGGGGCTCGGGTCCGCCGCTGGGCGGGGACCGGTCGCTGCTTTAAGCAGCGATTATACCCGTTTGGAGGTGGGTTTGGGCTTCGGCGGTGGTCGCGGGGCGTTGGTGCATGAGGTTGGCCCAATGTAGAATGAGAGACTATGCAAAAGAGAGAGGAGCTAGTTTCATAACCAGGGACTGTTACATAGTATAAAGGAGGAATACTAGCAACTACCACCACTATTACCTAGGGGCATGGGTGTATGGGGGGTTATCCCCCAATATTGGAGGTGGGGATGACGTGGATTATCACCCCCCCCCCCAATATTTCGAGGTTTAATGTCATTAAAAAAAAGTACCCATCCACTACATGCCAAAGTAGACCGACTTGAGGGCCTGATTTCATCCAAACCGCTCAAAGTGGAAAGTACAAACTCTGGTGACCGAGTTCCATCCAAATTCTCTACAAGACTTCCTATGTAGGGCCCAGCAAAAGATTTTATAAAAAAGATTTTGAGGGTAAACGAAATATTAATGAGCTCCGCGGACTTATTCTGACCTATTTACTGGGGTGCACACTTTGGCCGTGTCCCAAATCTCTGGCTGCGGCCGCAAATAACGCACAAGTCTATGGAAACACCACAATATGGTCACTATTTCATTTATGTAAAACACCGCAAAAAATTACGACATTCATTATTTGATTCATGTAATACACCACATATCTGGACAGTTACTGTTTGATTGATTAAATCACCTCAATACGAGGACACTTACTTTTGGATTCCTATAAAACACCGCAAAACGAGGAGAGTTGCTATATTTGATTCATATAAAACACCGCAATATCACGACAGTTACTATTTGATTCATGTAAACACCGCAACATTAGGAGAGTGGCACACTTTTTTTGAGTGGCACACACAAAAAGAAAGTATGTCTTAAAGAAGTATGTCGACGTTAGGGCGTGGGATTCTGAGTCGCGTGCACCGGGTTCGAGCCATGGGGCTCGAACCCGGCGCACGCGACTCAGAATCCCGTGCCCTAACCACTTGGCCAGAACGAACATCATGACTTAGCCAGTGAAATTGGAGTGAAGTGATTCTCAATGCCCTGCTCACCGAAAATCAATCGAGCATGTCCAGTACACTCTCAATGACAAAGCCTGAGGGGTGCACCTCAGTAAATAATTTCCCATAGGCTCCCATGCTAAATGGCCATTTTCAAAAAAATATTTAAAATACTCAGAAGTTTCTCATACAATCAAGCTATACACCAAAAAGAAAACAAAAAACATATGAACCCGAGTACCAAATACCATAACGATCGAGGGACTAAAAAGGGGGAAAGCAGAACACTGATGACACTGGCCTAACGATGAATGTTATGCAAGGCAGGGGCCGATGTTGCTGGCGCGTTGCGATCGTCGCTGGGGCTCGGGTCCGCCGCTGGGCGGGGACCGGTCGCTGCTTTAAGCAGCGATTATACCCGTTTGGAGGTGGGTTTGGGCTTCGGCGGTGGTCGCGGGGCGTTGGTGCATGAGGTTGGCCCAATGTAGAATGAGAGACTATGCAAAAGAGAGAGGAGCTAGTTTCATAACCAGGGACTGTTACATATTATAAAGGAGGAATACTAGCAACTACCACCACTATTACCTAGGGGCATGGGTGTATGGGGGGTTATCCCCCAATATTGGAGGTGGGGATGACGTGGATTATCACCCCCCCCCCCCCCCCCCAATATTTCGAGGTTTAATGTCATTAAAAAAAAGTACCCATCCACTACATGCCAAAGTAGACCGACTTGAGGGCCTGATTTCATCCAAACCGCTCAAAGTGGAAAGTACAAACTCTGGTGACCGAGTTCCATCCAAATTCTCTACAAGACTTCCTATGTAGGGCCCAGCAAAAGATTTTATAAAAAAGATTTTGAGGGTAAACGAAATATTAATGAGCTCCGCGGACTTATTCTGACCTATTTACTGGGGTGCACACTTTGGCCGTGTCCCAAATCTCTGGCTGCGGCCGCAAATAACGCACAAGTCTATGGAAACACCACAATATGGTCACTATTTCATTTATGTAAAACACCGCAAAAAATTACGACATTCATTATTTGATTCATGTAATACACCACATATCTGGACAGTTACTGTTTGATTGATTAAATCACCTCAATACGAGGACACTTACTTTTGGATTCCTATAAAACACCGCAAAACGAGGAGAGTTGCTATATTTGATTCATATAAAACACCGCAATATCACGACAGTTACTATTTGATTCATGTAAACACCGCAACATTAGGAGAGTGGCACACTTTTTTTGAGTGGCACACACAAAAAGAAAGTATGTCTTAAAGAAGTATGTCGACGTTAGGGCGTGGGATTCTGAGTCGCGTGCATCGGGTTCGAGCCATGGGGCTCGAACCCGGCGCACGCGACTCAGAATCCCGTGCCCTAACCACTTGGCCAGAACGAACATCATGACTTAGCCAGTGAAATTGGAGTGAAGTGATTCTCAATGCCCTGCTCACCGAAAATCAATCGAGCATGTCCAGTACACTCTCAATGACAAAGCCTAAGGGGTGCACCTCAGTAAATAATTTCCCATAGGCTCCCATGCTAAATGGCCATTTTCAAAAAAATATTTAAAATACTCAGAAGTTTCTCATACAATCAAGCTATACACCAAAAAGAAAACAAAAAACATATGAACCCGAGTACCAAATACCATAACGATCGAGGGACTAAAAAGGGGGAAAGCAGAACACTGATGACACTGGCCTAACGATGAATGTTATGCAAGGCAGGGGCCGATGTTGCTGGCGCGTTGCGATCGTCGCTGGGGCTCGTGTCCGCCGCTGGGCGGGGACCGGTCGCTGCTTTAAGCAGCGATTATACCCGTTTGGAGGTGGGTTTGGGCTTCGGCGGTGGTCGCGGGGCGTTGGTGCATGAGGTTGGCCCAATGTAGAATGAGAGACTATGCAAAAGAGAGAGGAGCTAGTTTCATAACCAGGGACTGTTACATAGTATAAAGGAGGAATACTAGCAACTACCACCACTATTACCTAGGGGCATGGGTGTATGGGGGGTTATCCCCCAATATTGGAGGTGGGGATGACGTGGATTATCACCCCCCCCCCCCAATATTTCGAGGTTTAATGACATTAAAAAAAAGTACCCATCCACTACATGCCAAAGTAGACCGACTTGAGGGCTTGATTTCATCCAAACCGCTCAAAGTGGAAAGTACAAACTCTGGTGACCGAGTTCCATCCAAATTCTCTACAAGACTTCCTATGTAGGGCCCAGCAAAAGATTTTATAAAAAAGATTTTGAGGGTAAACGAAATATTAATGAGCTCCGCGGACTTATTCTGACCTATTTACTGGGGTGCACACTTTGGCCGTGTCCCAAATCTCTGGCTGCGGCCGCAAATAACGCACAAGTCTATGGAAACACCACAATATGGTCACTATTTCATTTATGTAAAACACCGCAAAAAATTACGACATTCATTATTTGATTCATGTAATACACCACATATCTGGACAGTTACTGTTTGATTGATTAAATCACCTCAATACGAGGACACTTACTTTTGGATTCCTATAAAACACCGCAAAACGAGGAGAGTTGCTATATTTGATTCATATAAAACACCGCAATATCACGACAGTTACTATTTGATTCATGTAAACACCGCAACATTAGGAGAGTGGCACACTTTTTTTGAGTGGCACACACAAAAAGAAAGTATGTCTTAAAGAAGTATGTCGACGTTAGGGCGTGGGATTCTGAGTCGCGTGCACCGGGTTCGAGCCATGGGGCTCGAACCCGGCGCACGCGACTCAGAATCCCGTGCCCTAACCACTTGGCCAGAACGAACATCATGACTTAGCCAGTGAAATTGGAGTGAAGTGATTCTCAATGCCCTGCTCACCGAAAATCAATCGAGCATGTCCAGTACACTCTCAATGACAAAGCCTGAGGGGTGCACCTCAGTAAATAATTTCCCATAGGCTCCCATGCTAAATGGCCATTTTCAAAAAAATATTTAAAATACTCAGAAGTTTCTCATACAATCAAGCTATACACCAAAAAGAAAACAAAAAACATATGAACCCGAGTACCAAATACCATAACGATCGAGGGACTAAAAAGGGGGAAAGCAGAACACTGATGACACTGGCCTAACGATGAATGTTATGCAAGGCAGGGGCCGATGTTGCTGGCGCGTTGCGATCGTCGCTGGGGCTCGGGTCCGCCGCTGGGCGGGGACCGGTCGCTGCTTTAAGCAGCGATTATACCCGTTTGGAGGTGGGTTTGGGCTTCGGCGGTGGTCGCGGGGCGTTGGTGCATGAGGTTGGCCCAATGTAGAATGAGAGACTATGCAAAAGAGAGAGGAGCTAGTTTCATAACCAGGGACTGTTACATATTATAAAGGAGGAATACTAGCAACTACCACCACTATTACCTAGGGGCATGGGTGTATGGGGGGTTATCCCCCAATATTGGAGGTGGGGATGACGTGGATTATCACCCCCCCCCCCAATATTTCGAGGTTTAATGTCATTAAAAAAAAGTACCCATCCACTACATGCCAAAGTAGACCGACTTGAGGGCCTGATTTCATCCAAACCGCTCAAAGTGGAAAGTACAAACTCTGGTGACCGAGTTCCATCCAAATTCTCTACAAGACTTCCTATGTAGGGCCCAGCAAAAGATTTTATAAAAAAGATTTTGAGGGTAAACGAAATATTAATGAGCTCCGCGGACTTATTCTGACCTATTTACTGGGGTGCACACTTTGGCCGTGTCCCAAATCTCTGGCTGCGGCCGCAAATAACGCACAAGTCTATGGAAACACCACAATATGGTCACTATTTCATTTATGTAAAACACCGCAAAAAATTACGACATTCATTATTTGATTCATGTAATACACCACATATCTGGACAGTTACTGTTTGATTGATTAAATCACCTCAATACGAGGACACTTACTTTTGGATTCCTATAAAACACCGCAAAACGAGGAGAGTTGCTATATTTGATTCATATAAAACACCGCAATATCACGACAGTTACTATTTGATTCATGTAAACACCGCAACATTAGGAGAGTGGCACACTTTTTTTGAGTGGCACACACAAAAAGAAAGTATGTCTTAAAGAAGTATGTCGACGTTAGGGCGTGGGATTCTGAGTCGCGTGCATCGGGTTCGAGCCATGGGGCTCGAACCCGGCGCACGCGACTCAGAATCCCGTGCCCTAACCACTTGGCCAGAACGAACATCATGACTTAGCCAGTGAAATTGGAGTGAAGTGATTCTCAATGCCCTGCTCACCGAAAATCAATCGAGCATGTCCAGTACACTCTCAATGACAAAGCCTAAGGGGTGCACCTCAGTAAATAATTTCCCATAGGCTCCCATGCTAAATGGCCATTTTCAAAAAAATATTTAAAATACTCAGAAGTTTCTCATACAATCAAGCTATACACCAAAAAGAAAACAAAAAACATATGAACCCGAGTACCAAATACCATAACGATCGAGGGACTAAAAAGGGGGAAAGCAGAACACTGATGACACTGGCCTAACGATGAATGTTATGCAAGGCAGGGGCCGATGTTGCTGGCGCGTTGCGATCGTCGCTGGGGCTCGTGTCCGCCGCTGGGCGGGGACCGGTCGCTGCTTTAAGCAGCGATTATACCCGTTTGGAGGTGGGTTTGGGCTTCGGCGGTGGTCGCGGGGCGTTGGTGCATGAGGTTGGCCCAATGTAGAATGAGAGACTATGCAAAAGAGAGAGGAGCTAGTTTCATAACCAGGGACTGTTACATAGTATAAAGGAGGAATACTAGCAACTACCACCACTATTACCTAGGGGCATGGGTGTATGGGGGGTTATCCCCCAATATTGGAGGTGGGGATGACGTGGATTATCACCCCCCCCCCCAATATTTCGAGGTTTAATGTCATTAAAAAAAAGTACCCATCCACTACATGCCAAAGTAGACCGACTTGAGGGCCTGATTTCATCCAAACCGCTCAAAGTGGAAAGTACAAACTCTGGTGACCGAGTTCCATCCAAATTCTCTACAAGACTTCCTATGTAGGGCCCAGCAAAAGATTTTATAAAAAAGATTTTGAGGGTAAACGAAATATTAATGAGCTCCGCGGACTTATTCTGACCTATTTACTGGGGTGCACACTTTGGCCGTGTCCCAAATCTCTGGCTGCGGCCGCAAATAACGCACAAGTCTATGGAAACACCACAATATGGTCACTATTTCATTTATGTAAAACACCGCAAAAAATTACGACATTCATTATTTGATTCATGTAATACACCACATATCTGGACAGTTACTGTTTGATTGATTAAATCACCTCAATACGAGGACACTTACTTTTGGATTCCTATAAAACACCGCAAAACGAGGAGAGTTGCTATATTTGATTCATATAAAACACCGCAATATCACGACAGTTACTATTTGATTCATGTAAACACCGCAACATTAGGAGAGTGGCACACTTTTTTTGAGTGGCACACACAAAAAGAAAGTATGTCTTAAAGAAGTATGTCGACGTTAGGGCGTGGGATTCTGAGTCGCGTGCACCGGGTTCGAGCCATGGGGCTCGAACCCGGCGCACGCGACTCAGAATCCCGTGCCCTAACCACTTGGCCAGAACGAACATCATGACTTAGCCAGTGAAATTGGAGTGAAGTGATTCTCAATGCCCTGCTCACCGAAAATCAATCGAGCATGTCCAGTACACTCTCAATGACAAAGCCTAAGGGGTGCACCTCAGTAAATAATTTCCCATAGGCTCCCATGCTAAATAGCCATTTTCAAAAAAATATTTAAAATACTCAGAAGTTTCTCATACAATCAAGCTATACACCAAAAAGAAAACAAAAAACATATGAACCCGAGTACCAAATACCATAACGATCGAGGGACTAAAAAGGGGGAAAGCAGAACACTGATGACACTGGCCTAACGATGAATGTTATGCAAGGCAGGGGCCGATGTTGCTGGCGCGTTGCGATCGTCGCTGGGGCTCGGGTCCGCCGCTGGGCGGGGACCGGTCGCTGCTTTAAGCAGCGATTATACCCGTTTGGAGGTGGGTTTGGGCTTCGGCGGTGGTCGCGGGGCGTTGGTGCATGAGGTTGGCCCAATGTAGAATGAGAGACTATGCAAAAGAGAGAGGAGCTAGTTTCATAACCAGGGACTGTTACATAGTATAAAGGAGGAATACTAGCAACTACCACCACTATTACCTAGGGGCATGGGTGTATGGGGGGTTATCCCCCAATATTGGAGGTGGGGATGACGTGGATTATCACCCCCCCCCCCCCCAATATTTCGAGGTTTAATGTCATTAAAAAAAAGTACCCATCCACTACATGCCAAAGTAGACCGACTTGAGGGCCTGATTTCATCCAAACCGCTCAAAGTGGAAAGTACAAACTCTGGTGACCGAGTTCCATCCAAATTCTCTACAAGACTTCCTATGTAGGGCCCAGCAAAAGATTTTATAAAAAAGATTTTGAGGGTAAACGAAATATTAATGAGCTCCGCGGACTTATTCTGACCTATTTACTGGGGTGCACACTTTGGCCGTGTCCCAAATCTCTGGCTGCGGCCGCAAATAACGCACAAGTCTATGGAAACACCACAATATGGTCACTATTTCATTTATGTAAAACACCGCAAAAAATTACGACATTCATTATTTGATTCATGTAATACACCACATATCTGGACAGTTACTGTTTGATTGATTAAATCACCTCAATACGAGGACACTTACTTTTGGATTCCTATAAAACACCGCAAAACGAGGAGAGTTGCTATATTTGATTCATATAAAACACCGCAATATCACGACAGTTACTATTTGATTCATGTAAACACCGCAACATTAGGAGAGTGGCACACTTTTTTTGAGTGGCACACACAAAAAGAAAGTATGTCTTAAAGAAGTATGTCGACGTTAGGGCGTGGGATTCTGAGTCGCGTGCACCGGGTTCGAGCCATGGGGCTCGAACCCGGCGCACGCGACTCAGAATCCCGTGCCCTAACCACTTGGCCAGAACGAACATCATGACTTAGCCAGTGAAATTGGAGTGAAGTGATTCTCAATGCCCTGCTCACCGAAAATCAATCGAGCATGTCCAGTACACTCTCAATGACAAAGCCTAAGGGGTGCACCTCAGTAAATAATTTCCCATAGGCTCCCATGCTAAATGGCCATTTTCAAAAAAATATTTAAAATACTCAGAAGTTTCTCATACAATCAAGCTATACACCAAAAAGAAAACAAAAAACATATGAACCCGAGTACCAAATACCATAACGATCGAGGGACTAAAAAGGGGGAAAGCAGAACAATGATGACACTGGCCTAACGATGAATGTTATGCAAGGCAGGGGCCGATGTTGCTGGCGCGTTGCGATCGTCGCTGGGGCTCGGGTCCGCCGCTGGGCGGGGACCGGTCGCTGCTTTAAGCAGCGATTATACCCGTTTGGAGGTGGGTTTGGGCTTCGGCGGTGGTCGCGGGGCGTTGGTGCATGAGGTTGGCCCAATGTAGAATGAGAGACTATGCAAAAGAGAGAGGAGCTAGTTTCATAACCAGGGACTGTTACATAGTATAAAGGAGGAATACTAGCAACTACCACCACTATTACCTAGGGGCATGGGTGTATGGGGGGTTATCCCCCAATATTGGAGGTGGGGATGACGTGGATTATCACCCCCCCCCCCCAATATTTCGAGGTTTAATGTCATTAAAAAAAAGTACCCATCCACTACATGCCAAAGTAGACCGACTTGAGGGCCTGATTTCATCCAAACCGCTCAAAGTGGAAAGTACAAACTCTGGTGACCGAGTTCCATCCAAATTCTCTACAAGACTTCCTATGTAGGGCCCAGCAAAAGATTTTATAAAAAAGATTTTGAGGGTAAACGAAATATTAATGAGCTCCGCGGACTTATTCTGACCTATTTACTGGGGTGCACACTTTGGCCGTGTCCCAAATCTCTGGCTGCGGCCGCAAATAACGCACAAGTCTATGGAAACACCACAATATGGTCACTATTTCATTTATGTAAAACACCGCAAAAAATTACGACATTCATTATTTGATTCATGTAATACACCACATATCTGGACAGTTACTGTTTGATTGATTAAATCACCTCAATACGAGGACACTTACTTTTGGATTCCTATAAAACACCGCAAAACGAGGAGAGTTGCTATATTTGATTCATATAAAACACCGCAATATCACGACAGTTACTATTTGATTCATGTAAACACCGCAACATTAGGAGAGTGGCACACTTTTTTTGAGTGGCACACACAAAAAGAAAGTATGTCTTAAAGAAGTATGTCGACGTTAGGGCGTGGGATTCTGAGTCGCGTGCACCGGGTTCGAGCCATGGGGCTCGAACCCGGCGCACGCGACTCAGAATCCCGTGCCCTAACCACTTGGCCAGAACGAACATCATGACTTAGCCAGTGAAATTGGAGTGAAGTGATTCTCAATGCCCTGCTCACCGAAAATCAATCGAGCATGTCCAGTACACTCTCAATGACAAAGCCTAAGGGGTGCACCTCAGTAAATAATTTCCCATAGGCTCCCATGCTAAATGGCCATTTTCAAAAAAATATTTAAAATACTCAGAAGTTTCTCATACAATCAAGCTATACACCAAAAAGAAAACAAAAAACATATAAACCCGAGTACCAAATACCATAACGATCGAGGGACTAAAAAGGGGGAAAGCAGAACAATGATGACACTGGCCTAACGATGAATGTTATGCAAGGCAGGGGCCGATGTTGCTGGCGCGTTGCGATCGTCGCTGGGGCTCGGGTCCGCCGCTGGGCGGGGACCGGTCGCTGCTTTAAGCAGCGATTATACCCGTTTGGAGGTGGGTTTGGGCTTCGGCGGTGGTCGCGGGGCGTTGGTGCATGAGGTTGGCCCAATGTAGAATGAGAGACTATGCAAAAGAGAGAGGAGCTAGTTTCATAACCAGGGACTGTTACATAGTATAAAGGAGGAATACTAGCAACTACCACCACTATTACCTAGGGGCATGGGTGTATGGGGGGTTATCCCCCAATATTGGAGGTGGGGATGACGTGGATTATCACCCCCCCCCCCCAATATTTCGAGGTTTAATGTCATTAAAAAAAAGTACCCATCCACTACATGCCAAAGTAGACCGACTTGAGGGCCTGATTTCATCCAAACCGCTCAAAGTGGAAAGTACAAACTCTGGTGACCGAGTTCCATCCAAATTCTCTACAAGACTTCCTATGTAGGGCCCAGCAAAAGATTTTATAAAAAAGATTTTGAGGGTAAACGAAATATTAATGAGCTCCGCGGACTTATTCTGACCTATTTACTGGGGTGCACACTTTGGCCGTGTCCCAAATCTCTGGCTGCGGCCGCAAATAACGCACAAGTCTATGGAAACACCACAATATGGTCACTATTTCATTTATGTAAAACACCGCAAAAAATTACGACATTCATTATTTGATTCATGTAATACACCACATATCTGGACAGTTACTGTTTGATTGATTAAATCACCTCAATACGAGGACACTTACTTTTGGATTCCTATAAAACACCGCAAAACGAGGAGAGTTGCTATATTTGATTCATATAAAACACCGCAATATCACGACAGTTACTATTTGATTCATGTAAACACCGCAACATTAGGAGAGTGGCACACTTTTTTTGAGTGGCACACACAAAAAGAAAGTATGTCTTAAAGAAGTATGTCGACGTTAGGGCGTGGGATTCTGAGTCGCGTGCACCGGGTTCGAGCCATGGGGCTCGAACCCGGCGCACGCGACTCAGAATCCCGTGCCCTAACCACTTGGCCAGAACGAACATCATGACTTAGCCAGTGAAATTGGAGTGAAGTGATTCTCAATGCCCTGCTCACCGAAAATCAATCGAGCATGTCCAGTACACTCTCAATGACAAAGCCTAAGGGGTGCACCTCAGTAAATAATTTCCCATAGGCTCCCATGCTAAATAGCCATTTTCAAAAAAATATTTAAAATACTCAGAAGTTTCTCATACAATCAAGCTATACACCAAAAAGAAAACAAAAAACATATGAACCCGAGTACCAAATACCATAACGATCGAGGGACTAAAAAGGGGGAAAGCAGAACACTGATGACACTGGCCTAACGATGAATGTTATGCAAGGCAGGGGCCGATGTTGCTGGCGCGTTGCGATCGTCGCTGGGGCTCGGGTCCGCCGCTGGGCGGGGACCGGTCGCTGCTTTAAGCAGCGATTATACCCGTTTGGAGGTGGGTTTGGGCTTCGGCGGTGGTCGCGGGGCGTTGGTGCATGAGGTTGGCCCAATGTAGAATGAGAGACTATGCAAAAGAGAGAGGAGCTAGTTTCATAACCAGGGACTGTTACATAGTATAAAGGAGGAATACTAGCAACTACCACCACTATTACCTAGGGGCATGGGTGTATGGGGGGTTATCCCCCAATATTGGAGGTGGGGATGACGTGGATTATCACCCCCCCCCCCCCAATATTTCGAGGTTTAATGTCATTAAAAAAAAGTACCCATCCACTACATGCCAAAGTAGACCGACTTGAGGGCCTGATTTCATCCAAACCGCTCAAAGTGGAAAGTACAAACTCTGGTGACCGAGTTCCATCCAAATTCTCTACAAGACTTCCTATGTAGGGCCCAGCAAAAGATTTTATAAAAAAGATTTTGAGGGTAAACGAAATATTAATGAGCTCCGCGGACTTATTCTGACCTATTTACTGGGGTGCACACTTTGGCCGTGTCCCAAATCTCTGGCTGCGGCCGCAAATAACGCACAAGTCTATGGAAACACCACAATATGGTCACTATTTCATTTATGTAAAACACCGCAAAAAATTACGACATTCATTATTTGATTCATGTAATACACCACATATCTGGACAGTTACTGTTTGATTGATTAAATCACCTCAATACGAGGACACTTACTTTTGGATTCCTATAAAACACCGCAAAACGAGGAGAGTTGCTATATTTGATTCATATAAAACACCGCAATATCACGACAGTTACTATTTGATTCATGTAAACACCGCAACATTAGGAGAGTGGCACACTTTTTTTGAGTGGCACACACAAAAAGAAAGTATGTCTTAAAGAAGTATGTCGACGTTAGGGCGTGGGATTCTGAGTCGCGTGCACCGGGTTCGAGCCATGGGGCTCGAACCCGGCGCACGCGACTCAGAATCCCGTGCCCTAACCACTTGGCCAGAACGAACATCATGACTTAGCCAGTGAAATTGGAGTGAAGTGATTCTCAATGCCCTGCTCACCGAAAATCAATCGAGCATGTCCAGTACACTCTCAATGACAAAGCCTAAGGGGTGCACCTCAGTAAATAATTTCCCATAGGCTCCCATGCTAAATGGCCATTTTCAAAAAAATATTTAAAATACTCAGAAGTTTCTCATACAATCAAGCTATACACCAAAAAGAAAACAAAAAACATATGAACCCGAGTACCAAATACCATAACGATCGAGGGACTAAAAAGGGGGAAAGCAGAACAATGATGACACTGGCCTAACGATGAATGTTATGCAAGGCAGGGGCCGATGTTGCTGGCGCGTTGCGATCGTCGCTGGGGCTCGGGTCCGCCGCTGGGCGGGGACCGGTCGCTGCTTTAAGCAGCGATTATACCCGTTTGGAGGTGGGTTTGGGCTTCGGCGGTGGTCGCGGGGCGTTGGTGCATGAGGTTGGCCCAATGTAGAATGAGAGACTATGCAAAAGAGAGAGGAGCTAGTTTCATAACCAGGGACTGTTACATAGTATAAAGGAGGAATACTAGCAACTACCACCACTATTACCTAGGGGCATGGGTGTATGGGGGGTTATCCCCCAATATTGGAGGTGGGGATGACGTGGATTATCACCCCCCCCCCCAATATTTCGAGGTTTAATGTCATTAAAAAAAAGTACCCATCCACTACATGCCAAAGTAGACCGACTTGAGGGCCTGATTTCATCCAAACCGCTCAAAGTGGAAAGTACAAACTCTGGTGACCGAGTTCCATCCAAATTCTCTACAAGACTTCCTATGTAGGGCCCAGCAAAAGATTTTATAAAAAAGATTTTGAGGGTAAACGAAATATTAATGAGCTCCGCGGACTTATTCTGACCTATTTACTGGGGTGCACACTTTGGCCGTGTCCCAAATCTCTGGCTGCGGCCGCAAATAACGCACAAGTCTATGGAAACACCACAATATGGTCACTATTTCATTTATGTAAAACACCGCAAAAAATTACGACATTCATTATTTGATTCATGTAATACACCACATATCTGGACAGTTACTGTTTGATTGATTAAATCACCTCAATACGAGGACACTTACTTTTGGATTCCTATAAAACACCGCAAAACGAGGAGAGTTGCTATATTTGATTCATATAAAACACCGCAATATCACGACAGTTACTATTTGATTCATGTAAACACCGCAACATTAGGAGAGTGGCACACTTTTTTTGAGTGGCACACACAAAAAGAAAGTATGTCTTAAAGAAGTATGTCGACGTTAGGGCGTGGGATTCTGAGTCGCGTGCACCGGGTTCGAGCCATGGGGCTCGAACCCGGCGCACGCGACTCAGAATCCCGTGCCCTAACCACTTGGCCAGAACGAACATCATGACTTAGCCAGTGAAATTGGAGTGAAGTGATTCTCAATGCCCTGCTCACCGAAAATCAATCGAGCATGTCCAGTACACTCTCAATGACAAAGCCTAAGGGGTGCACCTCAGTAAATAATTTCCCATAGGCTCCCATGCTAAATGGCCATTTTCAAAAAAATATTTAAAATACTCAGAAGTTTCTCATACAATCAAGCTATACACCAAAAAGAAAACAAAAAACATATAAACCCGAGTACCAAATACCATAACGATCGAGGGACTAAAAAGGGGGAAAGCAGAACAATGATGACACTGGCCTAACGATGAATGTTATGCAAGGCAGGGGCCGATGTTGCTGGCGCGTTGCGATCGTCGCTGGGGCTCGGGTCCGCCGCTGGGCGGGGACCGGTCGCTGCTTTAAGCAGCGATTATACCCGTTTGGAGGTGGGTTTGGGCTTCGGCGGTGGTCGCGGGGCGTTGGTGCATGAGGTTGGCCCAATGTAGAATGAGAGACTATGCAAAAGAGAGAGGAGCTAGTTTCATAACCAGGGACTGTTACATAGTATAAAGGAGGAATACTAGCAACTACCACCACTATTACCTAGGGGCATGGGTGTATGGGGGGTTATCCCCCAATATTGGAGGTGGGGATGACGTGGATTATCACCCCCCCCCCCAATATTTCGAGGTTTAATGTCATTAAAAAAAAGTACCCATCCACTACATGCCAAAGTAGACCGACTTGAGGGCCTGATTTCATCCAAACCGCTCAAAGTGGAAAGTACAAACTCTGGTGACCGAGTTCCATCCAAATTCTCTACAAGACTTCCTATGTAGGGCCCAGCAAAAGATTTTATAAAAAAGATTTTGAGGGTAAACGAAATATTAATGAGCTCCGCGGACTTATTCTGACCTATTTACTGGGGTGCACACTTTGGCCGTGTCCCAAATCTCTGGCTGCGGCCGCAAATAACGCACAAGTCTATGGAAACACCACAATATGGTCACTATTTCATTTATGTAAAACACCGCAAAAAATTACGACATTCATTATTTGATTCATGTAATACACCACATATCTGGACAGTTACTGTTTGATTGATTAAATCACCTCAATACGAGGACACTTACTTTTGGATTCCTATAAAACACCGCAAAACGA
Source organism: Astropecten irregularis (assembly GCA_963971285.1). Lineage (NCBI taxonomy): Eukaryota > Metazoa > Echinodermata > Asteroidea > Paxillosida > Astropectinidae > Astropecten > Astropecten irregularis. Next base: position 12,724,761 of record OZ020252.1, on the reverse strand, counting down.
GGAGAGTTGCTATATTTGATTCATATAAAACACCGCAATATCACGACAGTTACTATTTGATTCATGTAAACACCGCAACATTAGGAGAGTGGCACACTTTTTTTGAGTGGCACACACAAAAAGAAAGTATGTCTTAAAGAAGTATGTCGACGTTAGGGCGTGGGATTCTGAGTCGCGTGCACCGGGTTCGAGCCATGGGGCTCGAACCCGGCGCACGCGACTCAGAATCCCGTGCCCTAACCACTTGGCCAGAACGAACATCATGACTTAGCCAGTGAAATTGGAGTGAAGTGATTCTCAATGCCCTGCTCACCGAAAATCAATCGAGCATGTCCAGTACACTCTCAATGACAAAGCCTAAGGGGTGCACCTCAGTAAATAATTTCCCATAGGCTCCCATGCTAAATAGCCATTTTCAAAAAAATATTTAAAATACTCAGAAGTTTCTCATACAATCAAGCTATACACCAAAAAGAAAACAAAAAACATATGAACCCGAGTACCAAATACCATAACGATCGAGGGACTAAAAAGGGGGAAAGCAGAACACTGATGACACTGGCCTAACGATGAATGTTATGCAAGGCAGGGGCTGATGTTGCTGGCGCGTTGCGATCGTCGCTGGGGCTCGGGTCCGCCGCTGGGCGGGGACCGGTCGCTGCTTTAAGCAGCGATTATACCCGTTTGGAGGTGGGTTTGGGCTTCGGCGGTGGTCGCGGGGCGTTGGTGCATGAGGTTGGCCCAATGTAGAATGAGAGACTATGCAAAAGAGAGAGGAGCTAGTTTCATAACCAGGGACTGTTACATAGTATAAAGGAGGAATACTAGCAACTACCACCACTATTACCTAGGGGCATGGGTGTATGGGGGGTTATCCCCCAATATTGGAGGTGGGGATGACGTGGATTATCACCCCCCCCCCCAATATTTCGAGGTTTAATGTCATTAAAAAAAAGTACCCATCCACTACATGCCAAAGTAGACCGACTTGAGGGCCTGATTTCATCCAAACCGCTCAAAGTGGAAAGTACAAACTCTGGTGACCGAGTTCCATCCAAATTCTCTACAAGACTTCCTATGTAGGGCCCAGCAAAAGATTTTATAAAAAAGATTTTGAGGGTAAACGAAATATTAATGAGCTCCGCGGACTTATTCTGACCTATTTACTGGGGTGCACACTTTGGCCGTGTCCCAAATCTCTGGCTGCGGCCGCAAATAACGCACAAGTCTATGGAAACACCACAATATGGTCACTTTTTCATTTATGTAAAACACCGCAAAAAATTACGACATTCATTATTTGATTCATGTAATACACCACATATCTGGACAGTTACTGTTTGATTGATTAAATCACCTCAATACGAGGACACTTACTTTTGGATTCCTATAAAACACCGCAAAACGAGGAGAGTTGCTATATTTGATTCATATAAAACACCGCAATATCACGACAGTTACTATTTGATTCATGTAAACACCGCAACATTAGGAGAGTGGCACACTTTTTTTGAGTGGCACACACAAAAAGAAAGTATGTCTTAAAGAAGTATGTCGACGTTAGGGCGTGGGATTCTGAGTCGCGTGCGCCGGGTTCGAGCCCCATGGCTCGAACCCGGTGCACGCGACTCAGAATCCCGTGCCCTAACCACTTGGCCAGAACGAACATCATGACTTAGCCAGTGAAATTGGAGTGAAGTGATTCTCAATGCCCTGCTCACCGAAAATCAATCGAGCATGTCCAGTACACTCTCAATGACAAAGCCTAAGGGGTGCACCTCAGTAAATAATTTCCCATAGGCTCCCATGCTAAATGGCCATTTTCAAAAAAATATTTAAAATACTCAGAAGTTTCTCATACAATCAAGCTATACACCAAAAAGAAAACAAAAAACATATGAACCCGAGTACCAAATACCATAACGATCGAGGGACTAAAAAGGGGGAAAGCAGAACACTGATGACACTGGCCTAACGATGAATGTTATGCAAGGCAGGGGCCGATGTTGCTGGCGCGTTGCGATCGTCGCTGGGGCTCGGGTCCGCCGCTGGGCGGGGACCGGTCGCTGCTTTAAGCAGCGATTATACCCGTTTGGAGGTGGGTTTGGGCTTCGGCGGTGGTCGCGGGGCGTTGGTGCATGAGGTTGGCCCAATGTAGAATGAGAGACTATGCAAAAGAGAGAGGAGCTAGTTTCATAACCAGGGACTGTTACATAGTATAAAGGAGGAATACTAGCAACTACCACCACTATTACCTAGGGGCATGGGTGTATGGGGGGTTATCCCCCAATATTGGAGGTGGGGATGACGTGGATTATCACCCCCCCCCCCCCCCAATATTTCGAGGTTTAATGACATTAAAAAAAAGTACCCATCCACTACATGCCAAAGTAGACCGACTTGAGGGCCTGATTTCATCCAAACCGCTCAAAGTGGAAAGTACAAACTCTGGTGACCGAGTTCCATCCAAATTCTCTACAAGACTTCCTATGTAGGGCCCAGCAAAAGATTTTATAAAAAAGATTTTGAGGGTAAACGAAATATTAATGAGCTCCGCGGACTTATTCTGACCTATTTACTGGGGTGCACACTTTGGCCGTGTCCCAAATCTCTGGCTGCGGCCGCAAATAACGCACAAGTCTATGGAAACACCACAATATGGTCACTATTTCATTTATGTAAAACACCGCAAAAAATTACGACATTCATTATTTGATTCATGTAATACACCACATATCTGGACAGTTACTGTTTGATTGATTAAATCACCTCAATACGAGGACACTTACTTTTGGATTCCTATAAAACACCGCAAAACGAGGAGAGTTGCTATATTTGATTCATATAAAACACCGCAATATCACGACAGTTACTATTTGATTCATGTAAACACCGCAACATTAGGAGAGTGGCACACTTTTTTTGAGTGGCACACACAAAAAGAAAGTATGTCTTAAAGAAGTATGTCGACGTTAGGGCGTGGGATTCTGAGTCGCGTGCACCGGGTTCGAGCCATGGGGCTCGAACCCGGCGCACGCGACTCAGAATCCCGTGCCCTAACCACTTGGCCAGAACGAACATCATGACTTAGCCAGTGAAATTGGAGTGAAGTGATTCTCAATGCCCTGCTCACCGAAAATCAATCGAGCATGTCCAGTACACTCTCAATGACAAAGCCTAAGGGGTGCACCTCAGTAAATAATTTCCCATAGGCTCCCATGCTAAATAGCCATTTTCAAAAAAATATTTAAAATACTCAGAAGTTTCTCATACAATCAAGCTATACACCAAAAAGAAAACAAAAAACATATGAACCCGAGTACCAAATACCATAACGATCGAGGGACTAAAAAGGGGGAAAGCAGAACACTGATGACACTGGCCTAACGATGAATGTTATGCAAGGCAGGGGCTGATGTTGCTGGCGCGTTGCGATCGTCGCTGGGGCTCGGGTCCGCCGCTGGGCGGGGACCGGTCGCTGCTTTAAGCAGCGATTATACCCGTTTGGAGGTGGGTTTGGGCTTCGGCGGTGGTCGCGGGGCGTTGGTGCATGAGGTTGGCCCAATGTAGAATGAGAGACTATGCAAAAGAGAGAGGAGCTAGTTTCATAACCAGGGACTGTTACATAGTATAAAGGAGGAATACTAGCAACTACCACCACTATTACCTAGGGGCATGGGTGTATGGGGGGTTATCCCCCAATATTGGAGGTGGGGATGACGTGGATTATCACCCCCCCCCCCAATATTTCGAGGTTTAATGTCATTAAAAAAAAGTACCCATCCACTACATGCCAAAGTAGACCGACTTGAGGGCCTGATTTCATCCAAACCGCTCAAAGTGGAAAGTACAAACTCTGGTGACCGAGTTCCATCCAAATTCTCTACAAGACTTCCTATGTAGGGCCCAGCAAAAGATTTTATAAAAAAGATTTTGAGGGTAAACGAAATATTAATGAGCTCCGCGGACTTATTCTGACCTATTTACTGGGGTGCACACTTTGGCCGTGTCCCAAATCTCTGGCTGCGGCCGCAAATAACGCACAAGTCTATGGAAACACCACAATATGGTCACTTTTTCATTTATGTAAAACACCGCAAAAAATTACGACATTCATTATTTGATTCATGTAATACACCACATATCTGGACAGTTACTGTTTGATTGATTAAATCACCTCAATACGAGGACACTTACTTTTGGATTCCTATAAAACACCGCAAAACGAGGAGAGTTGCTATATTTGATTCATATAAAACACCGCAATATCACGACAGTTACTATTTGATTCATGTAAACACCGCAACATTAGGAGAGTGGCACACTTTTTTTGAGTGGCACACACAAAAAGAAAGTATGTCTTAAAGAAGTATGTCGACGTTAGGGCGTGGGATTCTGAGTCGCGTGCGCCGGGTTCGAGCCCCATGGCTCGAACCCGGTGCACGCGACTCAGAATCCCGTGCCCTAACCACTTGGCCAGAACGAACATCATGACTTAGCCAGTGAAATTGGAGTGAAGTGATTCTCAATGCCCTGCTCACCGAAAATCAATCGAGCATGTCCAGTACACTCTCAATGACAAAGCCTAAGGGGTGCACCTCAGTAAATAATTTCCCATAGGCTCCCATGCTAAATGGCCATTTTCAAAAAAATATTTAAAATACTCAGAAGTTTCTCATACAATCAAGCTATACACCAAAAAGAAAACAAAAAACATATGAACCCGAGTACCAAATACCATAACGATCGAGGGACTAAAAAGGGGGAAAGCAGAACACTGATGACACTGGCCTAACGATGAATGTTATGCAAGGCAGGGGCCGATGTTGCTGGCGCGTTGCGATCGTCGCTGGGGCTCGGGTCCGCCGCTGGGCGGGGACCGGTCGCTGCTTTAAGCAGCGATTATACCCGTTTGGAGGTGGGTTTGGGCTTCGGCGGTGGTCGCGGGGCGTTGGTGCATGAGGTTGGCCCAATGTAGAATGAGAGACTATGCAAAAGAGAGAGGAGCTAGTTTCATAACCAGGGACTGTTACATAGTATAAAGGAGGAATACTAGCAACTACCACCACTATTACCTAGGGGCATGGGTGTATGGGGGGTTATCCCCCAATATTGGAGGTGGGGATGACGTGGATTATCACCCCCCCCCCCCCCCAATATTTCGAGGTTTAATGACATTAAAAAAAAGTACCCATCCACTACATGCCAAAGTAGACCGACTTGAGGGCCTGATTTCATCCAAACCGCTCAAAGTGGAAAGTACAAACTCTGGTGACCGAGTTCCATCCAAATTCTCTACAAGACTTCCTATGTAGGGCCCAGCAAAAGATTTTATAAAAAAGATTTTGAGGGTAAACGAAATATTAATGAGCTCCGCGGACTTATTCTGACCTATTTACTGGGGTGCACACTTTGGCCGTGTCCCAAATCTCTGGCTGCGGCCGCAAATAACGCACAAGTCTATGGAAACACCACAATATGGTCACTTTTTCATTTATGTAAAACACCGCAAAAAATTACGACATTCATTATTTGATTCATGTAATACACCACATATCTGGACAGTTACTGTTTGATTGATTAAATCACCTCAATACGAGGACACTTACTTTTGGATTCCTATAAAACACCGCAAAACGAGGAGAGTTGCTATATTTGATTCATATAAAACACCGCAATATCACGACAGTTACTATTTGATTCATGTAAACACCGCAACATTAGGAGAGTGGCACACTTTTTTTGAGTGGCACACACAAAAAGAAAGTATGTCTTAAAGAAGTATGTCGACGTTAGGGCGTGGGATTCTGAGTCGCGTGCGCCGGGTTCGAGCCCCATGGCTCGAACCCGGTGCACGCGACTCAGAATCCCGTGCCCTAACCACTTGGCCAGAACGAACATCATGACTTAGCCAGTGAAATTGGAGTGAAGTGATTCTCAATGCCCTGCTCACCGAAAATCAATCGAGCATGTCCAGTACACTCTCAATGACAAAGCCTAAGGGGTGCACCTCAGTAAATAATTTCCCATAGGCTCCCATGCTAAATGGCCATTTTCAAAAAAATATTTAAAATACTCAGAAGTTTCTCATACAATCAAGCTATACACCAAAAAGAAAACAAAAAACATATGAACCCGAGTACCAAATACCATAACGATCGAGGGACTAAAAAGGGGGAAAGCAGAACACTGATGACACTGGCCTAACGATGAATGTTATGCAAGGCAGGGGCCGATGTTGCTGGCGCGTTGCGATCGTCGCTGGGGCTCGGGTCCGCCGCTGGGCGGGGACCGGTCGCTGCTTTAAGCAGCGATTATACCCGTTTGGAGGTGGGTTTGGGCTTCGGCGGTGGTCGCGGGGCGTTGGTGCATGAGGTTGGCCCAATGTAGAATGAGAGACTATGCAAAAGAGAGAGGAGCTAGTTTCATAACCAGGGACTGTTACATAGTATAAAGGAGGAATACTAGCAACTACCACCACTATTACCTAGGGGCATGGGTGTATGGGGGGTTATCCCCCAATATTGGAGGTGGGGATGACGTGGATTATCACCCCCCCCCCCCCCCAATATTTCGAGGTTTAATGACATTAAAAAAAAGTACCCATCCACTACATGCCAAAGTAGACCGACTTGAGGGCCTGATTTCATCCAAACCGCTCAAAGTGGAAAGTACAAACTCTGGTGACCGAGTTCCATCCAAATTCTCTACAAGACTTCCTATGTAGGGCCCAGCAAAAGATTTTATAAAAAAGATTTTGAGGGTAAACGAAATATTAATGAGCTCCGCGGACTTATTCTGACCTATTTACTGGGGTGCACACTTTGGCCGTGTCCCAAATCTCTGGCTGCGGCCGCAAATAACGCACAAGTCTACGGAAACACCACAATATGGTCACTATTTCATTTATGTAAAACACCGCAAAAAATTACGACATTCATTATTTGATTCATGTAATACACCACATATCTGGACAGTTACTGTTTGATTGATTAAATCACCGCAATACGAGGACACTTACTTTTGGATTCCTATAAAACACCGCAAAACGAGGAGAGTTGCTATATTTGATTCATATAAAACACCGCAATATCACGACAGTTACTATTTGATTCATGTAAACACCGCAACATTAGGAGAGTGGCACACTTTTTTTGAGTGGCACACACAAAAAGAAAGTATGTCTTAAAGAAGTATGTCGACGTTAGGGCGTGGGATTCTGAGTCGCGTGCATCGGGTTCGAGCCATGGGGCTCGAACCCGGCGCACGCGACTCAGAATCCCGTGCCCTAACCACTTGGCCAGAACGAACATCATGACTTAGCCAGTGAAATTGGAGTGAAGTGATTCTCAATGCCCTGCTCACCGAAAATCAATCGAGCATGTCCAGTACACTCTCAATGACAAAGCCTATAGGGGTGCACCTCAGTAAATAATTTCCCATAGGCTCCCATGCTAAATGGCCATTTTCAAAAAAATATTTAAAATACTCAGAAGTTTCTCATACAATCAAGCTATACACCAAAAAGAAAACAAAAAACATATGAACCCGAGTACCAAATACCATAACGATCGAGGGACTAAAAAGGGGGAAAGCAGAACACTGATGACACTGGCCTAACGATGAATGTTATGCAAGGCAGGGGCCGATGTTGCTGGCGCGTTGCGATCGTCGCTGGGGCTCGGGTCCGCCGCTGGGCGGGGACCGGTCGCTGCTTTAAGCAGCGATTATACCCGTTTGGAGGTGGGTTTGGGCTTCGGCGGTGGTCGCGGGGCGTTGGTGCATGAGGTTGGCCCAATGTAGAATGAGAGACTATGCAAAAGAGAGAGGAGCTAGTTTCATAACCAGGGACTGTTACATAGTATAAAGGAGGAATACTAGCAACTACCACCACTATTACCTAGGGGCATGGGTGTATGGGGGGTTATCCCCCAATATTGGAGGTGGGGATGACGTGGATTATCACCCCCCCCCCCAATATTTCGAGGTTTAATGTCATTAAAAAAAGTACCCATCCACTACATGCCAAAGTAGACCGACTTGAGGGCCTGATTTCATCCAAACCGCTCAAAGTGGAAAGTACAAACTCTGGTGACCGAGTTCCATCCAAATTCTCTACAAGACTTCCTATGTAGGGCCCAGCAAAAGATTTTATAAAAAAGATTTTGAGGGTAAACGAAATATTAATGAGCTCCGCGGACTTATTCTGACCTATTTACTGGGGTGCACACTTTGGCCGTGTCCCAAATCTCTGGCTGCGGCCGCAAATAACGCACAAGTCTATGGAAACACCACAATATGGTCACTATTTCATTTATGTAAAACACCGCAAAAAATTACGACATTCATTATTTGATTCATGTAATACACCACATATCTGGACAGTTACTGTTTGATTGATTAAATCACCTCAATACGAGGACACTTACTTTTGGATTCCTATAAAACACCGCAAAACGAGGAGAGTTGCTATATTTGATTCATATAAAACACCGCAATATCACGACAGTTACTATTTGATTCATGTAAACACCGCAACATTAGGAGAGTGGCACACTTTTTTTGAGTGGCACACACAAAAAGAAAGTATGTCTTAAAGAAGTATGTCGACGTTAGGGCGTGGGATTCTGAGTCGCGTGCACCGGGTTCGAGCCATGGGGCTCGAACCCGGCGCACGCGACTCAGAATCCCGTGCCCTAACCACTTGGCCAGAACGAACATCATGACTTAGCCAGTGAAATTGGAGTGAAGTGATTCTCAATGCCCTGCTCACCGAAAATCAATCGAGCATGTCCAGTACACTCTCAATGACAAAGCCTAAGGGGTGCACCTCAGTAAATAATTTCCCATAGGCTCCCATGCTAAATGGCCATTTTCAAAAAAATATTTAAAATACTCAGAAGTTTCTCATACAATCAAGCTATACACCAAAAAGAAAACAAAAAACATATGAACCCGAGTACCAAATACCATAACGATCGAGGGACTAAAAAGGGGGAAAGCAGAACACTGATGACACTGGCCTAACGATGAATGTTATGCAAGGCAGGGGCCGATGTTGCTGGCGCGTTGCGATCGTCGCTGGGGCTCGTGTCCGCCGCTGGGCGGGGACCGGTCGCTGCTTTAAGCAGCGATTATACCCGTTTGGAGGTGGGTTTGGGCTTCGGCGGTGGTCGCGGGGCGTTGGTGCATGAGGTTGGCCCAATGTAGAATGAGAGACTATGCAAAAGAGAGAGGAGCTAGTTTCATAACCAGGGACTGTTACATAGTATAAAGGAGGAATACTAGCAACTACCACCACTATTACCTAGGGGCATGGGTGTATGGGGGGTTATCCCCCAATATTGGAGGTGGGGATGACGTGGATTATCACCCCCCCCCCCAATATTTCGAGGTTTAATGTCATTAAAAAAAAGTACCCATCCACTACATGCCAAAGTAGACCGACTTGAGGGCCTGATTTCATCCAAACCGCTCAAAGTGGAAAGTACAAACTCTGGTGACCGAGTTCCATCCAAATTCTCTACAAGACTTCCTATGTAGGGCCCAGCAAAAGATTTTATAAAAAAGATTTTGAGGGTTAAACGAAATATTAATGAGCTCCGCGGACTTATTCTGACCTATTTACTGGGGTGCACACTTTGGCCGTGTCCCAAATCTCTGGCTGCGGCCGCAAATAACGCACAAGTCTATGGAAACACCACAATATGGTCACTATTTCATTTATGTAAAACACCGCAAAAAATTACGACATTCATTATTTGATTCATGTAATACACCACATATCTGGACAGTTACTGTTTGATTGATTAAATCACCTCAATACGAGGACACTTACTTTTGGATTCCTATAAAACACCGCAAAACGAGGAGAGTTGCTATATTTGATTCATATAAAACACCGCAATATCACGACAGTTACTATTTGATTCATGTAAACACCGCAACATTAGGAGAGTGGCACACTTTTTTTGAGTGGCACACACAAAAAGAAAGTATGTCTTAAAGAAGTATGTCGACGTTAGGGCGTGGGATTCTGAGTCGCGTGCACCGGGTTCGAGCCATGGGGCTCGAACCCGGCGCACGCGACTCAGAATCCCGTGCCCTAACCACTTGGCCAGAACGAACATCATGACTTAGCCAGTGAAATTGGAGTGAAGTGATTCTCAATGCCCTGCTCACCGAAAATCAATCGAGCATGTCCAGTACACTCTCAATGACAAAGCCTAAGGGGTGCACCTCAGTAAATAATTTCCCATAGGCTCCCATGCTAAATGGCCATTTTCAAAAAAATATTTAAAATACTCAGAAGTTTCTCATACAATCAAGCTATACACCAAAAAGAAAACAAAAAACATATGAACCCGAGTACCAAATACCATAACGATCGAGGGACTAAAAAGGGGGAAAGCAGAACACTGATGACACTGGCCTAACGATGAATGTTATGCAAGGCAGGGGCCGATGTTGCTGGCGCGTTGCGATCGTCGCTGGGGCTCGTGTCCGCCGCTGGGCGGGGACCGGTCGCTGCTTTAAGCAGCGATTATACCCGTTTGGAGGTGGGTTTGGGCTTCGGCGGTGGTCGCGGGGCGTTGGTGCATGAGGTTGGCCCAATGTAGAATGAGAGACTATGCAAAAGAGAGAGGAGCTAGTTTCATAACCAGGGACTGTTACATAGTATAAAGGAGGAATACTAGCAACTACCACCACTATTACCTAGGGGCATGGGTGTATGGGGGGTTATCCCCCAATATTGGAGGTGGGGATGACGTGGATTATCACCCCCCCCCCCCAATATTTCGAGGTTTAATGACATTAAAAAAAGTACCCATCCACTACATGCCAAAGTAGACCGACTTGAGGGCCTGATTTCATCCAAACCGCTCAAAGTGGAAAGTACAAACTCTGGTGACCGAGTTCCATCCAAATTCTCTACAAGACTTCCTATGTAGGGCCCAGCAAAAGATTTTATAAAAAAGATTTTGAGGGTAAACGAAATATTAATGAGCTCCGCGGACTGATTCTGACCTATTTACTGGGGTGCACACTTTGGCCGTGTCCCAAATCTCTGGCTGCGGCCGCAAATAACGCACAAGTCTATGGAAACACCACAATATGGTCACTATTTCATTTATGTAAAACACCGCAAAAAATTACGACATTCATTATTTGATTCATGTAATACACCACATATCTGGACAGTTACTGTTTGATTGATTAAATCACCGCAATACGAGGACACTTACTTTTGGATTCCTATAAAACACCGCAAAACGAGGAGAGTTGCTATATTTGATTCATATAAAACACCGCAATATCACGACAGTTACTATTTGATTCATGTAAACACCGCAACATTAGGAGAGTGGCACACGTTTTTTGAGTGGCACACACAAAAAGAAAGTATGTCTTAAAGAAGTATGTCGACGTTAGGGCGTGGGATTCTGAGTCGCGTGCATCGGGTTCGAGCCATGGGGCTCGAACCCGGCGCACGCGACTCAGAATCCCGTGCCCTAACCACTTGGCCAGAACGAACATCATGACTTAGCCAGTGAAATTGGAGTGAAGTGATTCTCAATGCCCTGCTCACCGAAAATCAATCGAGCATGTCCAGTACACTCTCAATGACAAAGCCTAAGGGGTGCACCTCAGTAAATAATTTCCCATAGGCTCCCATGCTAAATGGCCATTCTCAAAAAAATATTTAAAATACTCAGAAGTTTCTCATACAATCAAGCTATACACCAAAAAGAAAACAAAAAACATATGAACCCGAGTACCAAATACCATAACGATCGAGGGACTAAAAAGGGGGAAAGCAGAACACTGATGACACTGGCCTAACGATGAATGTTATGCAAGGCAGGGGCCGATGTTGCTGGCGCGTTGCGATCGTCGCTGGGGCTCGGGTCCGCCGCTGGGCGGGGACCGGTCGCTGCTTTAAGCAGCGATTATACCCGTTTGGAGGTGGGTTTGGGCTTCGGCGGTGGTCGCGGGGCGTTGGTGCATGAGGTTGGCCCAATGTAGAATGAGAGACTATGCAAAAGAGAGAGGAGCTAGTTTCATAACCAGGGACTGTTACATAGTATAAAGGAGGAATACTAGCAACTACCACCACTATTACCTAGGGGCATGGGTGTATGGGGGGTTATCCCCCAATATTGGAGGTGGGGATGACGTGGATTATCACCCCCCCCCCCCCAATATTTCGAGGTTTAATGTCATTAAAAAAAGTACCCATCCACTACATGCCAAAGTAGACCGACTTGAGGGCCTGATTTCATCCAAACCGCTCAAAGTGGAAAGTACAAACTCTGGTGACCGAGTTCCATCCAAATTCTCTACAAGACTTCCTATGTAGGGCCCAGCAAAAGATTTTATAAAAAAGATTTTGAGGGTAAACGAAATATTAATGAGCTCCGCGGACTGATTCTGACCTATTTACTGGGGTGCACACTTTGGCCGTGTCCCAAATCTCTGGCTGCGGCCGCAAATAACGCACAAGTCTATGGAAACACCACAATATGGTCACTATTTCATTTATGTAAAACACCGCAAAAAATTACGACATTCATTATTTGATTCATGTAATACACCACATATCTGGACAGTTACTGTTTGATTGATTAAATCACCTCAATACGAGGACACTTACTTTTGGATTCCTATAAAACACCGCAAAACGAGGAGAGTTGCTATATTTGATTCATATAAAACACCGCAATATCACGACAGTTACTATTTGATTCATGTAAACACCGCAACATTAGGAGAGTGGCACACTTTTTTTGAGTGGCACACACAAAAAGAAAGTATGTCTTAAAGAAGTATGTCGACGTTAGGGCGTGGGATTCTGAGTCGCGTGCATCGGGTTCGAGCCATGGGGCTCGAACCCGGCGCACGCGACTCAGAATCCCGTGCCCTAACCACTTGGCCAGAACGAACATCATGACTTAGCCAGTGAAATTGGAGTGAAGTGATTCTCAATGCCCTGCTCACCGAAAATCAATCGAGCATGTCCAGTACACTCTCAATGACAAAGCCTAAGGGGTGCACCTCAGTAAATAATTTCCCATAGGCTCCCATGCTAAATGGCCATTTTCAAAAAAATATTTAAAATACTCAGAAGTTTCTCATACAATCAAGCTATACACCAAAAAGAAAACAAAAAACATATGAACCCGAGTACCAAATACCATAACGATCGAGGGACTAAAAAGGGGGAAAGCAGAACACTGATGACACTGGCCTAACGATGAATGTTATGCAAGGCAGGGGCCGATGTTGCTGGCGCGTTGCGATCGTCGCTGTGGCTCGGGTCCGCCGCTGGGCGGGGACCGGTCGCTGCTTTAAGCAGCGATTATACCCGTTTGGAGGTGGGTTTGGGCTTCGGCGGTGGTCGCGGGGCGTTGGTGCATGAGGTTGGCCCAATGTAGAATGAGAGACTATGCAAAAGAGAGAGGAGCTAGTTTCATAACCAGGGACTGTTACATAGTATAAAGGAGGAATACTAGCAACTACCACCACTATTACCTAGGGGCATGGGTGTATGGGGGGTTATCCCCCAATATTGGAGGTGGGGATGACGTGGATTATCACCCCCCCCCCCCAATATTTCGAGGTTTAATGTCATTAAAAAAAAGTACCCATCCACTACATGCCAAAGTAGACCGACTTGAGGGCCTGATTTCATCCAAACCGCTCAAAGTGGAAAGTACAAACTCTGGTGACCGAGTTCCATCCAAATTCCTTACAAGACTTCCTATGTAGGGCCCAGCAAAATATTTTATAAAAAAGATTTTGAGGGTAAACGAAATATTAATGAGCTCCGCGGACTGATTCTGACCTATTTACTGGGGTGCACACTTTGGCCGTGTCCCAAATCTCTGGCTGCGGCCGCAAATAACGCACAAGTCTATGGAAACACCACAATATGGTCACTATTTCATTTATGTAAAACACCGCAAAAAATTACGACATTCATTATTTGATTCATGTAATACACCACATATCTGGACAGTTACTGTTTGATTGATTAAATCACCGCAATACGAGGACACTTACTTTTGGATTCCTATAAAACACCGCAAAACGAGGAGAGTTGCTATATTTGATTCATATAAAACACCGCAATATCACGACAGTTACTATTTGATTCATGTAAACACCGCAACATTAGGAGAGTGGCACACTTTTTTTGAGTGGCACACACAAAAAGAAAGTATGTCTTAAAGAAGTATGTCGACGTTAGGGCGTGGGATTCTGAGTCGCGTGCACCGGGTTCGAGCCATGGGGCTCGAACCCGGCGCACGCGACTCAGAATCCCGTGCCCTAACCACTTTGCCAGAACGAACATCATGACTTAGCCAGTGAAATTGGAGTGAAGTGATTCTCAATGCCCTGCTCACCGAAAATCAATCGAGCATGTCCAGTACACTCTCAATGACAAAGCCTAAGGGGTGCACCTCAGTAAATAATTTCCCATAGGCTCCCATGCTAAATGGCCATTTTCAAAAAAATATTTAAAATACTCAGAAGTTTCTCATACAATCAAGCTATACACCAAAAAGAAAACAAAAAACATATGAACCCGAGTACCAAATACCATAACGATCGAGGGACTAAAAAGGGGGAAAGCAGAACACTGATGACACTGGCCTAACGATGAATGTTATGCAAGGCAGGGGCCGATGTTGCTGGCGCGTTGCGATCGTCGCTGGGGCTCGGGTCCGCCGCTGGGCGGGGACCGGTCGCTGCTTTAAGCAGCGATTATACCCGTTTGGAGGTGGGTTTGGGCTTCGGCGGTGGTCGCGGGGCGTTGGTGCATGAGGTTGGCCCAATGTAGAATGAGAGACTATGCAAAAGAGAGAGGAGCTAGTTTCATAACCAGGGACTGTTACATAGTATAAAGGAGGAATACTAGCAACTACCACCACTATTACCTAGGGGCATGGGTGTATGGGGGGTTATCCCCCAATATTGGAGGTGGGGATGACGTGGATTATCACCCCCCCCCCCCCCAATATTTCGAGGTTTAATGACATTAAAAAAAAGTACCAATCCACTACATGCCAAAGTAGACCGACTTGAGGGCCTGATTTCATCCAAACCGCTCAAAGTGAAAAGTACAAACTCTGGTGACCGAGTTCCATCCAAATTCTCTACAAGACTTCCTATGTAGGGCCCAGCAAAAGATTTTATAAAAAAGATTTTGAGGGTAAACGAAATATTAATGAGCTCCGCGGACTGATTCTGACCTATTTACTGGGGTGCACACTTTGGCCGTGTCCCAAATCTCTGGCTGCGGCCGCAAATAACGCACAAGTCTATGGAAACACCACAATATGGTCACTATTTCATTTATGTAAAACACCGCAAAAAATTACGACATTCATTATTTGATTCATGTAATACACCACATATCTGGACAGTTACTGTTTGATTGATTAAATCACCGCAATACGAGGACACTTACTTTTGGATTCCTATAAAACACCGCAAAACGAGGAGAGTTGCTATATTTGATTCATATAAAACACCGCAATATCACGACAGTTACTATTTGATTCATGTAAACACCGCAACATTAGGAGAGTGGCACACGTTTTTTGAGTGGCACACACAAAAAGAAAGTATGTCTTAAAGAAGTATGTCGACGTTAGGGCGTGGGATTCTGAGTCGCGTGCATCGGGTTCGAGCCATGGGGCTCGAACCCGGCGCACGCGACTCAGAATCCCGTGCCCTAACCACTTGGCCAGAACGAACATCATGACTTAGCCAGTGAAATTGGAGTGAAGTGATTCTCAATGCCCTGCTCACCGAAAATCAATCGAGCATGTCCAGTACACTCTCAATGACAAAGCCTAAGGGGTGCACCTCAGTAAATAATTTCCCATAGGCTCCCATGCTAAATGGCCATTTTCAAAAAAATATTTAAAATACTCAGAAGTTTCTCATACAATCAAGCTATACACCAAAAAGAAAACAAAAAACATATGAACCCGAGTACCAAATACCATAACGATCGAGGGACTAAAAAGGGGGAAAGCAGAACACTGATGACACTGGCCTAACGATGAATGTTATGCAAGGCAGGGGCCGATGTTGCTGGCGCGTTGCGATCGTCGCTGTGGCTCGGGTCCGCCGCTGGGCGGGGACCGGTCGCTGCTTTAAGCAGCGATTATACCCGTTTGGAGGTGGGTTTGGGCTTCGGCGGTGGTCGCGGGGCGTTGGTGCATGAGGTTGGCCCAATGTAGAATGAGAGACTATGCAAAAGAGAGAGGAGCTAGTTTCATAACGAGGGACTGTTACATAGTATAAAGGAGGAATACTAGCAACTACCACCACTATTACCTAGGGGCATGGGTGTATGGGGGGTTATCCCCCAATATTGGAGGTGGGGATGACGTGGATTATCACCCCCCCCCCCCCAATATTTCGAGGTTTAATGACATTAAAAAAAAGTACCCATCCACTACATGCCAAAGTAGACCGACTTGAGGGCCTGATTTCATCCAAACCGCTCAAAGTGGAAAGTACAAACTCTGGTGACCGAGTTCCATCCAAATTCTCTACAAGACTTCCTATGTAGGGCCCAGCAAAAGATTTTATTAAAAAGATTTTGAGGGTAAACGAAATATTAATGAGCTCCGCGGACTTATTCTGACCTATTTACTGGGGTGCACACTTTGGCCGTGTCCCAAATCTCTGGCTGCGGCCGCAAATAACGCACAAGTCTATGGAAACACCACAATATGGTCACTATTTCATTTATGTAAAACACCGCAAAAAATTACGACATTCATTATTTGATTCATGTAATACACCACATATCTGGACAGTTACTGTTTGATTGATTAAATCACCTCAATACGAGGACACTTACTTTTGGATTCCTATAAAACACCGCAAAACGAGGAGAGTTGCTATATTTGATTCATATAAAACACCGCAATATCACGACAGTTACTATTTGATTCATGTAAACACCGCAACATTAGGAGAGTGGCACACGTTTTTTGAGTGGCACACACAAAAAGAAAGTATGTCTTAAAGAAGTATGTCGACGTTAGGGCGTGGGATTCTGAGTCGCGTGCACCGGGTTCGAGCCATGGGGCTCGAACCCGGCGCACGCGACTCAGAATCCCGTGCCCTAACCACTTGGCCAGAACGAACATCATGACTTAGCCAGTGAAATTGGAGTGAAGTGATTCTCAATGCCCTGCTCACCGAAAATCAATCGAGCATGTCCAGTACACTCTCAATGACAAAGCCTAAGGGGTGCACCTCAGTAAATAATTTCCCATAGGCTCCCATGCTAAATGGCCATTTTCAAAAAAATATTTAAAATACTCAGAAGTTTCTCATACAATCAAGCTATACACCAAAAAGAAAACAAAAAACATATGAACCCGAGTACCAAATACCATAACGATCGAGGGACTAAAAAGGGGGAAAGCAGAACACTGATGACACTGGCCTAACGATGAATGTTATGCAAGGCAGGGGCCGATGTTGCTGGCGCGTTGCGATCGTCGCTGGGGCTCGGGTCCGCCGCTGGGCGGGGACCGGTCGCTGCTTTAAGCAGCGATTATACCCGTTTGGAGGTGGGTTTGGGCTTCGGCGGTGGTCGCGGGGCGTTGGTGCATGAGGTTGGCTCAATGTAGAATGAGAGACTATGCAAAAGAGAGAGGAGCTAGTTTCATAACCAGGGACTGTTACATAGTATAAAGGAGGAATACTAGCAACTACCACCACTATTACCTAGGGGCATGGGTGTATGGGGGGTTATCCCCCAATATTGGAGGTGGGGATGACGTGGATTATCACCCCCCCCCCCCCCCAATATTTCGAGGTTTAATGACATTAAAAAAAAGTACCAATCCACTACATGCCAAAGTAGACCGACTTGAGGGCCTGATTTCATCCAAACCGCTCAAAGTGAAAAGTACAAACTCTGGTGACCGAGTTCCATCCAAATTCTCTACAAGACTTCCTATGTAGGGCCCAGCAAAAGATTTTATAAAAAAGATTTTGAGGGTAAACGAAATATTAATGAGCTCCGCGGACTGATTCTGACCTATTTACTGGGGTGCACACTTTGGCCGTGTCCCAAATCTCTGGCTGCGGCCGCAAATAACGCACAAGTCTATGGAAACACCACAATATGGTCACTATTTCATTTATGTAAAACACCGCAAAAAATTACGACATTCATTATTTGATTCATGTAATACACCACATATCTGGACAGTTACTGTTTGATTGATTAAATCACCGCAATACGAGGACACTTACTTTTGGATTCCTATAAAACACCGCAAAACGAGGAGAGTTGCTATATTTGATTCATATAAAACACCGCAATATCACGACAGTTACTATTTGATTCATGTAAACACCGCAACATTAGGAGAGTGGCACACGTTTTTTGAGTGGCACACACAAAAAGAAAGTATGTCTTAAAGAAGTATGTCGACGTTAGGGCGTGGGATTCTGAGTCGCGTGCATCGGGTTCGAGCCATGGGGCTCGAACCCGGCGCACGCGACTCAGAATCCCGTGCCCTAACCACTTGGCCAGAACGAACATCATGACTTAGCCAGTGAAATTGGAGTGAAGTGATTCTCAATGCCCTGCTCACCGAAAATCAATCGAGCATGTCCAGTACACTCTCAATGACAAAGCCTAAGGGGTGCACCTCAGTAAATAATTTCCCATAGGCTCCCATGCTAAATGGCCATTTTCAAAAAAATATTTAAAATACTCAGAAGTTTCTCATACAATCAAGCTATACACCAAAAAGAAAACAAAAAACATATGAACCCGAGTACCAAATACCATAACGATCGATGGACTCAAAAGGGGGAAAGCAGAACACTGATGACACTGGCCTAACGATGAATGTTATGCAAGGCAGGGGCCGATGTTGCTGGCGCGTTGCGATCGTCGCTGTGGCTCGGGTCCGCCGCTGGGCGGGGACCGGTCGCTGCTTTAAGCAGCGATTATACCCGTTTGGAGGTGGGTTTGGGCTTCGGCGGTGGTCGCGGGGCGTTGGTGCATGAGGTTGGCCCAATGTAGAATGAGAGACTATGCAAAAGAGAGAGGAGCTAGTTTCATAACCAGGGACTGTTACATAGTATAAAGGAGGAATACTAGCAACTACCACCACTATTACCTAGGGGCATGGGTGTATGGGGGGTTATCCCCCAATATTGGAGGTGGGGATGACGTGGATTATCACCCCCCCCCCCCAATATTTCGAGGTTTAATGTCATTAAAAAAAAGTACCCATCCACTACATGCCAAAGTAGACCGACTTGAGGGCCTGATTTCATCCAAACCGCTCAAAGTGGAAAGTACAAACTCTGGTGACCGAGTTCCATCCAAATTCTCTACAAGACTTCCTATGTAGGGCCCAGCAAAAGATTTTATAAAAAAGATTTTGAGGGTAAACGAAATATTAATGAGCTCCGCGGACTTATTCTGACCTATTTACTGGGGTGCACACTTTGGCCGTGTCCCAAATCTCTGGCTGCGGCCGCAAATAACGCACAAGTCTATGGAAACACCACAATATGGTCACTATTTCATTTATGTAAAACACCGCAAAAAATTACGACATTCATTATTTGATTCATGTAATACACCACATATCTGGACAGTTACTGTTTGATTGATTAAATCACCTCAATACGAGGACACTTACTTTTGGATTCCTATAAAACACCGCAAAACGAGGAGAGTTGCTATATTTGATTCATATAAAACACCGCAATATCACGACAGTTACTATTTGATTCATGTAAACACCGCAACATTAGGAGAGTGGCACACGTTTTTTGAGTGGCACACACAAAAAGAAAGTATGTCTTAAAGAAGTATGTCGACGTTAGGGCGTGGGATTCTGAGTCGCGTGCATCAGGTTCGAGCCATGGGGCTCGAACCCGGCGCACGCGACTCAGAATCCCGTGCCCTAACCACTTGGCCAGAACGAACATCATGACTTAGCCAGTGAAATTGGAGTGAAGTGATTCTCAATGCCCTGCTCACCGAAAATCAATCGAGCATGTCCAGTACACTCTCAATGACAAAGCCTAAGGGGTGCACCTCAGTAAATAATTTCCCATAGGCTCCCATGCTAAATGGCCATTTTCAAAAAAATATTTAAAATACTCAGAAGTTTCTCATACAATCAAGCTATACACCAAAAAGAAAACAAAAAACATATGAACCCGAGTACCAAATACCATAACGATCGAGGGACTAAAAAGGGGGAAAGCAGAACACTGATGACACTGGCCTAACGATGAATGTTATGCAAGGCAGGGGCCGATGTTGCTGGCGCGTTGCGATCGTCGCTGTGGCTCGGGTCCGCCGCTGGGCGGGGACCGGTCGCTGCTTTAAGCAGCGATTATACCCGTTTGGAGGTGGGTTTGGGCTTCGGCGGTGGTCGCGGGGCGTTGGTGCATGAGGTTGGCCCAATGTAGAATGAGAGACTATGCAAAAGAGAGAGGAGCTAGTTTCATAACCAGGGACTGTTACATAGTATAAAGGAGGAATACTAGCAACTACCACAACTATTACCTAGGGGCATGGGTGTATGGGGGGTTATCCCCCAATATTGGAGGTGGGGATGACGTGGATTATCACCCCCCCCCCCCCCAATATTTCGAGGTTTAATGTTATTAAAAAAAAGTACCCATCCACTACATGCCAAAGTAGACCGACTTGAGGGCCTGATTTCATCCAAACCGCTCAAAGTGGAAAGTACAAACTCTGGTGACCGAGTTCCATCCAAATTCTCTACAAGACTTCCTATGTAGGGCCAAGCAAAAGATTTTATAAAAAAGATTTTGAGGGTAAACGAAATATTAATGAGCTCCGCGGACTTATTCTGACCTATTTACTGGGGTGCACACTTTGGCCGTGTCCCAAATCTCTGGCTGCGGCCGCAAATAACGCTCAAGTCTATGGAAACACCACAATATGGTCACTATTTCATTTATGTAAAACACCGCAAAAAATTACGACATTCATTATTTGATTCATGTAATACACCACATATCTGGACAGTTACTGTTTGATTGATTAAATCACCTCAATACGAGGACACTTACTTTTGGATTCCTATAAAACACCGCAAAACGAGGAGAGTTGCTATATTTGATTAATATAAAACACCGCAATATCACGACAGTTACTATTTGATTCATGTAAACACCGCAACATTAGGAGAGTGGCACACGTTTTTTGAGTGGCACACACAAAAAGAAAGTATGTCTCAAAGAAGTATGTCGACGTTAGGGCGTGGGATTCTGAGTCGCGTGCATCGGGTTCGAGCCATGGGGCTCGAACCCGGCGCACGCGACTCAGAATCCCGTGCCCTAACCACTTGGCCAGAACGAACATCATGACTTAGCCAGTGAAATTGGAGTGAAGTGATTCTCAATGCCCTGCTCACCGAAAATCAATCGAGCATGTCCAGTACACTCTCAATGACAAAGCCTAAGGGGTGCACCTCAGTAAATAATTTCCCATAGGCTCCCATGCTAAATGGCCATTTTCAAAAAAATATTTAAAATACTCAGAAGTTTCTCATACAATCAAGCTATACACCAAAAAGAAAACAAAAAACATATGAACCCGAGTACCAAATACCATAACGATCGAGGGACTCAAAAGGGGGAAAGCAGAACACTGATGACACTGGCCTAACGATGAATGTTATGCAAGGCAGGGGCCGATGTTGCTGGCGCGTTGCGATCGTCGCTGGGGCTCGGGTCCGCCGCTGGGCGGGGACCGGTCGCTGCTTTAAGCAGCGATTATACCCGTTTGGAGGTGGGTTTGGGCTTCGGCGGTGGTCGCGGGGCGTTGGTGCATGAGGTTGGCCCAATGTAGAATGAGAGACTATGCAAAAGAGAGAGGAGCTAGTTTCATAACCAGGGACTGTTACATAGTATAAAGGAGGAATACTAGCAACTACCACCACTATTACCTAGGGGCATGGGTGTATGGGGGGTTATCCCCCAATATTGGAGGTGGGGATGACGTGGATTATCACCCCCCCCCCCCAATATTTCGAGGTTTAATGTCATTAAAAAAAAGTACCCATCCACTACATGCCAAAGTAGACCGACTTGAGGGCCTGATTTCATCCAAACCGCTCAAAGTGGAAAGTACAAACTCTGGTGACCGAGTTCCATCCAAATTCTCTACAAGACTTCCTATGTAGGGCCCAGCAAAAGATTTTATAAAAAAGATTTTGAGGGTAAACGAAATATTAATGAGCTCCGCGGACTGATTCTGACCTATTTACTGGGGTGCACACTTTGGCCGTGTCCCAAATCTCTGGCTGCGGCCGCAAATAACGCACAAGTCTATGGAAACACCACAATATGGTCACTATTTCATTTATGTAAAACACCGCAAAAAATTACGACATTCATTATTTGATTCATGTAATACACCACATATCTGGACAGTTACTGTTTGATTGATTAAATCACCTCAATACGAGGACACTTACTTTTGGATTCCTATAAAACACCGCAAAACGAGGAGAGTTGCTATATTTGATTCATATAAAACACCGCAATATCACGACAGTTACTATTTGATTCATGTAAACACCGCAACATTAGGAGAGTGGCACACTTTTTTTGAGTGGCACACACAAAAAGAAAGTATGTCTTAAAGAAGTATGTCGACGTTAGGGCGTGGGATTCTGAGTCGCGTGCACCGGGTTCGAGCCATGGGGCTCGAACCCGGCGCACGCGACTCAGAATCCCGTGCCCTAACCACTTGGCCAGAACGAACATCATGACTTAGCCAGTGAAATTGGAGTGAAGTGATTCTCAATGCCCTGCTCACCGAAAATCAATCGAGCATGTCCAGTACACTCTCAATGACAAAGCCTAAGGGGTGCACCTCAGTAAATAATTTCCCATAGGCTCCCATGCTAAATGGCCATTTTCAAAAAAATATTTAAAATACTCAGAAGTTTCTCATACAATCAAGCTATACACCAAAAAGAAAACAAAAAACATATGAACCCGAGTACCAAATACCATAACGATCGAGGGACTAAAAAGGGGGAAATCAGAACACTGATGACACTGGCCTAACGATGAATGTTATGCAAGGCAGGGGCCGATGTTGCTGGCGCGTTGCGATCGTCGCTGGGGCTCGGGTCCGCCGCTGGGCGGGGACCGGTCGCTGCTTTAAGCAGCGATTATACCCGTTTGGAGGTGGGTTTGGGCTTCGGCGGTGGTCGCGGGGCGTTGGTGCATGAGGTTGGCCCAATGTAGAATGAGAGACTATGCAAAAGAGAGAGGAGCTAGTTTCATAACCAGGGACTGTTACATAGTATAAAGGAGGAATACTAGCAACTACCACCACTATTACCTAGGGGCATGGGTGTATGGGGGGTTATCCCCCAATATTGGAGGTGGGGATGACGTGGATTATCACCCCCCCCCCCAATATTTCGAGGTTTAATGTCATTAAAAAAAAGTACCCATCCACTACATGCCAAAGTAGACCGACTTGAGGGCCTGATTTCATCCAAACCGCTCAAAGTGGAAAGTACAAACTCTGGTGACCGAGTTCCATCCAAATTCTCTACAAGACTTCCTATGTAGGGCCCAGCAAAAGATTTTATAAAAAAGATTTTGAGGGTAAACGAAATATTAATGAGCTCCGCGGACTGATTCTGACCTATTTACTGGGGTGCACACTTTGGCCGTGTCCCAAATCTCTGGCTGCGGCCGCAAATAACGCACAAGTCTATGGAAACACCACAATATGGTCACTATTTCATTTATGTAAAACACCGCAAAAAATTACGACATTCATTATTTGATTCATGTAATACACCACATATCTGGACAGTTACTGTTTGATTGATTAAATCACCTCAATACGAGGACACTTACTTTTGGATTCCTATAAAACACCGCAAAACGAGGAGAGTTGCTATATTTGATTCATATAAAACACCGCAATATCACGACAGTTACTATTTGATTCATGTAAACACCGCAACATTAGGAGAGTGGCACACTTTTTTTGAGTGGCACACACAAAAAGAAAGTATGTCTTAAAGAAGTATGTCGACGTTAGGGCGTGGGATTCTGAGTCGCGTGCACCGGGTTCGAGCCATGGGGCTCGAACCCGGCGCACGCGACTCAGAATCCCGTGCCCTAACCACTTGGCCAGAACGAACATCATGACTTAGCCAGTGAAATTGGAGTGAAGTGATTCTCAATGCCCTGCTCACCGAAAATCAATCGAGCATGTCCAGTACACTCTCAATGACAAAGCCTAAGGGGTGCACCTCAGTAAATAATTTCCCATAGGCTCCCATGCTAAATGGCCATTTTCAAAAAAATATTTAAAATACTCAGAAGTTTCTCATACAATCAAGCTATACACCAAAAAGAAAACAAAAAACATATGAACCCGAGTACCAAATACCATAACGATCGAGGGACTAAAAAGGGGGAAATCAGAACACTGATGACACTGGCCTAACGATGAATGTTATGCAAGGCAGGGGCCGATGTTGCTGGCGCGTTGCGATCGTCGCTGGGGCTCGGGTCCGCCGCTGGGCGGGGACCGGTCGCTGCTTTAAGCAGCGATTATACCCGTTTGGAGGTGGGTTTGGGCTTCGGCGGTGGTCGCGGGGCGTTGGTGCATGAGGTTGGCCCAATGTAGAATGAGAGACTATGCAAAAGAGAGAGGAGCTAGTTTCATAACCAGGGACTGTTACATAGTATAAAGGAGGAATACTAGCAACTACCACCACTATTACCTAGGGGCATGGGTGTATGGGGGGTTATCCCCCAATATTGGAGGTGGGGATGACGTGGATTATCACCCCCCCCCCCCCCCCCCCCAATATTTCGAGGTTTAATGTCATTAAAAAAAAGTACCCATCCACTACATGCCAAAGTAGACCGACTTGAGGGCCTGATTTCATCCAAACCGCTCAAAGTGGAAAGTACAAACTCTGGTGACCGAGTTCCATCCAAATTCTCTACAAGACTTCCTATGTAGGGCCCAGCAAAAGATTTTATAAAAAAGATTTTGAGGGTAAACGAAATATTAATGAGCTCCGCGGACTGATTCTGACCTATTTACTGGGGTGCACACTTTGGCCGTGTCCCAAATCTCTGGCTGCGGCCGCAAATAACGCACAAGTCTATGGAAACACCACAATATGGTCACTATTTCATTTATGTAAAACACCGCAAAAAATTACGACATTCATTATTTGATTCATGTAATACACCACATATCTGGACAGTTACTGTTTGATTGATTAAATCACCTCAATACGAGGACACTTACTTTTGGATTCCTATAAAACACCGCAAAACGAGGAGAGTTGCTATATTTGATTCATATAAAACACCGCAATATCACGACAGTTACTATTTGATTCATGTAAACACCGCAACATTAGGAGAGTGGCACACTTTTTTTGAGTGGCACACACAAAAAGAAAGTATGTCTTAAAGAAGTATGTCGACGTTAGGGCGTGGGATTCTGAGTCGCGTGCACCGGGTTCGAGCCATGGGGCTCGAACCCGGCGCACGCGACTCAGAATCCCGTGCCCTAACCACTTGGCCAGAACGAACATCATGACTTAGCCAGTGAAATTGGAGTGAAGTGATTCTCAATGCCCTGCTCACCGAAAATCAATCGAGCATGTCCAGTACACTCTCAATGACAAAGCCTAAGGGGTGCACCTCAGTAAATAATTTCCCATAGGCTCCCATGCTAAATGGCCATTTTCAAAAAAATATTTAAAATACTCAGAAGTTTCTCATACAATCAAGCTATACACCAAAAAGAAAACAAAAAACATATGAACCCGAGTACCAAATACCATAACGATCGAGGGACTAAAAAGGGGGAAATCAGAACACTGATGACACTGGCCTAACGATGAATGTTATGCAAGGCAGGGGCCGATGTTGCTGGCGCGTTGCGATCGTCGCTGGGGCTCGGGTCCGCCGCTGGGCGGGGACCGGTCGCTGCTTTAAGCAGCGATTATACCCGTTTGGAGGTGGGTTTGGGCTTCGGCGGTGGTCGCGGGGCGTTGGTGCATGAGGTTGGCCCAATGTAGAATGAGAGACTATGCAAAAGAGAGAGGAGCTAGTTTCATAACCAGGGACTGTTACATAGTATAAAGGAGGAATACTAGCAACTACCACCACTATTACCTAGGGGCATGGGTGTATGGGGGGTTATCCCCCAATATTGGAGGTGGGGATGACGTGGATTATCACCCCCCCCCCCCCCAATATTTCGAGGTTTAATGTCATTAAAAAAAAGTACCCATCCACTACATGCCAAAGTAGACCGACTTGAGGGCCTGATTTCATCCAAACCGCTCAAAGTGGAAAGTACAAACTCTGGTGACCGAGTTCCATCCAAATTCTCTACAAGACTTCCTATGTAGGGCCCAGCAAAAGATTTTATAAAAAAGATTTTGAGGGTAAACGAAATATTAATGAGCTCCGCGGACTGATTCTGACCTATTTACTGGGGTGCACACTTTGGCCGTGTCCCAAATCTCTGGCTGCGGCCGCAAATAACGCACAAGTCTATGGAAACACCACAATATGGTCACTATTTCATTTATGTAAAACACCGCAAAAAATTACGACATTCATTATTTGATTCATGTAATACACCACATATCTGGACAGTTACTGTTTGATTGATTAAATCACCTCAATACGAGGACACTTACTTTTGGATTCCTATAAAACACCGCAAAACGAGGAGAGTTGCTATATTTGATTCATATAAAACACCGCAATATCACGACAGTTACTATTTGATTCATGTAAACACCGCAACATTAGGAGAGTGGCACACTTTTTTTGAGTGGCACACACAAAAAGAAAGTATGTCTTAAAGAAGTATGTCGACGTTAGGGCGTGGGATTCTGAGTCGCGTGCACCGGGTTCGAGCCATGGGGCTCGAACCCGGCGCACGCGACTCAGAATCCCGTGCCCTAACCACTTGGCCAGAACGAACATCATGACTTAGCCAGTGAAATTGGAGTGAAGTGATTCTCAATGCCCTGCTCACCGAAAATCAATCGAGCATGTCCAGTACACTCTCAATGACAAAGCCTAAGGGGTGCACCTCAGTAAATAATTTCCCATAGGCTCCCATGCTAAATGGCCATTTTCAAAAAAATATTTAAAATACTCAGAAGTTTCTCATACAATCAAGCTATACACCAAAAAGAAAACAAAAAACATATGAACCCGAGTACCAAATACCATAACGATCGAGGGACTAAAAAGGGGGAAATCAGAACACTGATGACACTGGCCTAACGATGAATGTTATGCAAGGCAGGGGCCGATGTTGCTGGCGCGTTGCGATCGTCGCTGGGGCTCGGGTCCGCCGCTGGGCGGGGACCGGTCGCTGCTTTAAGCAGCGATTATACCCGTTTGGAGGTGGGTTTGGGCTTCGGCGGTGGTCGCGGGGCGTTGGTGCATGAGGTTGGCCCAATGTAGAATGAGAGACTATGCAAAAGAGAGAGGAGCTAGTTTCATAACCAGGGACTGTTACATAGTATAAAGGAGGAATACTAGCAACTACCACCACTATTACCTAGGGGCATGGGTGTATGGGGGGTTATCCCCCAATATTGGAGGTGGGGATGACGTGGATTATCACCCCCCCCCCCCCCCCAATATTTCGAGGTTTAATGTCATTAAAAAAAAGTACCCATCCACTACATGCCAAAGTAGACCGACTTGAGGGCCTGATTTCATCCAAACCGCTCAAAGTGGAAAGTACAAACTCTGGTGACCGAGTTCCATCCAAATTCTCTACAAGACTTCCTATGTAGGGCCCAGCAAAAGATTTTATAAAAAAGATTTTGAGGGTAAACGAAATATTAATGAGCTCCGCGGACTGATTCTGACCTATTTACTGGGGTGCACACTTTGGCCGTGTCCCAAATCTCTGGCTGCGGCCGCAAATAACGCACAAGTCTATGGAAACACCACAATATGGTCACTATTTCATTTATGTAAAACACCGCAAAAAATTACGACATTCATTATTTGATTCATGTAATACACCACATATCTGGACAGTTACTGTTTGATTGATTAAATCACCTCAATACGAGGACACTTACTTTTGGATTCCTATAAAACACCGCAAAACGAGGAGAGTTGCTATATTTGATTCATATAAAACACCGCAATATCACGACAGTTACTATTTGATTCATGTAAACACCGCAACATTAGGAGAGTGGCACACTTTTTTTGAGTGGCACACACAAAAAGAAAGTATGTCTTAAAGAAGTATGTCGACGTTAGGGCGTGGGATTCTGAGTCGCGTGCACCGGGTTCGAGCCATGGGGCTCGAACCCGGCGCACGCGACTCAGAATCCCGTGCCCTAACCACTTGGCCAGAACGAACATCATGACTTAGCCAGTGAAATTGGAGTGAAGTGATTCTCAATGCCCTGCTCACCGAAAATCAATCGAGCATGTCCAGTACACTCTCAATGACAAAGCCTAAGGGGTGCACCTCAGTAAATAATTTCCCATAGGCTCCCATGCTAAATGGCCATTTTCAAAAAAATATTTAAAATACTCAGAAGTTTCTCATACAATCAAGCTATACACCAAAAAGAAAACAAAAAACATATGAACCCGAGTACCAAATACCATAACGATCGAGGGACTAAAAAGGGGGAAATCAGAACACTGATGACACTGGCCTAACGATGAATGTTATGCAAGGCAGGGGCCGATGTTGCTGGCGCGTTGCGATCGTCGCTGGGGCTCGGGTCCGCCGCTGGGCGGGGACCGGTCGCTGCTTTAAGCAGCGATTATACCCGTTTGGAGGTGGGTTTGGGCTTCGGCGGTGGTCGCGGGGCGTTGGTGCATGAGGTTGGCCCAATGTAGAATGAGAGACTATGCAAAAGAGAGAGGAGCTAGTTTCATAACCAGGGACTGTTACATAGTATAAAGGAGGAATACTAGCAACTACCACCACTATTACCTAGGGGCATGGGTGTATGGGGGGTTATCCCCCAATATTGGAGGTGGGGATGACGTGGATTATCACCCCCCCCCCCCCCCAATATTTCGAGGTTTAATGTCATTAAAAAAAAGTACCCATCCACTACATGCCAAAGTAGACCGACTTGAGGGCCTGATTTCATCCAAACCGCTCAAAGTGGAAAGTACAAACTCTGGTGACCGAGTTCCATCCAAATTCTCTACAAGACTTCCTATGTAGGGCCCAGCAAAAGATTTTATAAAAAAGATTTTGAGGGTAAACGAAATATTAATGAGCTCCGCGGACTGATTCTGACCTATTTACTGGGGTGCACACTTTGGCCGTGTCCCAAATCTCTGGCTGCGGCCGCAAATAACGCACAAGTCTATGGAAACACCACAATATGGTCACTATTTCATTTATGTAAAACACCGCAAAAAATTACGACATTCATTATTTGATTCATGTAATACACCACATATCTGGACAGTTACTGTTTGATTGATTAAATCACCTCAATACGAGGACACTTACTTTTGGATTCCTATAAAACACCGCAAAACGAGGAGAGTTGCTATATTTGATTCATATAAAACACCGCAATATCACGACAGTTACTATTTGATTCATGTAAACACCGCAACATTAGGAGAGTGGCACACTTTTTTTGAGTGGCACACACAAAAAGAAAGTATGTCTTAAAGAAGTATGTCGACGTTAGGGCGTGGGATTCTGAGTCGCGTGCACCGGGTTCGAGCCATGGGGCTCGAACCCGGCGCACGCGACTCAGAATCCCGTGCCCTAACCACTTGGCCAGAACGAACATCATGACTTAGCCAGTGAAATTGGAGTGAAGTGATTCTCAATGCCCTGCTCACCGAAAATCAATCGAGCATGTCCAGTACACTCTCAATGACAAAGCCTAAGGGGTGCACCTCAGTAAATAATTTCCCATAGGCTCCCATGCTAAATGGCCATTTTCAAAAAAATATTTAAAATACTCAGAAGTTTCTCATACAATCAAGCTATACACCAAAAAGAAAACAAAAAACATATGAACCCGAGTACCAAATACCATAACGATCGAGGGACTAAAAAGGGGGAAAGCAGAACACTGATGACACTGGCCTAACGATGAATGTTATGCAAGGCAGGGGCCGATGTTGCTGGCGCGTTGCGATCGTCGCTGGGGCTCGGGTCCGCCGCTGGGCGGGGACCGGTCGCTGCTTTAAGCAGCGATTATACCCGTTTGGAGGTGGGTTTGGGCTTCGGCGGTGGTCGCGGGGCGTTGGTGCATGAGGTTGGCCCAATGTAGAATGAGAGACTATGCAAAAGAGAGAGGAGCTAGTTTCATAACCAGGGACTGTTACATAGTATAAAGGAGGAATACTAGCAACTACCACCACTATTACCTAGGGGCATGGGTGTATGGGGGGTTATCCCCCAATATTGGAGGTGGGGATGACGTGGATTATCACCCCCCCCCCCCCCCCCCCAATATTTCGAGGTTTAATGTCATTAAAAAAAAGTACCCATCCACTACATGCCAAAGTAGACCGACTTGAGGGCCTGATTTCATCCAAACCGCTCAAAGTGGAAAGTACAAACTCCGGTGACCGAGTTCCATCCAAATTCTCTACAAGACTTCCTATGTAGGGCCCAGCAAAAGATTTTATAAAAAAGATTTTGAGGGTAAACGAAATATTAATGAGCTCCGCGGACTGATTCTGACCTATTTACTGGGGTGCACACTTTGGCCGTGTCCCAAATCTCTGGCTGCGGCCGCAAATAACGCACAAGTCTATGGAAACACCACAATATGGTCACTATTTCATTTATGTAAAACACCGCAAAAAATTACGACATTCATTATTTGATTCATGTAATACACCACATATCTGGACAGTTACTGTTTGATTGATTAAATCACCTCAATACGAGGACACTTACTTTTGGATTCCTATAAAACACCGCAAAACGAGGAGAGTTGCTATATTTGATTCATATAAAACACCGCAATATCACGACAGTTACTATTTGATTCATGTAAACACCGCAACATTAGGAGAGTGGCACACTTTTTTTGAGTGGCACACACAAAAAGAAAGTATGTCTTAAAGAAGTATGTCGACGTTAGGGCGTGGGATTCTGAGTCGCGTGCACCGGGTTCGAGCCATGGGGCTCGAACCCGGCGCACGCGACTCAGAATCCCGTGCCCTAACCACTTGGCCAGAACGAACATCATGACTTAGCCAGTGAAATTGGAGTGAAGTGATTCTCAATGCCCTGCTCACCGAAAATCAATCGAGCATGTCCAGTACACTCTCAATGACAAAGCCTAAGGGGTGCACCTCAGTAAATAATTTCCCATAGGCTCCCATGCTAAATGGCCATTTTCAAAAAAATATTTAAAATACTCAGAAGTTTCTCATACAATCAAGCTATACACCAAAAAGAAAACAAAAAACATATGAACCCGAGTACCAAATACCATAACGATCGAGGGACTAAAAAGGGGGAAAGCAGAACACTGATGACACTGGCCTAACGATGAATGTTATGCAAGGCAGGGGCCGATGTTGCTGGCGCGTTGCGATCGTCGCTGGGGCTCGGGTCCGCCGCTGGGCGGGGACCGGTCGCTGCTTTAAGCAGCGATTATACCCGTTTGGAGGTGGGTTTGGGCTTCGGCGGTGGTCGCGGGGCGTTGGTGCATGAGGTTGGCCCAATGTAGAATGAGAGACTATGCAAAAGAGAGAGGAGCTAGTTTCATAACCAGGGACTGTTACATAGTATAAAGGAGGAATACTAGCAACTACCACCACTATTACCTAGGGGCATGGGTGTATGGGGGGTTATCCCCCAATATTGGAGGTGGGGATGACGTGGATTATCACCCCCCCCCAATATTTCGAGGTTTAATGTCATTAAAAAAAGTACCCATCCACTACATGCCAAAGTAGACCGACTTGAGGGCCTGATTTCATCCAAACCGCTCAAAGTGGAAAGTACAAACTCTGGTGACCGAGTTCCATCCAAATTCTCTACAAGACTTCCTATGTAGGGCCCAGCAAAAGATTTTATAAAAAAGATTTTGAGGGTAAACGAAATATTAATGAGCTCCGCGGACTTATTCTGACCTATTTACTGGGGTGCACACTTTGGCCGTGTCCCAAATCTCTGGCTGCGGCCGCAAATAACGCACAAGTCTATGGAAACACCACAATATGGTCACTATTTCATTTATGTAAAACACCGCAAAAAATTACGACATTCATTATTTGATTCATGTAATACACCACATATCTGGACAGTTACTGTTTGATTGATTAAATCACCGCAATACGAGGACACTTACTTTTGGATTCCTATAAAACACCGCAAAACGAGGAGAGTTGCTATATTTGATTCATATAAAACACCGCAATATCACGACAGTTACTATTTGATTCATGTAAACACCGCAACATTAGGAGAGTGGCACACTTTTTTTGAGTGGCACACACAAAAAGAAAGTATGTCTTAAAGAAGTATGTCGACGTTAGGGCGTGGGATTCTGAGTCGCGTGCATCGGGTTCGAGCCATGGGGCTCGAACCCGGCGCACGCGACTCAGAATCCCGTGCCCTAACCACTTGGCCAGAACGAACATCATGACTTAGCCAGTGAAATTGGAGTGAAGTGATTCTCAATGCCCTGCTCACCGAAAATCAATCGAGCATGTCCAGTACACTCTCAATGACAAAGCCTAAGGGGTGCACCTCAGTAAATAATTTCCCATAGGCTCCCATGCTAAATGGCCATTTTCAAAAAAATATTTAAAATACTCAGAAGTTTCTCATACAATCAAGCTATACACCAAAAAGAAAACAAAAAACATATGAACCCGAGTACCAAATACCATAACGATCGAGGGACTAAAAAGGGTGAAAGCAGAACACTGATGACACTGGCCTAACGATGAATGTTATGCAAGGCAGGGGCCGATGTTGCTGGCGCGTTGCGATCGTCGCTGGGGCTCGGGTCCGCCGCTGGGCGGGGACCGGTCGCTGCTTTAAGCAGCGATTATACCCGTTTGGAGGTGGGTTTGGGCTTCGGCGGTGGTCGCGGGGCGTTGGTGCATGAGGTTGGCCCAATGTAGAATGAGAGACTATGCAAAAGAGAGAGGAGCTAGTTTCATAACCAGGGACTGTTACATAGTATAAAGGAGGAATACTAGCAACTACCACCACTATTACCTAGGGGCATGGGTGTATGGGGGGTTATCCCCCAATATTGGAGGTGGGGATGACGTGGATTATCACCCCCCCCCCCCAATATTTCGAGGTTTAATGTCATTAAAAAAAAGTACCCATCCACTACATGCCAAAGTAGACCGACTTGAGGGCCTGATTTCATCCAAACCGCTCAAAGTGGAAAGTACAAACTCTGGTGACCGAGTTCCATCCAAATTCTCTACAAGACTTCCTATGTAGGGCCCAGCAAAAGATTTTATAAAAAAGATTTTGAGGGTAAACGAAATATTAATGAGCTCCGCGGACTTATTCTGACCTATTTACTGGGGTGCACACTTTGGCCGTGTCCCAAATCTCTGGCTGCGGCCGCAAATAACGCACAAGTCTATGGAAACACCACAATATGGTCACTATTTCATTTATGTAAAACACCGCAAAAAATTACGACATTCATTATTTGATTCATGTAATACACCACATATCTGGACAGTTACTGTTTGATTGATTAAATCACCGCAATACGAGGACACTTACTTTTGGATTCCTATAAAACACCGCAAAACGAGGAGAGTTGCTATATTTGATTCATATAAAACACCGCAATATCACGACAGTTACTATTTGATTCATGTAAACACCGCAACATTAGGAGAGTGGCACACGTTTTTTGAGTGGCACACACAAAAAGAAAGTATGTCTTAAAGAAGTATGTCGACGTTAGGGCGTGGGATTCTGAGTCGCGTGCATCGGGTTCGAGCCATGGGGCTCGAACCCGGCGCACGCGACTCAGAATCCCGTGCCCTAACCACTTGGCCAGAACGAACATCATGACTTAGCCAGTGAAATTGGAGTGAAGTGATTCTCAATGCCCTGCTCACCGAAAATCAATCGAGCATGTCCAGTACACTCTCAATGACAAAGCCTAAGGGGTGCACCTCAGTAAATAATTTCCCATAGGCTCCCATGCTAAATGGCCATTTTCAAAAAAATATTTTAAATACTCAGAAGTTTCTCATACAATCAAGCTATACACCAAAAAGAAAACAAAAAACATATGAACCCGAGTACCAAATACCATAACGATCGAGGGACTAAAAAGGGTGAAAGCAGAACACTGATGACACTGGCCTAACGATGAATGTTATGCAAGGCAGGGGCCGATGTTGCTGGCGCGTTGCGATCGTCGCTGGGGCTCGGGTCCGCCGCTGGGCGGGGACCGGTCGCTGCTTTAAGCAGCGATTATACCCGTTTGGAGGTGGGTTTGGGCTTCGGCGGTGGTCGCGGGGCGTTGGTGCATGAGGTTGGCCCAATGTAGAATGAGAGACTATGCAAAAGAGAGAGGAGCTAGTTTCATAACCAGGGACTGTTACATAGTATAAAGGAGGAATACTAGCAACTACCACCACTATTACCTAGGGGCATGGGTGTATGGGGGGTTATCCCCCAATATTGGAGGTGGGGATGACGTGGATTATCACCCCCCCCCCCAATATTTCGAGGTTTAATGTCATTAAAAAAAAGTACCCATCCACTACATGCCAAAGTAGACCGACTTGAGGGCCTGATTTCATCCAAACCGCTCAAAGTGGAAAGTACAAACTCTGGTGACCGAGTTCCATCCAAATTCTCTACAAGACTTCCTATGTAGGGCCCAGCAAAAGATTTAATAAAAAAGATTTTGAGGATAAACGAAATATTAATGAGCTCCGCGGACTTATTCTGACCTATTTACTGGGGTGCACACTTTGGCCGTGTCCCAAATCTCTGGCTGCGGCCGCAAATAACGCACAAGTCTATGGAAACACCACAATATGGTCACTATTTCATTTATGTAAAACACCGCAAAAAATTACGACATTCATTATTTGATTCATGTAATACACCACATATCTGGACAGTTACTGTTTGATTGATTAAATCACCTCAATACGAGGACACTTACTTTTGGATTCCTATAAAACACCGCAAAACGAGGAGAGTTGCTATATTTGATTCATATAAAACACCGCAATATCACGACAGTTACTATTTGATTCATGTAAACACCGCAACATTAGGAGAGTGGCACACGTTTTTTGAGTGGCACACACAAAAAGAAAGTATGTCTTAAAGAAGTATGTCGACGTTAGGGCGTGGGATTCTGAGTCGCGTGCATCGGGTTCGAGCCATGGGGCTCGAACCCGGCGCACGCGACTCAGAATCCCGTGCCCTAACCACTTGGCCAAAACGAACATCATGACTTAGCCAGTGAAATTGGAGTGAAGTGATTCTCAATGCCCTGCTCACCGAAAATCAATCGAGCATGTCCAGTACACTCTCAATGACAAAGCCTAAGGGGTGCACCTCAGTAAATAATTTCCCATAGGCTCCCATGCTAAATGGCCATTTTCAAAAAAATATTTAAAATACTCAGAAGTTTCTCATACAATCAAGCTATACACCAAAAAGAAAACAAAAAACATATGAACCCGAGTACCAAATACCATAACGATCGAGGGACTAAAAAGGGGGAAAGCAGAACACTGATGACACTGGCCTAACGATGAATGTTATGCAAGGCAGGGGCCGATGTTGCTGGCGCGTTGCGATCGTCGCTGTGGCTCGGGTCCGCCGCTGGGCGGGGACCGGTCGCTGCTTTAAGCAGCGATTATACCCGTTTGGAGGTGGGTTTGGGCTTCGGCGGTGGTCGCGGGGCGTTGGTGCATGAGGTTGGCCCAATGTAGAATGAGAGACTATGCAAAAGAGAGAGGAGCTAGTTTCATAACCAGGGACTGTTACATAGTATAAAGGAGGAATACTAGCAACTACCACAACTATTACCTAGGGGCATGGGTGTATGGGGGGTTATCCCCCAATATTGGAGGTGGGGATGACGTGGATTATCACCCCCCCCCCAATATTTCGAGGTTTAATGTTATTAAAAAAAAGTACCCATCCACTACATGCCAAAGTAGACCGACTTGAGGGCCTGATTTCATCCAAACCGCTCAAAGTGGAAAGTACAAACTGTGGTGACCGAGTTCCATCCAAATTCTCTACAAGACTTCCTATGTAGGGCCCAGCAAAAGATTTTATAAAAAAGATTTTGAGGGTAAACGAAATATTAATGAGCTCCGCGGACTGATTCTGACCTATTTACTGGGGTGCACACTTTGGCCGTGTCCCAAATCTCTGGCTGCGGCCGCAAATAACGCACAAGTCTATGGAAACACCACAAAATGGTCACTATTTCATTTATGTAAAACACCGCAAAAAATTACGACATTCATTATTTGATTCATGTAATACACCACATATCTGGACAGTTACTGTTTGATTGATTAAATCACCGCAATACGAGGACACTTACTTTTGGATTCCTATAAAACACCGCAAAACGAGGAGAGTTGCTATATTTGATTCATATAAAACACCGCAATATCACGACAGTTACTATTTGATTCATGTAAACACCGCAACATTAGGAGAGTGGCACACTTTTTTTGAGTGGCACACACAAAAAGAAAGTATGTCTTAAAGAAGTATGTCGACGTTAGGGCGTGGGATTCTGAGTCGCGTGCACCGGGTTCGAGCCATGGGGCTCGAACCCGGCGCACGCGACTCAGAATCCCGTGCCCTAACCACTTGGCCAGAACGAACATCATGACTTAGCCAGTGAAATTGGAGTGAAGTGATTCTCAATGCCCTGCTCACCGAAAATCAATCGAGCATGTCCAGTACACTCTCAATGACAAAGCCTAAGGGGTGCACCTCAGTAAATAATTTCCCATAGGCTCCCATGCTAAATGGCCATTTTCAAAAAAATATTTAAAATACTCAGAAGTTTCTCATACAATCAAGCTATACACCAAAAAGAAAACAAAAAACATATGAACCCGAGTACCAAATACCATAACGATCGAGGGACTAAAAAGGGGGAAAGCAGAACACTGATGACACTGGCCTAACGATGAATGTTATGCAAGGCAGGGGCCGATGTTGCTGGCGCGTTGCGATCGTCGCTGTGGCTCGGGTCCGCCGCTGGGCGGGGACCGGTCGCTGCTTTAAGCAGCGATTATACCCGTTTGGAGGTGGGTTTGGGCTTCGGCGGTGGTCGCGGGGCGTTGGTGCATGAGGTTGGCCCAATGTAGAATGAGAGACTATGCAAAAGAGAGAGGAGCTAGTTTCATAACCAGGGACTGTTACATAGTATAAAGGAGGAATACTAGCAACTACCACCACTATTACCTAGGGGCATGGGTGTATGGGGGGTTATCCCCCAATATTGGAGGTGGGGATGACGTGGATTATCACCCCCCCCCCCCCCCCAATATTTCGAGGTTTAATGTCATTAAAAAAAGTACCCATCCACTACATGCCAAAGTAGACCGACTTGAGGGCCTGATTTCATCCAAACCGCTCAAAGTGGAAAGTACAAACTCTGGTGACCGAGTTCCATCCAAATTCTCTACAAGACTTCCTATGTAGGGCCCAGCAAAAGATTTTATAAAAAAGATTTTGAGGGTAAACGAAATATTAATGAGCTCCGCGGACTTATTCTGACCTATTTACTGGGGTGCACACTTTGGCCGTGTCCCAAATCTCTGGCTGCGGCCGCAAATAACGCACAAGTCTATGGAAACACCACAATATGGTCACTATTTCATTTATGTAAAACACCGCAAAAAATTACGACATTCATTATTTGATTCATGTAATACACCACATATCTGGACAGTTACTGTTTGATTGATTAAATCACCGCAATACGAGGACACTTACTTTTGGATTCCTATAAAACACCGCAAAACGAGGAGAGTTGCTATATTTGATTCATATAAAACACCGCAATATCACGACAGTTACTATTTGATTCATGTAAACACCGCAACATTAGGAGAGTGGCACACTTTTTTTGAGTGGCACACACAAAAAGAAAGTATGTCTTAAAGAAGTATGTCGACGTTAGGGCGTGGGATTCTGAGTCGCGTGCACCGGGTTCGAGCCATGGGGCTCGAACCCGGCGCACGCGACTCAGAATCCCGTGCCCTAACCAC
This sequence comes from Astropecten irregularis, assembly GCA_963971285.1. NCBI lineage: Eukaryota > Metazoa > Echinodermata > Asteroidea > Paxillosida > Astropectinidae > Astropecten > Astropecten irregularis. The sequence goes on along the minus strand of OZ020252.1, from coordinate 12,686,442 downwards.
TTGGCCAGAACGAACATCATGACTTAGCCAGTGAAATTGGAGTGAAGTGATTCTCAATGCCCTGCTCACCGAAAATCAATCGAGCATGTCCAGTACACTCTCAATGACAAAGCCTAAGGGGTGCACCTCAGTAAATAATTTCCCATAGGCTCCCATGCTAAATGGCCATTTTCAAAAAAATATTTAAAATACTCAGAAGTTTCTCATACAATCAAGCTATACACCAAAAAGAAAACAAAAAACATATGAACCCGAGTACCAAATACCATAACGATCGAGGGACTAAAAAGGGGGAAAGCAGAACACTGATGACACTGGCCTAACGATGAATGTTATGCAAGGCAGGGGCCGATGTTGCTGGCGCGTTGCGATCGTCGCTGGGGCTCGGGTCCGCCGCTGGGCGGGGACCGGTCGCTGCTTTAAGCAGCGATTATACCCGTTTGGAGGTGGGTTTGGGCTTCGGCGGTGGTCGCGGGGCGTTGGTGCATGAGGTTGGCCCAATGTAGAATGAGAGACTATGCAAAAGAGAGAGGAGCTAGTTTCATAACCAGGGACTGTTACATAGTATAAAGGAGGAATACTAGCAACTACCACCACTATTACCTAGGGGCATGGGTGTATGGGGGGTTATCCCCCAATATTGGAGGTGGGGATGACGTGGATTATCACCCCCCCCCCCAATATTTCGAGGTTTAATGTCATTAAAAAAAAGTACCCATCCACTACATGCCAAAGTAGACCGACTTGAGGGCCTGATTTCATCCAAACCGCTCAAAGTGGAAAGTACAAACTCTGGTGACCGAGTTCCATCCAAATTCTCTACAAGACTTCCTATGTAGGGCCCAGCAAAAGATTTTATAAAAAAGATTTTGAGGGTAAACGAAATATTAATGAGCTCCGCGGACTGATTCTGACCTATTTACTGGGGTGCACACTTTGGCCGTGTCCCAAATCTCTGGCTGCGGCCGCAAATAACGCACAAGTCTATGGAAACACCACAATATGGTCACTATTTCATTTATGTAAAACACCGCAAAAAATTACGACATTCATTATTTGATTCATGTAATACACCACATATCTGGACAGTTACTGTTTGATTGATTAAATCACCGCAATACGAGGACACTAACTTTTGGATTCCTATAAAACACCGCAAAACGAGGAGAGTTGCTATATTTGATTCATATAAAACACCGCAATATCACGACAGTTACTATTTGATTCATGTAAACACCGCAACATTAGGAGAGTGGCACACTTTTTTTGAGTGGCACACACAAAAAGAAAGTATGTCTTAAAGAAGTATGTCGACGTTAGGGCGTGGGATTCTGAGTCGCGTGCACCGGGTTCGAGCCATGGGGCTCGAACCCGGCGCACGCGACTCAGAATCCCGTGCCCTAACCACTTGGCCAGAACGAACATCATGACTTAGCCAGTGAAATTGGAGTGAAGTGATTCTCAATGCCCTGCTCACCGAAAATCAATCGAGCATGTCCAGTACACTCTCAATGACAAAGCCTAAGGGGTGCACCTCAGTAAATAATTTCCCATAGGCTCCCATGCTAAATGGCCATTTTCAAAAAAATATTTAAAATACTCAGAAGTTTCTCATACAATCAAGCTATACACCAAAAAGAAAACAAAAAACATATGAACCCGAGTACCAAATACCATAACGATCGAGGGACTAAAAAGGGGGAAAGCAGAACACTGACGACACTGGCCTAACGATGAATGTTATGCAAGGCAGGGGCCGATGTTGCTGGCGCGTTGCGATCGTCGCTGTGGCTCGGGTCCGCCGCTGGGCGGGGACCGGTCGCTGCTTTAAGCAGCGATTATACCCGTTTGGAGGTGGGTTTGGGCTTCGGCGGTGGTCGCGGGGCGTTGGTGCATGAGGTTGGCCCAATGTAGAATGAGAGACTATGCAAAAGAGAGAGGAGCTAGTTTCATAACCAGGGACTGTTACATAGTATAAAGGAGGAATACTAGCAACTACCACCACTATTACCTAGGGGCATGGGTGTATGGGGGGTTATCCCCCAATATTGGAGGTGGGGATGACGTGGATTATCACCCCCCCCCCCCCCCCAATATTTCGAGGTTTAATGTCATTAAAAAAAGTACCCATCCACTACATGCCAAAGTAGACCGACTTGAGGGCCTGATTTCATCCAAACCGCTCAAAGTGGAAAGTACAAACTCTGGTGACCGAGTTCCATCCAAATTCTCTACAAGACTTCCTATGTAGGGCCCAGCAAAAGATTTTATAAAAAAGATTTTGAGGGTAAACGAAATATTAATGAGCTCCGCGGACTTATTCTGACCTATTTACTGGGGTGCACACTTTGGCCGTGTCCCAAATCTCTGGCTGCGGCCGCAAATAACGCACAAGTCTATGGAAACACCACAATATGGTCACTATTTCATTTATGTAAAACACCGCAAAAAATTACGACATTCATTATTTGATTCATGTAATACACCACATATCTGGACAGTTACTGTTTGATTGATTAAATCACCGCAATACGAGGACACTTACTTTTGGATTCCTATAAAACACCGCAAAACGAGGAGAGTTGCTATATTTGATTCATATAAAACACCGCAATATCACGACAGTTACTATTTGATTCATGTAAACACCGCAACATTAGGAGAGTGGCACACTTTTTTTGAGTGGCACACACAAAAAGAAAGTATGTCTTAAAGAAGTATGTCGACGTTAGGGCGTGGGATTCTGAGTCGCGTGCACCGGGTTCGAGCCATGGGGCTCGAACCCGGCGCACGCGACTCAGAATCCCGTGCCCTAACCACTTGGCCAGAACGAACATCATGACTTAGCCAGTGAAATTGGAGTGAAGTGATTCTCAATGCCCTGCTCACCGAAAATCAATCGAGCATGTCCAGTACACTCTCAATGACAAAGCCTAAGGGGTGCACCTCAGTAAATAATTTCCCATAGGCTCCCATGCTAAATGGCCATTTTCAAAAAAATATTTAAAATACTCAGAAGTTTCTCATACAATCAAGCTATACACCAAAAAGAAAACAAAAAACATATGAACCCGAGTACCAAATACCATAACGATCGAGGGACTAAAAAGGGGGAAAGCAGAACACTGATGACACTGGCCTAACGATGAATGTTATGCAAGGCAGGGGCCGATGTTGCTGGCGCGTTGCGATCGTCGCTGTGGCTCGGGTCCGCCGCTGGGCGGGGACCGGTCGCTGCTTTAAGCAGCGATTATACCCGTTTGGAGGTGGGTTTGGGCTTCGGCGGTGGTCGCGGGGCGTTGGTGCATGAGGTTGGCCCAATGTAGAATGAGAGACTATGCAAAAGAGAGAGGAGCTAGTTTCATAACCAGGGACTGTTACATAGTATAAAGGAGGAATACTAGCAACTACCAACACTATTACCTAGGGGCATGGGTGTATGGGGGGTTATCCCCCAATATTGGAGGTGGGGATGACGTGGATTATCACCCCCCCCCCCCAATATTTCGAGGTTTAATGTCATTAAAAAAAGTACCCATCCACTACATGCCAAAGTAGACCGACTTGAGGGCCTGATTTCATCCAAACCGCTCAAAGTGGAAAGTACAAACTCTGGTGACCGAGTTCCATCCAAATTCTCTACAAGACTTCCTATGTAGGGCCCAGCAAAAGATTTTATAAAAAAGATTTTGAGGGTAAACGAAATATTAATGAGCTCCGCGGACTTATTCTGACCTATTTACTGGGGTGCACACTTTGGCCGTGTCCCAAATCTCTGGCTGCGGCCGCAAATAACGCACAAGTCTATGGAAACACCACAATATGGTCACTATTTCATTTATGTAAAACACCGCAAAAAATTACGACATTCATTATTTGATTCATGTAATACACCACATATCTGGACAGTTACTGTTTGATTGATTAAATCACCGCAATACGAGGACACTTACTTTTGGATTCCTATAAAACACCGCAAAACGAGGAGAGTTGCTATATTTGATTCATATAAAACACCGCAATATCACGACAGTTACTATTTGATTCATGTAAACACCGCAACATTAGGAGAGTGGCACACTTTTTTTGAGTGGCACACACAAAAAGAAAGTATGTCTTAAAGAAGTATGTCGACGTTAGGGCGTGGGATTCTGAGTCGCGTGCACCGGGTTCGAGCCATGGGGCTCGAACCCGGCGCACGCGACTCAGAATCCCGTGCCCTAACCACTTGGCCAGAACGAACATCATGACTTAGCCAGTGAAATTGGAGTGAAGTGATTCTCAATGCCCTGCTCACCGAAAATCAATCGAGCATGTCCAGTACACTCTCAATGACAAAGCCTAAGGGGTGCACCTCAGTAAATAATTTCCCATAGGCTCCCATGCTAAATGGCCATTTTCAAAAAAATATTTAAAATACTCAGAAGTTTCTCATACAATCAAGCTATACACCAAAAAGAAAACAAAAAACATATGAACCCGAGTACCAAATACCATAACGATCGAGGGACTAAAAAGGGGGAAAGCAGAACACTGATGACACTGGCCTAACGATGAATGTTATGCAAGGCAGGGGCCGATGTTGCTGGCGCGTTGCGATCGTCGCTGTGGCTCGGGTCCGCCGCTGGGCGGGGACCGGTCGCTGCTTTAAGCAGCGATTATACCCGTTTGGAGGTGGGTTTGGGCTTCGGCGGTGGTCGCGGGGCGTTGGTGCATGAGGTTGGCCCAATGTAGAATGAGAGACTATGCAAAAGAGAGAGGAGCTAGTTTCATAACCAGGGACTGTTACATAGTATAAAGGAGGAATACTAGCAACTACCACCACTATTACCTAGGGGCATGGGTGTATGGGGGGTTATCCCCCAATATTGGAGGTGGGGATGACGTGGATTATCACCCCCCCCCCCCCAATATTTCGAGGTTTAATGTCATTAAAAAAAGTACCCATCCACTACATGCCAAAGTAGACCGACTTGAGGGCCTGATTTCATCCAAACCGCTCAAAGTGGAAAGTACAAACTCTGGTGACCGAGTTCCATCCAAATTCTCTACAAGACTTCCTATGTAGGGCCCAGCAAAAGATTTTATAAAAAAGATTTTGAGGGTAAACGAAATATTAATGAGCTCCGCGGACTTATTCTGACCTATTTACTGGGGTGCACACTTTGGCCGTGTCCCAAATCTCTGGCTGCGGCCGCAAATAACGCACAAGTCTATGGAAACACCACAATATGGTCACTATTTCATTTATGTAAAACACCGCAAAAAATTACGACATTCATTATTTGATTCATGTAATACACCACATATCTGGACAGTTACTGTTTGATTGATTAAATCACCTCAATACGAGGACACTTACTTTTGGATTCCTATAAAACACCGCAAAACGAGGAGAGTTGCTATATTTGATTCATATAAAACACCGCAATATCACGACAGTTACTATTTGATTCATGTAAACACCGCAACATTAGGAGAGTGGCACACGTTTTTTGAGTGGCACACACAAAAAGAAAGTATGTCTTAAAGAAGTATGTCGACGTTAGGGCGTGGGATTCTGAGTCGCGTGCATCGGGTTCGAGCCATGGGGCTCGAACCCGGCGCACGCGACTCAGAATCCCGTGCCCTAACCACTTGGCCAGAACGAACATCATGACTTAGCCAGTGAAATTGGAGTGAAGTGATTCTCAATGCCCTGCTCACCGAAAATCAATCGAGCATGTCCAGTACACTCTCAATGACAAAGCCTAAGGGGTGCACCTCAGTAAATAATTTCCCATAGGCTCCCATGCTAAATGGCCATTTTCAAAAAAATATTTAAAATACTCAGAAGTTTCTCATACAATCAAGCTATACACCAAAAAGAAAACAAAAAACATATGAACCCGAGTACCAAATACCATAACGATCGAGGGACTAAAAAGGGGGAAAGCAGAACACTGATGACACTGGCCTAACGATGAATGTTATGCAAGGCAGGGGCCGATGTTGCTGGCGCGTTGCGATCGTCGCTGTGGCTCGGGTCCGCCGCTGGGCGGGGACCGGTCGCTGCTTTAAGCAGCGATTATACCCGTTTGGAGGTGGGTTTGGGCTTCGGCGGTGGTCGCGGGGCGTTGGTGCATGAGGTTGGCCCAATGTAGAATGAGAGACTATGCAAAAGAGAGAGGAGCTAGTTTCATAACCAGGGACTGTTACATAGTATAAAGGAGGAATACTAGCAACTACCACAACTATTACCTAGGGGCATGGGTGTATGGGGGGTTATCCCCCAATATTGGAGGTGGGGATGACGTGGATTATCACCCCCCCCCCCCCCCCAATATTTCGAGGTTTAATGTTATTAAAAAAAAGTACCCATCCACTACATGCCAAAGTAGACCGACTTGAGGGCCTGATTTCATCCAAACCGCTCAAAGTGGAAAGTACAAACTCTGGTGACCGAGTTCCATCCAAATTCTCTACAAGACTTCCTATGTAGGGCCCAGCAAAAGATTTTATAAAAAAGATTTTGAGGGTAAACGAAATATTAATGAGCTCCGCGGACTGATTCTGACCTATTTACTGGGGTGCACACTTTGGCCGTGTCCCAAATCTCTGGCTGCGGCCGCAAATAACGCACAAGTCTATGGAAACACCACAATATGGTCACTATTTCATTTATGTAAAACACCGCAAAAAATTACGACATTCATTATTTGATTCATGTAATACACCACATATCTGGACAGTTACTGTTTGATTGATTAAATCACCTCAATACGAGGACACTTACTTTTGGATTCCTATAAAACACCGCAAAACGAGGAGAGTTGCTATATTTGATTCATATAAAACACCGCAATATCACGACAGTTACTATTTGATTCATGTAAACACCGCAACATTAGGAGAGTGGCACACTTTTTTTGAGTGGCACACACAAAAAGAAAGTATGTCTTAAAGAAGTATGTCGACGTTAGGGCGTGGGATTCTGAGTCGCGTGCACCGGGTTCGAGCCATGGGGCTCGAACCCGGCGCACGCGACTCAGAATCCCGTGCCCTAACCACTTGGCCAGAACGAACATCATGACTTAGCCAGTGAAATTGGAGTGAAGTGATTCTCAATGCCCTGCTCACCGAAAATCAATCGAGCATGTCCAGTACACTCTCAATGACAAAGCCTAAGGGGTGCACCTCAGTAAATAATTTCCCATAGGCTCCCATGCTAAATGGCCATTTTCAAAAAAATATTTAAAATACTCAGAAGTTTCTCATACAATCAAGCTATACACCAAAAAGAAAACAAAAAACATATGAACCCGAGTACCAAATACCATAACGATCGAGGGACTAAAAAGGGGGAAAGCAGAACACTGATGACACTGGCCTAACGATGAATGTTATGCAAGGCAGGGGCCGATGTTGCTGGCGCGTTGCGATCGTCGCTGTGGCTCGGGTCCGCCGCTGGGCGGGGACCGGTCGCTGCTTTAAGCAGCGATTATACCCGTTTGGAGGTGGGTTTGGGCTTCGGCGGTGGTCGCGGGGCGTTGGTGCATGAGGTTGGCCCAATGTAGAATGAGAGACTATGCAAAAGAGAGAGGAGCTAGTTTCATAACCAGGGACTGTTACATAGTATAAAGGAGGAATACTAGCAACTACCACCACTATTACCTAGGGGCATGGGTGTATGGGGGGTTATCCCCCAATATTGGAGGTGGGGATGACGTGGATTATCACCCCCCCCCCCCCCCCCCAATATTTCGAGGTTTAATGTCATTAAAAAAAGTACCCATCCACTACATGCCAAAGTAGACCGACTTGAGGGCCTGATTTCATCCAAACCGCTCAAAGTGGAAAGTACAAACTCTGGTGACCGAGTTCCATCCAAATTCTCTACAAGACTTCCTATGTAGGGCCCAGCAAAAGATTTTATAAAAAAGATTTTGAGGGTAAACGAAATATTAATGAGCTCCGCGGACTTATTCTGACCTATTTACTGGGGTGCACACTTTGGCCGTGTCCCAAATCTCTGGCTGCGGCCGCAAATAACGCACAAGTCTATGGAAACACCACAATATGGTCACTATTTCATTTATGTAAAACACCGCAAAAAATTACGACATTCATTATTTGATTCATGTAATACACCACATATCTGGACAGTTACTGTTTGATTGATTAAATCACCTCAATACGAGGACACTTACTTTTGGATTCCTATAAAACACCGCAAAACGAGGAGAGTTGCTATATTTGATTCATATAAAACACCGCAATATCACGACAGTTACTATTTGATTCATGTAAACACCGCAACATTAGGAGAGTGGCACACGTTTTTTGAGTGGCACACACAAAAAGAAAGTATGTCTTAAAGAAGTATGTCGACGTTAGGGCGTGGGATTCTGAGTCGCGTGCATCGGGTTCGAGCCATGGGGCTCGAACCCGGCGCACGCGACTCAGAATCCCGTGCCCTAACCACTTGGCCAGAACGAACATCATGACTTAGCCAGTGAAATTGGAGTGAAGTGATTCTCAATGCCCTGCTCACCGAAAATCAATCGAGCATGTCCAGTACACTCTCAATGACAAAGCCTAAGGGGTGCACCTCAGTAAATAATTTCCCATAGGCTCCCATGCTAAATGGCCATTTTCAAAAAAATATTTAAAATACTCAGAAGTTTCTCATACAATCAAGCTATACACCAAAAAGAAAACAAAAAACATATGAACCCGAGTACCAAATACCATAACGATCGAGGGACTAAAAAGGGGGAAAGCAGAACACTGATGACACTGGCCTAACGATGAATGTTATGCAAGGCAGGGGCCGATGTTGCTGGCGCGTTGCGATCGTCGCTGTGGCTCGGGTCCGCCGCTGGGCGGGGACCGGTCGCTGCTTTAAGCAGCGATTATACCCGTTTGGAGGTGGGTTTGGGGTTCGGCGGTGGTCGCGGGGCGTTGGTGCATGAGGTTGGCCCAATGTAGAATGAGAGACTATGCAAAAGAGAGAGGAGCTAGTTTCATAACCAGGGACTGTTACATAGTATAAAGGAGGAATACTAGCAACTACCACAACTATTACCTAGGGGCATGGGTGTATGGGGGGTTATCCCCCAATATTGGAGGTGGGGATGACGTGGATTATCACCCCCCCCCCCCCCCCAATATTTCGAGGTTTAATGTTATTAAAAAAAAGTACCCATCCACTACATGCCAAAGTAGACCGACTTGAGGGCCTGATTTCATCCAAACCGCTCAAAGTGGAAAGTACAAACTGTGGTGACCGAGTTCCATCCAAATTCTCTACAAGACTTCCTATGTAGGGCCCAGCAAAAGATTTTATAAAAAAGATTTTGAGGGTAAACGAAATATTAATGAGCTCCGCGGACTGATTCTGACCTATTTACTGGGGTGCACACTTTGGCCGTGTCCCAAATCTCTGGCTGCGGCCGCAAATAACGCACAAGTCTATGGAAACACCACAATATGGTCACTATTTCATTTATGTAAAACACCGCAAAAAATTACGACATTCATTATTTGATTCATGTAATACACCACATATCTGGACAGTTACTGTTTGATTGATTAAATCACCTCAATACGAGGACACTTACTTTTGGATTCCTATAAAACACCGCAAAACGAGGAGAGTTGCTATATTTGATTCATATAAAACACCGCAATATCACGACAGTTACTATTTGATTCATGTAAACACCGCAACATTAGGAGAGTGGCACACTTTTTTTGAGTGGCACACACAAAAAGAAAGTATGTCTTAAAGAAGTATGTCGACGTTAGGGCGTGGGATTCTGAGTCGCGTGCACCGGGTTCGAGCCATGGGGCTCGAACCCGGCGCACGCGACTCAGAATCCCGTGCCCTAACCACTTGGCCAGAACGAACATCATGACTTAGCCAGTGAAATTGGAGTGAAGTGATTCTCAATGCCCTGCTCACCGAAAATCAATCGAGCATGTCCAGTACACTCTCAATGACAAAGCCTAAGGGGTGCACCTCAGTAAATAATTTCCCATAGGCTCCCATGCTAAATGGCCATTTTCAAAAAAATATTTAAAATACTCAGAAGTTTCTCATACAATCAAGCTATACACCAAAAAGAAAACAAAAAACATATGAACCCGAGTACCAAATACCATAACGATCGAGGGACTAAAAAGGGGGAAAGCAGAACACTGATGACACTGGCCTAACGATGAATGTTATGCAAAGCAGGGGCCGATGTTGCTGGCGCGTTGCGATCGTCGCTGGGGCTCGGGTCCGCCGCTGGGCGGGGACCGGTCGCTGCTTTAAGCAGCGATTATACCCGTTTGGAGGTGGGTTTGGGCTTCGGCGGTGGTCGGGGGCGTTGGTGCATGAGGTTGGCCCAATGTAGAATGAGAGACTATGCAAAAGAGAGAGGAGCTAGTTTCATAACCAGGGACTGTTACATAGTATAAAGGAGGAATACTAGCAACTACCACCACTATTACCTAGGGGCATGGGTGTATGGGGGGTTATCCCCCAATATTGGAGGTGGGGATGACGTGGATTATCACCCCCCCCCCCAATATTTCGAGGTTTAATGTTATTAAAAAAAAGTACCCATCCACTACATGCCAAAGTAGACCGACTTGAGGGCCTGATTTCATCCAAACCGCTCAAAGTGGAAAGTACAAACTGTGGTGACCGAGTTCCATCCAAATTCTCTACAAGACTTCCTATGTAGGGCCCAGCAAAAGATTTTATAAAAAAGATTTTGAGGGTAAACGAAATATTAATGAGCTCCGCGGACTGATTCTGACCTATTTACTGGGGTGCACACTTTGGCCGTGTCCCAAATCTCTGGCTGCGGCCGCAAATAACGCACAAGTCTATGGAAACACCACAATATGGTCACTATTTCATTTATGTAAAACACCGCAAAAAATTACGACATTCATTATTTGATTCATGTAATACACCACATATCTGGACAGTTACTGTTTGATTGATTAAATCACCTCAATACGAGGACACTTACTTTTGGATTCCTATAAAACACCGCAAAACGAGGAGAGTTGCTATATTTGATTCATATAAAACACCGCAATATCACGACAGTTACTATTTGATTCATGTAAACACCGCAACATTAGGAGAGTGGCACACTTTTTTTGAGTGGCACACACAAAAAGAAAGTATGTCTTAAAGAAGTATGTCGACGTTAGGGCGTGGGATTCTGAGTCGCGTGCATCGGGTTCGAGCCATGGGGCTCGAACCCGGCGCACGCGACTCAGAATCCCGTGCCCTAACCACTTGGCCAGAACGAACATCATGACTTAGCCAGTGAAATTGGAGTGAAGTGATTCTCAATGCCCTGCTCACCGAAAATCAATCGAGCATGTCCAGTACACTCTCAATGACAAAGCCTAAGGGGTGCACCTCAGTAAATAATTTCCCATAGGCTCCCATGCTAAATGGCCATTTTCAAAAAAATATTTAAAATACTCAGAAGTTTCTCATACAATCAAGCTATACACCAAAAAGAAAACAAAAAACATATGAACCCGAGTACCAAATACCATAACGATCGAGGGACTAAAAAGGGTGAAAGCAGAACACTGATGACACTGGCCTAACGATGAATGTTATGCAAGGCAGGGGCCGATGTTGCTGGCGCGTTGCGATCGTCGCTGGGGCTCGGGTCCGCCGCTGGGCGGGGACCGGTCGCTGCTTTAAGCAGCGATTATACCCGTTTGGAGGTGGGTTTGGGCTTCGGCGGTGGTCGGGGGCGTTGGTGCATGAGGTTGGCCCAATGTAGAATGAGAGACTATGCAAAAGAGAGAGGAGCTAGTTTCATAACCAGGGACTGTTACATAGTATAAAGGAGGAATACTAGCAACTACCACCACTATTACCTAGGGGCATGGGTGTATGGGGGGTTATCCCCCAATATTGGAGGTGGGGATGACGTGGATTATCACCCCCCCCCCCAATATTTCGAGGTTTAATGTTATTAAAAAAAAGTACCCATCCACTACATGCCAAAGTAGACCGACTTGAGGGCCTGATTTCATCCAAACCGCTCAAAGTGGAAAGTACAAACTGTGGTGACCGAGTTCCATCCAAATTCTCTACAAGACTTCCTATGTAGGGCCCAGCAAAAGATTTTATAAAAAAGATTTTGAGGGTAAACGAAATATTAATGAGCTCCGCGGACTGATTCTGACCTATTTACTGGGGTGCACACTTTGGCCGTGTCCCAAATCTCTGGCTGCGGCCGCAAATAACGCACAAGTCTATGGAAACACCACAATATGGTCACTATTTCATTTATGTAAAACACCGCAAAAAATTACGACATTCATTATTTGATTCATGTAATACACCACATATCTGGACAGTTACTGTTTGATTGATTAAATCACCTCAATACGAGGACACTTACTTTTGGATTCCTATAAAACACCGCAAAACGAGGAGAGTTGCTATATTTGATTCATATAAAACACCGCAATATCACGACAGTTACTATTTGATTCATGTAAACACCGCAACATTAGGAGAGTGGCACACTTTTTTTGAGTGGCACACACAAAAAGAAAGTATGTCTTAAAGAAGTATGTCGACGTTAGGGCGTGGGATTCTGAGTCGCGTGCATCGGGTTCGAGCCATGGGGCTCGAACCCGGCGCACGCGACTCAGAATCCCGTGCCCTAACCACTTGGCCAGAACGAACATCATGACTTAGCCAGTGAAATTGGAGTGAAGTGATTCTCAATGCCCTGCTCACCGAAAATCAATCGAGCATGTCCAGTACACTCTCAATGACAAAGCCTAAGGGGTGCACCTCAGTAAATAATTTCCCATAGGCTCCCATGCTAAATGGCCATTTTCAAAAAAATATTTAAAATACTCAGAAGTTTCTCATACAATCAAGCTATACACCAAAAAGAAAACAAAAAACATATGAACCCGAGTACCAAATACCATAACGATCGAGGGACTAAAAAGGGTGAAAGCAGAACACTGATGACACTGGCCTAACGATGAATGTTATGCAAGGCAGGGGCCGATGTTGCTGGCGCGTTGCGATCGTCGCTGGGGCTCGGGTCCGCCGCTGGGCGGGGACCGGTCGCTGCTTTAAGCAGCGATTATACCCGTTTGGAGGTGGGTTTGGGCTTCGGCGGTGGTCGCGGGGCGTTGGTGCATGAGGTTGGCCCAATGTAGAATGAGAGACTATGCAAAAGAGAGAGGAGCTAGTTTCATAACCAGGGACTGTTACATAGTATAAAGGAGGAATACTAGCAACTACCACCACTATTACCTAGGGGCATGGGTGTATGGGGGGTTATCCCCCAATATTGGAGGTGGGGATGACGTGGATTATCACCCCCCCCCCCCAATATTTCGAGGTTTAATGTCATTAAAAAAAAGTACCCATCCACTACATGCCAAAGTAGACCGACTTGAGGGCCTGATTTCATCCAAACCGCTCAAAGTGGAAAGTACAAACTCTGGTGACCGAGTTCCATCCAAATTCTCTACAAGACTTCCTATGTAGGGCCCAGCAAAAGATTTTATAAAAAAGATTTTGAGGGTAAACGAAATATTAATGAGCTCCGCGGACTGATTCTGACCTATTTACTGGGGTGCACACTTTGGCCGTGTCCCAAATCTCTGGCTGCGGCCGCAAATAACGCACAAGTCTATGGAAACACCACAATATGGTCACTATTTCATTTATGTAAAACACCGCAAAAAATTACGACATTCATTATTTGATTCATGTAATACACCACATATCTGGACAGTTACTGTTTGATTGATTAAATCACCTCAATACGAGGACACTTACTTTTGGATTCCTATAAAACACCGCAAAACGAGGAGAGTTGCTATATTTGATTCATATAAAACACCGCAATATCACGACAGTTACTATTTGATTCATGTAAACACCGCAACATTAGGAGAGTGGCACACTTTTTTTGAGTGGCACACACAAAAAGAAAGTATGTCTTAAAGAAGTATGTCGACGTTAGGGCGTGGGATTCTGAGTCGCGTGCATCGGGTTCGAGCCATGGGGCTCGAACCCGGCGCACGCGACTCAGAATCCCGTGCCCTAACCACTTGGCCAGAACGAACATCATGACTTAGCCAGTGAAATTGGAGTGAAGTGATTCTCAATGCCCTGCTCACCGAAAATCAATCGAGCATGTCCAGTACACTCTCAATGACAAAGCCTAAGGGGTGCACCTCAGTAAATAATTTCCCATAGGCTCCCATGCTAAATGGCCATTTTCAAAAAAATATTTAAAATACTCAGAAGTTTCTCATACAATCAAGCTATACACCAAAAAGAAAACAAAAAACATATGAACCCGAGTACCAAATACCATAACGATCGAGGGACTAAAAAGGGTGAAAGCAGAACACTGATGACACTGGCCTAACGATGAATGTTATGCAAGGCAGGGGCCGATGTTGCTGGCGCGTTGCGATCGTCGCTGGGGCTCGGGTCCGCCGCTGGGCGGGGACCGGTCGCTGCTTTAAGCAGCGATTATACCCGTTTGGAGGTGGGTTTGGGCTTCGGCGGTGGTCGCGGGGCGTTGGTGCATGAGGTTGGCCCAATGTAGAATGAGAGACTATGCAAAAGAGAGAGGAGCTAGTTTCATAACCAGGGACTGTTACATAGTATAAAGGAGGAATACTAGCAACTACCACCACTATTACCTAGGGGCATGGGTGTATGGGGGGTTATCCCCCAATATTGGAGGTGGGGATGACGTGGATTATCACCCCCCCCCCCCCAATATTTCGAGGTTTAATGTCATTAAAAAAAAGTACCCATCCACTACATGCCAAAGTAGACCGACTTGAGGGCCTGATTTCATCCAAACCGCTCAAAGTGGAAAGTACAAACTCTGGTGACCGAGTTCCATCCAAATTCTCTACAAGACTTCCTATGTAGGGCCCAGCAAAAGATTTTATGAAAAAGATTTTGAGGGTAAACGAAATATTAATGAGCTCCGCGGACTTATTCTGACCTATTTACTGGGGTGCACACTTTGGCCGTGTCCCAAATCTCTGGCTGCGGCCGCAAATAACGCACAAGTCTATGGAAACACCACAATATGGTCACTATTTCATTTATGTAAAACACCGCAAAAAATTACGACATTCATTATTTGATTCATGTAATACACCACATATCTGGACAGTTACTGTTTGATTGATTAAATCACCGCAATACGAGGACACTTACTTTTGGATTCCTATAAAACACCGCAAAACGAGGAGAGTTGCTATATTTGATTCATATAAAACACCGCAATATCACGACAGTTACTATTTGATTCATGTAAACACCGCAACATTAGGAGAGTGGCACACTTTTTTTGAGTGGCACACACAAAAAGAAAGTATGTCTTAAAGAAGTATGTCGACGTTAGGGCGTGGGATTCTGAGTCGCGTGCACCGGGTTCGAGCCATGGGGCTCGAACCCGGCGCACGCGACTCAGAATCCCGTGCCCTAACCACTTGGCCAGAACGAACATCATGACTTAGCCAGTGAAATTGGAGTGAAGTGATTCTCAATGCCCTGCTCACCGAAAATCAATCGAGCATGTCCAGTACACTCTCAATGACAAAGCCTAAGGGGTGCACCTCAGTAAATAATTTCCCATAGGCTCCCATGCTAAATGGCCATTTTCAAAAAAATATTTAAAATACTCAGAAGTTTCTCATACAATCAAGCTATACACCAAAAAGAAAACAAAAAACATATGAACCCGAGTACCAAATACCATAACGATCGAGGGACTAAAAAGGGGGAAAGCAGAACACTGATGACACTGGCCTAACGATGAATGTTATGCAAAGCAGGGGCCGATGTTGCTGGCGCGTTGCGATCGTCGCTGGGGCTCGGGTCCGCCGCTGGGCGGGGACCGGTCGCTGCTTTAAGCAGCGATTATACCCGTTTGGAGGTGGGTTTGGGCTTCGGCGGTGGTCGCGGGGCGTTGGTGCATGAGGTTGGCCCAATGTAGAATGAGAGACTATGCAAACGAGAGAGGAGCTAGTTTCATAACCAGGGACTGTTACATAGTATAAAGGAGGAATACTAGCAACTACCACCACTATTACCTAGGGGCATGGGTGTATGGGGGGTTATCCCCCAATATTGGAGGTGGGGATGACGTGGATTATCACCCCCCCCCCCCCCAATATTTCGAGGTTTAATGACATTAAAAAAAAGTACCCATCCACTACATGCCAAAGTAGACCGACTTGAGGGCCTGATTTCATCCAAACCGCTCAAAGTGGAAAGTACAAACTCTGGTGACCGAGTTCCATCCAAATTCTCTACAAGACTTCCTATGTAGGGCCCAGCAAAAGATTTTATAAAAAAGATTTTGAGGGTAAACGAAATATTAATGAGCTCCGCGGACTGATTCTGACCTATTTACTGGGGTGCACACTTTGGCCGTGTCCCAAATCTCTGGCTGCGGCCGCAAATAACGCACAAGTCTATGGAAACACCACAATATGGTCACTATTTCATTTATGTAAAACACCGCAAAAAATTACGACATTCATTATTTGATTCATGTAATACACCACATATCTGGACAGTTACTGTTTGATTGATTAAATCACCGCAATACGAGGACACTTACTTTTGGATTCCTATAAAACACCGCAAAACGAGGAGAGTTGCTATATTTGATTCATATAAAACACCGCAATATCACGACAGTTACTATTTGATTCATGTAAACACCGCAACATTAGGAGAGTGGCACACTTTTTTTGAGTGGCACACACAAAAAGAAAGTATGTCTTAAAGAAGTATGTCGACGTTAGGGCGTGGGATTCTGAGTCGCGTGCATCGGGTTCGAGCCATGGGGCTCGAACCCGGCGCACGCGACTCAGAATCCCGTGCCCTAACCACTTGGCCAGAACGAACATCATGACTTAGCCAGTGAAATTGGAGTGAAGTGATTCTCAATGCCCTGCTCACCGAAAATCAATCGAGCATGTCCAGTACACTCTCAATGACAAAGCCTAAGGGGTGCACCTCAGTAAATAATTTCCCATAGGCTCCCATGCTAAATGGCCATTTTCAAAAAAATATTTAAAATACTCAGAAGTTTCTCATACAATCAAGCTATACACCAAAAAGAAAACAAAAAACATATGAACCCGAGTACCAAATACCATAACGATCGAGGGACTAAAAAGGGTGAAAGCAGAACACTGATGACACTGGCCTAACGATGAATGTTATGCAAGGCAGGGGCCGATGTTGCTGGCGCGTTGCGATCGTCGCTGGGGCTCGGGTCCGCCGCTGGGCGGGGACCGGTCGCTGCTTTAAGCAGCGATTATACCCGTTTGGAGGTGGGTTTGGGCTTCGGCGGTGGTCGCGGGGCGTTGGTGCATGAGGTTGGCCCAATGTAGAATGAGAGACTATGCAAAAGAGAGAGGAGCTAGTTTCATAACCAGGGACTGTTACATAGTATAAAGGAGGAATACTAGCAACTACCACCACTATTACCTAGGGGCATGGGTGTATGGGGGGTTATCCCCCAATATTGGAGGTGGGGATGACGTGGATTATCACCCCCCCCCCCCCCAATATTTCGAGGTTTAATGTCATTAAAAAAAAGTACCCATCCACTACATGCCAAAGTAGACCGACTTGAGGGCCTGATTTCATCCAAACCGCTCAAAGTGGAAAGTACAAACTCTGGTGACCGAGTTCCATCCAAATTCTCTACAAGACTTCCTATGTAGGGCCCAGCAAAAGATTTTATAAAAAAGATTTTGAGGGTAAACGAAATATTAATGAGCTCCGCGGACTTATTCTGACCTATTTACTGGGGTGCACACTTTGGCCGTGTCCCAAATCTCTGGCTGCGGCCGCAAATAACGCACAAGTCTATGGAAACACCACAATATGGTCACTATTTCATTTATGTAAAACACCGCAAAAAATTACGACATTCATTATTTGATTCATGTAATACACCACATATCTGGACAGTTACTGTTTGATTGATTAAATCACCGCAATACGAGGACACTTACTTTTGGATTCCTATAAAACACCGCAAAACGAGGAGAGTTGCTATATTTGATTCATATAAAACACCGCAATATCACGACAGTTACTATTTGATTCATGTAAACACCGCAACATTAGGAGAGTGGCACACTTTTTTTGAGTGGCACACACAAAAAGAAAGTATGTCTTAAAGAAGTATGTCGACGTTAGGGCGTGGGATTCTGAGTCGCGTGCATCGGGTTCGAGCCATGGGGCTCGAACCCGGCGCACGCGACTCAGAATCCCGTGCCCTAACCACTTGGCCAGAACGAACATCATGACTTAGCCAGTGAAATTGGAGTGAAGTGATTCTCAATGCCCTGCTCACCGAAAATCAATCGAGCATGTCCAGTACACTCTCAGTGACAAAGCCTAAGGGGTGCACCTCAGTAAATAATTTCCCATAGGCTCCCATGCTAAATGGCCATTTTCAAAAAAATATTTAAAATACTCAGAAGTTTCTCATACAATCAAGCTATACACCAAAAAGAAAACAAAAAACATATGAACCCGAGTACCAAATACCATAACGATCGAGGGACTAAAAAGGGTGAAAGCAGAACACTGATGACACTGGCCTAACGATGAATGTTATGCAAGGCAGGGGCCGATGTTGCTGGCGCGTTGCGATCGTCGCTGGGGCTCGGGTCCGCCGCTGGGCGGGGACCGGTCGCTGCTTTAAGCAGCGATTATACCCGTTTGGAGGTGGGTTTGGGCTTCGGCGGTGGTCGCGGGGCGTTGGTGCATGAGGTTGGCTCAATGTAGAATGAGAGACTATGCAAAAGAGAGAGGAGCTAGTTTCATAACCAGGTACTGTTACATAGTATAAAGGAGGAATACTAGCAACTACCACCACTATTACCTAGGGGCATGGGTGTATGGGGGGTTATCCCCCAATATTGGAGGTGGGGATGACGTGGATTATCACCCCCCCCCCCCCCCAATATTTCGAGGTTTAATGTCATTAAAAAAAAGTACCCATCCACTACATGCCAAAGTAGACCGACTTGAGGGCCTGATTTCATCCAAACCGCTCAAAGTGGAAAGTACAAACTCTGGTGACCGAGTTCCATCCAAATTCTCTACAAGACTTCCTATGTAGGGCCCAGCAAAAGATTTTATGAAAAAGATTTTGAGGGTAAACGAAATATTAATGAGCTCCGCGGACTTATTCTGACCTATTTACTGGGGTGCACACTTTGGCCGTGTCCCAAATCTCTGGCTGCGGCCGCAAATAACGCACAAGTCTATGGAAACACCACAATATGGTCACTATTTCATTTATGTAAAACACCGCAAAAAATTACGACATTCATTATTTGATTCATGTAATACACCACATATCTGGACAGTTACTGTTTGATTGATTAAATCACCGCAATACGAGGACACTTACTTTTGGATTCCTATAAAACACCGCAAAACGAGGAGAGTTGCTATATTTGATTCATATAAAACACCGCAATATCACGACAGTTACTATTTGATTCATGTAAACACCGCAACATTAGGAGAGTGGCACACTTTTTTTGAGTGGCACACACAAAAAGAAAGTATGTCTTAAAGAAGTATGTCGACGTTAGGGCGTGGGATTCTGAGTCGCGTGCACCGGGTTCGAGCCATGGGGCTCGAACCCGGCGCACGCGACTCAGAATCCCGTGCCCTAACCACTTGGCCAGAACGAACATCATGACTTAGCCAGTGAAATTGGAGTGAAGTGATTCTCAATGCCCTGCTCACCGAAAATCAATCGAGCATGTCCAGTACACTCTCAATGACAAAGCCTAAGGGGTGCACCTCAGTAAATAATTTCCCATAGGCTCCCATGCTAAATGGCCATTTTCAAAAAAATATTTAAAATACTCAGAAGTTTCTCATACAATCAAGCTATACACCAAAAAGAAAACAAAAAACATATGAACCCGAGTACCAAATACCATAACGATCGAGGGACTAAAAAGGGGGAAAGCAGAACACTGATGACACTGGCCTAACGATGAATGTTATGCAAAGCAGGGGCCGATGTTGCTGGCGCGTTGCGATCGTCGCTGGGGCTCGGGTCCGCCGCTGGGCGGGGACCGGTCGCTGCTTTAAGCAGCGATTATACCCGTTTGGAGGTGGGTTTGGGCTTCGGCGGTGGTCGCGGGGCGTTGGTGCATGAGGTTGGCCCAATGTAGAATGAGAGACTATGCAAAAGAGAGAGGAGCTAGTTTCATAACCAGGGACTGTTACATAGTATAAAGGAGGAATACTAGCAACTACCACCACTATTACCTAGGGGCATGGGTGTATGGGGGGTTATCCCCCAATATTGGAGGTGGGGATGACGTGGATTATCACCCCCCCCCCCAATATTTCGAGGTTTAATGACATTAAAAAAAAGTACCCATCCACTACATGCCAAAGTAGACCGACTTGAGGGCCTGATTTCATCCAAACCGCTCAAAGTGGAAAGTACAAACTCTGGTGACCGAGTTCCATCCAAATTCTCTACAAGACTTCCTATGTAGGGCCCAGCAAAAGATTTTATAAAAAAGATTTTGAGGGTAAACGAAATATTAATGAGCTCCGCGGACTGATTCTGACCTATTTACTGGGGTGCACACTTTGGCCGTGTCCCAAATCTCTGGCTGCGGCCGCAAATAACGCACAAGTCTATGGAAACACCACAATATGGTCACTATTTCATTTATGTAAAACACCGCAAAAAATTACGACATTCATTATTTGGTTCATGTAATACACCACATATCTGGACAGTTACTGTTTGATTGATTAAATCACCGCAATACGAGGACACTTACTTTTGGATTCCTATAAAACACCGCAAAACGAGGAGAGTTGCTATATTTGATTCATATAAAACACCGCAATATCACGACAGTTACTATTTGATTCATGTAAACACCGCAACATTAGGAGAGTGGCACACTTTTTTTGAGTGGCACACACAAAAAGAAAGTATGTCTTAAAGAAGTATGTCGACGTTAGGGCGTGGGATTCTGAGTCGCGTGCATCGGGTTCGAGCCATGGGGCTCGAACCCGGCGCACGCGACTCAGAATCCCGTGCCCTAACCACTTGGCCAGAACGAACATCATGACTTAGCCAGTGAAATTGGAGTGAAGTGATTCTCAATGCCCTGCTCACAGAAAATCAATCGAGCATGTCCAGTACACTCTCAATGACAAAGCCTAAGGGGTGCACCTCAGTAAATAATTTCCCATAGGCTCCCATGCTAAATGGCCATTTTCAAAAAAATATTTAAAATACTCAGAAGTTTCTCATACAATCAAGCTATACACCAAAAAGAAAACAAAAAACATATGAACCCGAGTACCAAATACCATAACGATCGAGGGACTAAAAAGGGGGAAAGCAGAACACTGATGACACTGGCCTAACGATGAATGTTATGCAAGGCAGGGGCCGATGTTGCTGGCGCGTTGCGATCGTCGCTGGGGCTCGGGTCCGCCGCTGGGCGGGGACCGGTCGCTGCTTTAAGCAGCGATTATACCCGTTTGGAGGTGGGTTTGGGCTTCGGCGGTGGTCGCGGGGCGTTGGTGCATGAGGTTGGCCCAATGTAGAATGAGAGACTATGCAAAAGAGAGAGGAGCTAGTTTCATAACCAGGGACTGTTACATAGTATAAAGGAGGAATACTAGCAACTACCACCACTATTACCTAGGGGCATGGGTGTATGGGGGGTTATCCCCCAATATTGGAGGTGGGGATGACGTGGATTATCAACCCCCCCCCCCCCCAATATTTCGAGGTTTAATGTCATTAAAAAAAAGTACCCATCCACTACATGCCAAAGTAGACCGACTTGAGGGCCTGATTTCATCCAAACCGCTCAAAGTGGAAAGTACAAACTCTGGTGACCGAGTTCCATCCAAATTCTCTACAAGACTTCCTATGTAGGGCCCAGCAAAAGATTTTATAAAAAAGATTTTGAGGGTAAACGAAATATTAATGAGCTCCGCGGACTGATTCTGACCTATTTACTGGGGTGCACACTTTGGCCGTGTCCCAAATCTCTGGCTGCGGCAACAAATAACGCACAAGTTTATGGAAACACCACAATATGGTCACTATTTCATTTATGTAAAACACCGCAAAAAATTACGACATTCATTATTTGATTCATGTAATACACCACATATCTGGACAGTTACTGTTTGATTGATTAAATCACCTCAATACGAGGACACTTACTTTTGGATTCCTATAAAACACCGCAAAACGAGGAGAGTTGCTATATTTGATTCATATAAAACACCGCAATATCACGACAGTTACTATTTGATTCATGTAAACACCGCAACATTAGGAGAGTGGCACACTTTTTTTGAGTGGCACACACAAAAAGAAAGTATGTCTTAAAGAAGTATGTCGACGTTAGGGCGTGGGATTCTGAGTCGCGTGCATCGGGTTCGAGCCATGGGGCTCGAACCCGGCGCACGCGACTCAGAATCCCGTGCCCTAACCACTTGGCCAGAACGAACATCATGACTTAGCCAGTGAAATTGGAGTGAAGTGATTCTCAATGCCCTGCTCACAGAAAATCAATCGAGCATGTCCAGTACACTCTCAATGACAAAGCCTAAGGGGTGCACCTCAGTAAATAATTTCCCATAGGCTCCCATGCTAAATGGCCATTTTCAAAAAAATATTTAAAATACTCAGAAGTTTCTCATACAATCAAGCTATACACCAAAAAGAAAACAAAAAACATATGAACCCGAGTACCAAATACCATAACGATCGAGGGACTAAAAAGGGGGAAAGCAGAACACTGATGACACTGGCCTAACGATGAATGTTATGCAAGGCAGGGGCCGATGTTGCTGGCGCGTTGCGATCGTCGCTGGGGCTCGGGTCCGCCGCTGGGCGGGGACCGGTCGCTGCTTTAAGCAGCGATTATACCCGTTTGGAGGTGGGTTTGGGCTTCGGCGGTGGTCGCGGGGCGTTGGTGCATGAGGTTGGCCCAATGTAGAATGAGAGACTATGCAAAAGAGAGAGGAGCTAGTTTCATAACCAGGGACTGTTACATAGTATAAAGGAGGAATACTAGCAACTACCACCACTATTACCTAGGGGCATGGGTGTATGGGGGGTTATCCCCCAATATTGGAGGTGGGGATGACGTGGATTATCAACCCCCCCCCCCAATATTTCGAGGTTTAATGTCATTAAAAAAAAGTACCCATCCACTACATGCCAAAGTAGACCGACTTGAGGGCCTGATTTCATCCAAACCGCTCAAAGTGGAAAGTACAAACTCTGGTGACCGAGTTCCATCCAAATTCTCTACAAGACTTCCTATGTAGGGCCCAGCAAAAGATTTTATAAAAAAGATTTTGAGGGTAAACGAAATATTAATGAGCTCCGCGGACTGATTCTGACCTATTTACTGGGGTGCACACTTTGGCCGTGTCCCAAATCTCTGGCTGCGGCCCCAAATAACGCACAAGTTTATGGAAACACCACAATATGGTCACTATTTCATTTATGTAAAACACCGCAAAAAATTACGACATTCATTATTTGATTCATGTAATACACCACATATCTGGACAGTTACTGTTTGATTGATTAAATCACCTCAATACGAGGACACTTACTTTTGGATTCCTATAAAACACCGCAAAACGAGGAGAGTTGCTATATTTGATTCATATAAAACACCGCAATATCACGACAGTTACTATTTGATTCATGTAAACACCGCAACATTAGGAGAGTGGCACACTTTTTTTGAGTGGCACACACAAAAAGAAAGTATGTCTTAAAGAAGTATGTCGACGTTAGGGCGTGGGATTCTGAGTCGCGTGCATCGGGTTCGAGCCATGGGGCTC
Source organism: Astropecten irregularis (assembly GCA_963971285.1). Classification (NCBI taxonomy): domain Eukaryota; kingdom Metazoa; phylum Echinodermata; class Asteroidea; order Paxillosida; family Astropectinidae; genus Astropecten; species Astropecten irregularis. The sequence continues at coordinate 12,662,510 of OZ020252.1, read as the reverse complement.
GAACCCGGCGCACGCGACTCAGAATCCCGTGCCCTAACCACTTGGCCAGAACGAACATCATGACTTAGCCAGTGAAATTGGAGTGAAGTGATTCTCAATGCCCTGCTCACCGAAAATCAATCGAGCATGTCCAGTACACTCTCAATGACAAAGCCTAAGGGGTGCACCTCAGTAAATAATTTCCCATAGGCTCCCATGCTAAATGGCCATTTTCAAAAAAATATTTAAAATACTCAGAAGTTTCTCATACAATCAAGCTATACACCAAAAAGAAAACAAAAAACATATGAACCCGAGTACCAAATACCATAACGATCGAGGGACTAAAAAGGGGGAAAGCAGAACACTGATGACACTGGCCTAACGATGAATGTTATGCAAAGCAGGGGCCGATGTTGCTGGCGCGTTGCGATCGTCGCTGGGGCTCGGGTCCGCCGCTGGGCGGGGACCGGTCGCTGCTTTAAGCAGCGATTATACCCGTTTGGAGGTGGGTTTGGGCTTCGGCGGTGGTCGCGGGGCGTTGGTGCATGAGGTTGGCCCAATGTAGAATGAGAGACTATGCAAAAGAGAGAGGAGCTAGTTTCATAACCAGGGACTGTTACATAGTATAAAGGAGGAATACTAGCAACTACCACCACTATTACCTAGGGGCATGGGTGTATGGGGGGTTATCCCCCAATATTGGAGGTGGGGATGACGTGGATTATCACCCCCCCCCCCCAATATTTCGAGGTTTAATGACATTAAAAAAAAGTACCCATCCACTACATGCCAAAGTAGACCGACTTGAGGGCCTGATTTCATCCAAACCGCTCAAAGTGGAAAGTACAAACTCTGGTGACCGAGTTCCATCCAAATTCTCTACAAGACTTCCTATGTAGGGCCCAGCAAAAGATTTTATAAAAAAGATTTTGAGGGTAAACGAAATATTAATGAGCTCCGCGGACTGATTCTGACCTATTTACTGGGGTGCACACTTTGGCCGTGTCCCAAATCTCTGGCTGCGGCCGCAAATAACGCACAAGTCTATGGAAACACCACAATATGGTCACTATTTCATTTATGTAAAACACCGCAAAAAATTACGACATTCATTATTTGATTCATGTAATACACCACATATCTGGACAGTTACTGTTTGATTGATTAAATCACCTCAATACGAGGACACTTACTTTTGGATTCCTATAAAACACCGCAAAACGAGGAGAGTTGCTATATTTGATTCATATAAAACACCGCAATATCACGACAGTTACTATTTGATTCATGTAAACACCGCAACATTAGGAGAGTGGCACACTTTTTTTGAGTGGCACACACAAAAAGAAAGTATGTCTTAAAGAAGTATGTCGACGTTAGGGCGTGGGATTCTGAGTCGCGTGCATCGGGTTCGAGCCATGGGGCTCGAACCCGGCGCACGCGACTCAGAATCCCGTGCCCTAACCACTTGGCCAGAACGAACATCATGACTTAGCCAGTGAAATTGGAGTGAAGTGATTCTCAATGCCCTGCTCACCGAAAATCAATCGAGCATGTCCAGTACACTCTCAATGACAAAGCCTAAGGGGTGCACCTCAGTAAATAATTTCCCATAGGCTCCCATGCTAAATGGCCATTTTCAAAAAAATATTTAAAATACTCAGAAGTTTCTCATACAATCAAGCTATACACCAAAAAAAAACAAAAAAACATATGAACCCGAGTACCAAATACCATAACGATCGAGGGACTAAAAAGGGGGAAAGCAGAACACTGATGACACTGGCCTAACGATGAATGTTATGCAAGGCAGGGGCCGATGTTGCTGGCGCGTTGCGATCGTCGCTGGGGCTCGGGTCCGCCGCTGGGCGGGGACCGGTCGCTGCTTTAAGCAGCGATTATACCCGTTTGGAGGTGGGTTTGGGCTTCGGCGGTGGTCGCGGGGCGTTGGTGCATGAGGTTGGCCCAATGTAGAATGAGAGACTATGCAAAAGAGAGAGGAGCTAGTTTCATAACCAGGGACTGTTACATAGTATAAAGGAGGAATACTAGCAACTACCACCACTATTACCTAGGGGCATGGGTGTATGGGGGGTTATCCCCCAATATTGGAGGTGGGGATGACGTGGATTATCACCCCCCCCCCCCCCCCCAATATTTCGAGGTTTAATGTCATTAAAAAAAAGTACCCATCCACTACATGCCAAAGTAGACCGACTTGAGGGCCTGATTTCATCCAAACCGCTCAAAGTGGAAAGTACAAACTCTGGTGACCGAGTTCCATCCAAATTCTCTACAAGACTTCCTATGTAGGGCCCAGCAAAAGATTTTATAAAAAAGATTTCGAGGGTAAACGAAATATTAATGAGCTCCGCGGACTGATTCTGACCTATTTACTGGGGTGCACACTTTGGCCGTGTCCCAAATCTCTGGCTGCGGCCGCAAATAACGCACAAGTTTATGGAAACACCACAATATGGTCACTATTTCATTTATGTAAAACACCGCAAAAAATTACGACATTCATTATTTGATTCATGTAATACACCACATATCTGGACAGTTACTGTTTGATTGATTAAATCACCTCAATACGAGGACACTTACTTTTGGATTCCTATAAAACACCGCAAAACGAGGAGAGTTGCTATATTTGATTCATATAAAACACCGCAATATCACGACAGTTACTATTTGATTCATGTAAACACCGCAACATTAGGAGAGTGGCACACTTTTTTTGAGTGGCACACACAAAAAGAAAGTATGTCTTAAAGAAGTATGTCGACGTTAGGGCGTGGGATTCTGAGTCGCGTGCATCGGGTTCGAGCCATGGGGCTCGAACCCGGCGCACGCGACTCAGAATCCCGTGCCCTAACCACTTGGCCAGAACGAACATCATGACTTAGCCAGTGAAATTGGAGTGAAGTGATTCTCAATGCCCTGCTCACCGAAAATCAATCGAGCATGTCCAGTACACTCTCAATGACAAAGCCTAAGGGGTGCACCTCAGTAAATAATTTCCCATAGGCTCCCATGCTAAATGGCCATTTTCAAAAAAATATTTAAAATACTCAGAAGTTTCTCATACAATCAAGCTATACACCAAAAAAAAAAAAAAAAACATATGAACCCGAGTACCAAATACCATAACGATCGAGGGACTAAAAAGGGGGAAAGCAGAACACTGATGACACTGGCCTAACGATGAATGTTATGCAAGGCAGGGGCCGATGTTGCTGGCGCGTTGCGATCGTCGCTGGGGCTCGGGTCCGCCGCTGGGCGGGGACCGGTCGCTGCTTTAAGCAGCGATTATACCCGTTTGGAGGTGGGTTTGGGCTTCGGCGGTGGTCGCGGGGCGTTGGTGCATGAGGTTGGCCCAATGTAGAATGAGAGACTATGCAAAAGAGAGAGGAGCTAGTTTCATAACCAGGGACTGTTACATAGTATAAAGGAGGAATACTAGCAACTACCACCACTATTACCTAGGGGCATGGGTGTATGGGGGGTTATCCCCCAATATTGGAGGTGGGGATGACGTGGATTATCACCCCCCCCCCCCCCCCCCAATATTTCGAGGTTTAATGTCATTAAAAAAAAGTACCCATCCACTACATGCCAAAGTAGACCGACTTGAGGGCCTGATTTCATCCAAACCGCTCAAAGTGGAAAGTACAAACTCTGGTGACCGAGTTCCATCCAAATTCTCTACAAGACTTCCTATGTAGGGCCCAGCAAAAGATTTTATAAAAAAGATTTCGAGGGTAAACGAAATATTAATGAGCTCCGCGGACTGATTCTGACCTATTTACTGGGGTGCACACTTTGGCCGTGTCCCAAATCTCTGGCTGCGGCCGCAAATAACGCACAAGTTTATGGAAACACCACAATATGGTCACTATTTCATTTATGTAAAACACCGCAAAAAATTACGACATTCATTATTTGATTCATGTAATACACCACATATCTGGACAGTTACTGTTTGATTGATTAAATCACCTCAATACGAGGACACTTACTTTTGGATTCCTATAAAACACCGCAAAACGAGGAGAGTTGCTATATTTGATTCATATAAAACACCGCAATATCACGACAGTTACTATTTGATTCATGTAAACACCGCAACATTAGGAGAGTGGCACACTTTTTTTGAGTGGCACACACAAAAAGAAAGTATGTCTTAAAGAAGTATGTCGACGTTAGGGCGTGGGATTCTGAGTCGCGTGCATCGGGTTCGAGCCATGGGGCTCGAACCCGGCGCACGCGACTCAGAATCCCTTGCCCTAACCACTTGGCCAGAACGAACATCATGACTTAGCCAGTGAAATTGGAGTGAAGTGATTCTCAATGCCCTGCTCACCGAAAATCAATCGAGCATGTCCAGTACACTCTCAATGACAAAGCCTAAGGGGTGCACCTCAGTAAATAATTTCCCATAGGCTCCCATGCTAAATGGCCATTTTCAAAAAAATATTTAAAATACTCAGAAGTTTCTCATACAATCAAGCTATACACCAAAAAGAAAACAAAAAACATATGAACCCGAGTACCAAATACCATAACGATCGAGGGACTAAAAAGGGGGAAAGCAGAACACTGATGACACTGGCCTAACGATGAATGTTATGCAAAGCAGGGGCCGATGTTGCTGGCGCGTTGCGATCGTCGCTGGGGCTCGGGTCCGCCGCTGGGCGGGGACCGGTCGCTGCTTTAAGCAGCGATTATACCCGTTTGGAGGTGGGTTTGGGCTTCGGCGGTGGTCGCGGGGCGTTGGTGCATGAGGTTGGCCCAATGTAGAATGAGAGACTATGCAAAAGAGAGAGGAGCTAGTTTCATAACCAGGGACTGTTACATAGTATAAAGGAGGAATACTAGCAACTACCACCACTATTACCTAGGGGCATGGGTGTATGGGGGGTTATCCCCCAATATTGGAGGTGGGGATGACGTGGATTATCACCCCCCCCCCCCAATATTTCGAGGTTTAATGTCATTAAAAAAAAGTACCCATCCACTACATGCCAAAGTAGACCGACTTGAGGGCCTGATTTCATCCAAACCGCTCAAAGTGGAAAGTACAAACTCTGGTGACCGAGTTCCATCCAAATTCTCTACAAGACTTCCTATGTAGGGCCCAGCAAAAGATTTTATAAAAAAGATTTTGAGGGTAAACGAAATATTAATGAGCTCCGCGGACTGATTCTGACCTATTTACTGGGGTGCACACTTTGGCCGTGTCCCAAATCTCTGGCTGCGGCCGCAAATAACGCACAAGTCTATGGAAACACCACAATATGGTCACTATTTCATTTATGTAAAACACCGCAAAAAATTACGACATTCATTATTTGATTCATGTAATACACCACATATCTGGACAGTTACTGTTTGATTGATTAAATCACCTCAATACGAGGACACTTACTTTTGGATTCCTATAAAACACCGCAAAACGAGGAGAGTTGCTATATTTGATTCATATAAAACACCGCAATATCACGACAGTTACTATTTGATTCATGTAAACACCGCAACATTAGGAGAGTGGCACACTTTTTTTGAGTGGCACACACAAAAAGAAAGTATGTCTTAAAGAAGTATGTCGACGTTAGGGCGTGGGATTCTGAGTCGCGTGCATCGGGTTCGAGCCATGGGGCTCGAACCCGGCGCACGCGACTCAGAATCCCTTGCCCTAACCACTTGGCCAGAACGAACATCATGACTTAGCCAGTGAAATTGGAGTGAAGTGATTCTCAATGCCCTGCTCACCGAAAATCAATCGAGCATGTCCAGTACACTCTCAATGACAAAGCCTAAGGGGTGCACCTCAGTAAATAATTTCCCATAGGCTCCCATGCTAAATGGCCATTTTCAAAAAAATATTTAAAATACTCAGAAGTTTCTCATACAATCAAGCTATACACCAAAAAGAAAACAAAAAACATATGAACCCGAGTACCAAATACCATAACGATCGAGGGACTAAAAAGGGGGAAAGCAGAACACTGATGACACTGGCCTAACGATGAATGTTATGCAAAGCAGGGGCCGATGTTGCTGGCGCGTTGCGATCGTCGCTGGGGCTCGGGTCCGCCGCTGGGCGGGGACCGGTCGCTGCTTTAAGCAGCGATTATACCCGTTTGGAGGTGGGTTTGGGCTTCGGCGGTGGTCGCGGGGCGTTGGTGCATGAGGTTGGCCCAATGTAGAATGAGAGACTATGCAAAAGAGAGAGGAGCTAGTTTCATAACCAGGGACTGTTACATAGTATAAAGGAGGAATACTAGCAACTACCACCACTATTACCTAGGGGCATGGGTGTATGGGGGGTTATCCCCCAATATTGGAGGTGGGGATGACGTGGATTATCACCCCCCCCCCCCCCCCCCAATATTTCGAGGTTTAATGTCATTAAAAAAAAGTACCCATCCACTACATGCCAAAGTAGACCGACTTGAGGGCCTGATTTCATCCAAACCGCTCAAAGTGGAAAGTACAAACTCTGGTGACCGAGTTCCATCCAAATTCTCTACAAGACTTCCTATGTAGGGCCCAGCAAAAGATTTTATAAAAAAGATTTTGAGGGTAAACGAAATATTAATGAGCTCCGCGGACTGATTCTGACCTATTTACTGGGGTGCACACTTTGGCCGTGTCCCAAATCTCTGGCTGCGGCCGCAAATAACGCACAAGTCTATGGAAACACCACAATATGGTCACTATTTCATTTATGTAAAACACCGCAAAAAATTACGACATTCATTATTTGATTCATGTAATACACCACATATCTGGACAGTTACTGTTTGATTGATTAAATCACCTCAATACGAGGACACTTACTTTTGGATTCCTATAAAACACCGCAAAACGAGGAGAGTTGCTATATTTGATTCATATAAAACACCGCAATATCACGACAGTTACTATTTGATTCATGTAAACACCGCAACATTAGGAGAGTGGCACACTTTTTTTGAGTGGCACACACAAAAAGAAAGTATGTCTTAAAGAAGTATGTCGACGTTAGGGCGTGGGATTCTGAGTCGCGTGCATCGGGTTCGAGCCATGGGGCTCGAACCCGGCGCACGCGACTCAGAATCCCTTGCCCTAACCACTTGGCCAGAACGAACATCATGACTTAGCCAGTGAAATTGGAGTGAAGTGATTCTCAATGCCCTGCTCACCGAAAATCAATCGAGCATGTCCAGTACACTCTCAATGACAAAGCCTAAGGGGTGCACCTCAGTAAATAATTTCCCATAGGCTCCCATGCTAAATGGCCATTTTCAAAAAAATATTTAAAATACTCAGAAGTTTCTCATACAATCAAGCTATACACCAAAAAGAAAACAAAAAACATATGAACCCGAGTACCAAATACCATAACGATCGAGGGACTAAAAAGGGGGAAAGCAGAACACTGATGACACTGGCCTAACGATGAATGTTATGCAAAGCAGGGGCCGATGTTGCTGGCGCGTTGCGATCGTCGCTGGGGCTCGGGTCCGCCGCTGGGCGGGGACCGGTCGCTGCTTTAAGCAGCGATTATACCCGTTTGGAGGTGGGTTTGGGCTTCGGCGGTGGTCGCGGGGCGTTGGTGCATGAGGTTGGCCCAATGTAGAATGAGAGACTATGCAAAAGAGAGAGGAGCTAGTTTCATAACCAGGGACTGTTACATAGTATAAAGGAGGAATACTAGCAACTACCACCACTATTACCTAGGGGCATGGGTGTATGGGGGGTTATCCCCCAATATTGGAGGTGGGGATGACGTGGATTATCACCCCCCCCCCCCCCCCCCCAATATTTCGAGGTTTAATGTCATTAAAAAAAAGTACCCATCCACTACATGCCAAAGTAGACCGACTTGAGGGCCTGATTTCATCCAAACCGCTCAAAGTGGAAAGTACAAACTCTGGTGACCGAGTTCCATCCAAATTCTCTACAAGACTTCCTATGTAGGGCCCAGCAAAAGATTTTATAAAAAAGATTTTGAGGGTAAACGAAATATTAATGAGCTCCGCGGACTGATTCTGACCTATTTACTGGGGTGCACACTTTGGCCGTGTCCCAAATCTCTGGCTGCGGCCGCAAATAACGCACAAGTCTATGGAAACACCACAATATGGTCACTATTTCATTTATGTAAAACACCGCAAAAAATTACGACATTCATTATTTGATTCATGTAATACACCACATATCTGGACAGTTACTGTTTGATTGATTAAATCACCGCAATACGAGGACACTTACTTTTGGATTCCTATAAAACACCGCAAAACGAGGAGAGTTGCTATATTTGATTCATATAAAACACCGCAATATCACGACAGTTACTATTTGATTCATGTAAACACCGCAACATTAGGAGAGTGGCACACTTTTTTTGAGTGGCACACACAAAAAGAAAGTATGTCTTAAAGAAGTATGTCGACGTTAGGGCGTGGGATTCTGAGTCGCGTGCATCGGGTTCGAGCCATGGGGCTCGAACCCGGCGCACGCGACTCAGAATCCCGTGCCCTAACCACTTGGCCAGAACGAACATCATGACTTAGCCAGTGAAATTGGAGTGAAGTGATTCTCAATGCCCTGCTCACCGAAAATCAATCGAGCATGTCCAGTACACTCTCAATGACAAAGCCTAAGGGGTGCACCTCAGTAAATAATTTCCCATAGGCTCCCATGCTAAATGGCCATTTTCAAAAAAATATTTAAAATACTCAGAAGTTTCTCATACAATCAAGCTATACACCAAAAAGAAAACAAAAAACATATGAACCCGAGTACCAAATACCATAACGATCGAGGGACTAAAAAGGGGGAAAGCAGAACACTGATGACACTGGCCTAACGATGAATGTTATGCAAGGCAGGGGCCGATGTTGCTGGCGCCTTGCGATCGTCGCTGGGGCTCGGGTCCGCCGCTGGGCGGGGACCGGTCGCTGCTTTAAGCAGCGATTATACCCGTTTGGAGGTGGGTTTGGGCTTCGGCGGTGGTCGCGGGGCGTTGGTGCATGAGGTTGGCCCAATGTAGAATGAGAGACTATGCAAAAGAGAGAGGAGCTAGTTTCATAACCAGGGACTGTTACATAGTATAAAGGAGGAATACTAGCAACTACCACCACTATTACCTAGGGGCATGGGTGTATGGGGGGTTATCCCCCAATATTGGAGGTGGGGATGACGTGGATTATCACCCCCCCCCCCCCCCAATATTTCGAGGTTTAATGACATTAAAAAAAAGTACCCATCCACTACATGCCAAAGTAGACCGACTTGAGGGCCTGATTTCATCAAAACCGCTCAAAGTGGAAAGTACAAACTCTGGTGACCGAGTTCCATCCAAATTCTCTACAAGACTTCCTATGTAGGGCCCAGCAAAAGATTTTATAAAAAAGATTTTGAGGGTAAACGAAATATTAATGAGCTCCTTGGACTGATTCTGACCTATTTACTGGGGTGCACACTTTGGCCGTGTCCCAAATCTCTGGCTACGGCCGCAAATAACGCACAAGTCTATGGAAACACCACAATATGGTCACTATTTCATTTATGTAAAACACCGCAAAAAATTACGACATTCATTATTTGATTCATGTAATACACCACATATCTGGACAGTTACTGTTTGATTGATTAAATCACCGCAATACGAGGACACTTACTTTTGGATTCCTATAAAACACCGCAAAACGAGGAGAGTTGCTATATTTGATTCATATAAAACACCGCAATATCACGACAGTTACTATTTGATTCATGTAAACACCGCAACATTAGGAGAGTGGCACACTTTTTTTGAGTGGCACACACAAAAAGAAAGTATGTCTTAAAGAAGTATGTCGACGTTAGGGCGTGGGATTCTGAGTCGCGTGCATCGGGTTCGAGCCATGGGGCTCGAACCCGGCGCACGCGACTCAGAATCCCGTGCCCTAACCACTTGGCCAGAACGAACATCATGACTTAGCCAGTGAAATTGGAGTGAAGTGATTCTCAATGCCCTGCTCACCGAAAATCAATCGAGCATGTCCAGTACACTCTCAATGACAAAGCCTAAGGGGTGCACCTCAGTAAATAATTTCCCATAGGCTCCCATGCTAAATGGCCATTTTCAAAAAAATATTTAAATACTCAGAAGTTTCTCATAAAATCAAGCTATACACCAAAAAGAAAACAAAAAACATATGAACCCGAGTACCAAATACCATAACGATCGAGGGACTCAAAAGGGGGAAAGCAGAACACTGATGACACTGGCCTAACGATGAATGTTATGCAAGGCAGGGGCCGATGTTGCTGGCGCGTTGCGATCGTCGCTGGGGCTCGGGTCCGCCGCTGGGCAGGGACCGGCCGCTGCTTTAAGCAGCGATTATACCCGTTTGGAGGTGGGTTTGGGTTTCGGCGGTGGTCGCGGGGCGTTGGTGCATGAGGTTGGCCTAATGTAGAATGAGAGACTATGCAAAAGAGAGAGGAGCTATCATAACCAGGGACTGTTACATAGTATAAAGGAGGAATACTAGCAACTACCACCACTATTACCTAGGGGCATGGGTGTATGGGGGGTTATCCCCCAATATTGGAGGTGGGGATGACGTGGATTATCACCCCCCCCCCCCAATATTTCGAGGTTTAATGACATTAAAAAAAAGGACCCATCCACTACATGCCAAAGTAGACCGACTTGAGGGCCTGATTTCATCCAAACCGCTCAAAGTGGAAAGTACAAACTCTGGTGACCGAGTTCCATCCAAATTCTCTACAAGACTTCCTATGTAGGGCCCAGCAAAAGATTTTATAAAAAAGATTTTGAGGGTAAACGAAATATTAATGAGCTCCGCGGACTGATTCTGACCTATTTACTGGGGTGCACACTTTGGCCGTGTCCCAAATCTCTGGCTGCGGCCGCAAATAACGCACAAGTCTATGGAAACACCACAATATGGTCACTATTTCATTTATGTAAAACACCGCAAAAAATTACGACATTCATTATTTGATTCATGTAATACACCACATATCTGGACAGTTACTGTTTGATTGATTAAATCACCGCAATACGAGGACACTTACTTTTGGATTCCTATAAAACACCGCAAAACGAGGAGAGTTGCTATATTTGATTCATATAAAACACCGCAATATCACGACAGTTACTATTTGATTCATGTAAACACCGCAACATTAGGAGAGTGGCACACTTTTTTTGAGTGGCACACACAAAAAGAAAGTATGTCTTAAAGAAGTATGTCGACGTTAGGGCGTGGGATTCTGAGTCGCGTGCATCGGGTTCGAGCCATGGGGCTCGAACCCGGCGCACGCGACTCAGAATCCCGTGCCCTAACCACTTGGCCAGAACGAACATCATGACTTAGCCAGTGAAATTGGAGTGAAGTGATTCTCAATGCCCTGCTCACCGAAAATCAATCGAGCATGTCCAGTACACTCTCAATGACAAAGCCTAAGGGGTGCACCTCAGTAAATAATTTCCCATAGGCTCCCATGCTAAATGGCCATTTTCAAAAAAATATTTAAAATACTCAGAAGTTTCTCATACAATCAAGCTATACACCACAAAGAAAACAAAAAACATATGAACCCGAGTACCAAATACCATAACGATCGAGGGACTAAAAAGGGGGAAAGCAGAACACTGATGACACTGGCCTAACGATGAATGTTATGCAAGGCAGGGGCCGATGTTGCTGGCGCGTTGCGATCGTCGCTGGGGCTCGGGTCCGCCGCTGGGCGGGGACCGGTCGCTGCTTTAAGCAGCGATTATACCCGTTTGGAGGTGGGTTTGGGCTTCGGCGGTGGTCGCGGGGCGTTGGTGCATGAGGTTGGCCCAATGTAGAATGAGAGACTATGCAAAAGAGAGAGGAGCTAGTTTCATAACCAGGGACTGTTACATAGTATAAAGGAGGAATACTAGCAACTACCACCACTATTACCTAGGGGCATGGGTGTATGGGGGGTTATCCCCCAATATTGGAGGTGGGGATGACGTGGATTATCACCCCCCCCCCCCCCAATATTTCGAGGTTTAATGACATTAAAAAAAAGTACCCATCCACTACATGCCAAAGTAGACCGACTTGAGGGCCTGATTTCATCCAAACCGCTCAAAGTGGAAAGTACAAACTCTGGTGACCGAGTTCCATCCAAATTCTCTACAAGACTTCCTATGTAGGGCCCAGCAAAAGATTTTATAAAAAAGATTTTGAGGGTAAACGAAATATTAATGAGCTCCGCGGACTGATTCTGACCTATTTACTGGGGTGCACACTTTGGCCGTGTCCCAAATCTCTGGCTGCGGCCGCAAATAACGCACAAGTCTATGGAAACACCACAATATGGTCACTATTTCATTTATGTAAAACACCGCAAAAAATTACGACATTCATTATTTGATTCATGTAATACACCACATATCTGGACAGTTACTGTTTGATTGATTAAATCACCGCAATACGAGGACACTTACTTTTGGATTCCTATAAAACACCGCAAAACGAGGAGAGTTGCTATATTTGATTCATATAAAACACCGCAATATCACGACAGTTACTATTTGATTCATGTAAACACCGCAACATTAGGAGAGTGGCACACTTTTTTTGAGTGGCACACACAAAAAGAAAGTATGTCTTAAAGAAGTATGTCGACGTTAGGGCGTGGGATTCTGAGTCGCGTGCATCGGGTTCGAGCCATGGGGCTCGAACCCGGCGCACGCGACTCAGAATCCCGTGCCCTAACCACTTGGCCAGAACGAACATCATGACTTAGCCAGTGAAATTGGAGTGAAGTGATTCTCAATGCCCTGCTCACCGAAAATCAATCGAGCATGTCCAGTACACTCTCAATGACAAAGCCTAAGGGGTGCACCTCAGTAAATAATTTCCCATAGGCTCCCATGCTAAATGGCCATTTTCAAAAAAATATTTAAAATACTCAGAAGTTTCTCATACAATCAAGCTATACACCAAAAAGAAAACAAAAAACATATGAACCCGAGTACCAAATACCATAACGATCGAGGGACTAAAAAGGGGGAAAGCAGAACACTGATGACACTGGCCTAACGATGAATGTTATGCAAGGCAGGGGCCGATGTTGCTGGCGCCTTGCGATCGTCGCTGGGGCTCGGGTCCGCCGCTGGGCGGGGACCGGTCGCTGCTTTAAGCAGCGATTATACCCGTTTGGAGGTGGGTTTGGGCTTCGGCGGTGGTCGCGGGGCGTTGGTGCATGAGGTTGGCCCAATGTAGAATGAGAGACTATGCAAAAGAGAGAGGAGCTAGTTTCATAACCAGGGACTGTTACATAGTATAAAGGAGGAATACTAGCAACTACCACCACTATTACCTAGGGGCATGGGTGTATGGGGGGTTATCCCCCAATATTGGAGGTGGGGATGACGTGGATTATCACCCCCCCCCCCCCAATATTTCGAGGTTTAATGACATTAAAAAAAAGTACCCATCCACTACATGCCAAAGTAGACCGACTTGAGGGCCTGATTTCATCAAAACCGCTCAAAGTGGAAAGTACAAACTCTGGTGACCGAGTTCCATCCAAATTCTCTACAAGACTTCCTATGTAGGGCCCAGCAAAAGATTTTATAAAAAAGATTTTGAGGGTAAACGAAATATTAATGAGCTCCGCGGACTGATTCTGACCTATTTACTGGGGTGCACACTTTGGCCGTGTCCCAAATCTCTGGCTACGGCCGCAAATAACGCACAAGTCTATGGAAACACCACAATATGGTCACTATTTCATTTATGTAAAACACCGCAAAAAATTACGACATTCATTATTTGATTCATGTAATACACCACATATCTGGACAGTTACTGTTTGATTGATTAAATCACCGCAATACGAGGACACTTACTTTTGGATTCCTATAAAACACCGCAAAACGAGGAGAGTTGCTATATTTGATTCATATAAAACACCGCAATATCACGACAGTTACTATTTGATTCATGTAAACACCGCAACATTAGGAGAGTGGCACACTTTTTTTGAGTGGCACACACAAAAAGAAAGTATGTCTTAAAGAAGTATGTCGACGTTAGGGCGTGGGATTCTGAGTCGCGTGCATCGGGTTCGAGCCATGGGGCTCGAACCCGGCGCACGCGACTCAGAATCCCGTGCCCTAACCACTTGGCCAGAACGAACATCATGACTTAGCCAGTGAAATTGGAGTGAAGTGATTCTCAATGCCCTGCTCACCGAAAATCAATCGAGCATGTCCAGTACACTCTCAATGACAAAGCCTAAGGGGTGCACCTCAGTAAATAATTTCCCATAGGCTCCCATGCTAAATGGCCATTTTCAAAAAAATATTTAAATACTCAGAAGTTTCTCATAAAATCAAGCTATACACCAAAAAGAAAACAAAAAACATATGAACCCGAGTACCAAATACCATAACGATCGAGGGACTCAAAAGGGGGAAAGCAGAACACTGATGACACTGGCCTAACGATGAATGTTATGCAAGGCAGGGGCCGATGTTGCTGGCGCGTTGCGATCGTCGCTGGGGCTCGGGTCCGCCGCTGGGCGGGGACCGGCCGCTGCTTTAAGCAGCGATTATACCCGTTTGGAGGTGGGTTTGGGTTTCGGCGGTGGTCGCGGGGCGTTGGTGCATGAGGTTGGCCTAATGTAGAATGAGAGACTATGCAAAAGAGAGAGGAGCTATCATAACCAGGGACTGTTACATAGTATAAAGGAGGAATACTAGCAACTACCACCACTATTACCTAGGGGCATGGGTGTATGGGGGGTTATCCCCCAATATTGGAGGTGGGGATGACGTGGATTATCACCCCCCCCCCCCCAATATTTCGAGGTTTAATGACATTAAAAAAAAGTACCCATCCACTACATGCCAAAGTAGACCGACTTGAGGGCCTGATTTCATCAAAACCGCTCAAAGTGGAAAGTACAAACTCTGGTGACCGAGTTCCATCCAAATTCTCTACAAGACTTCCTATGTAGGGCCCAGCAAAAGATTTTATAAAAAAGATTTTGAGGGTAAACGAAATATTAATGAGCTCCGCGGACTGATTCTGACCTATTTACTGGGGTGCACACTTTGGCCGTGTCCCAAATCTCTGGCTGCGGCCGCAAATAACGCACAAGTCTATGGAAACACCACAATATGGTCACTATTTCATTTATGTAAAACACCGCAAAAAATTACGACATTCATTATTTGATTCATGTAATACACCACATATCTGGACAGTTACTGTTTGATTGATTAAATCACCGCAATACGAGGACACTTACTTTTGGATTCCTATAAAACACCGCAAAACGAGGAGAGTTGCTATATTTGATTCATATAAAACACCGCAATATCACGACAGTTACTATTTGATTCATGTAAACACCGCAACATTAGGAGAGTGGCACACTTTTTTTGAGTGGCACACACAAAAAGAAAGTATGTCTTAAAGAAGTATGTCGACGTTAGGGCGTGGGATTCTGAGTCGCGTGCATCGGGTTCGAGCCATGGGGCTCGAACCCGGCGCACGCGACTCAGAATCCCGTGCCCTAACCACTTGGCCAGAACGAACATCATGACTTAGCCAGTGAAATTGGAGTGAAGTGATTCTCAATGCCCTGCTCACCGAAAATCAATCGAGCATGTCCAGTACACTCTCAATGACAAAGCCTAAGGGGTGCACCTCAGTAAATAATTTCCCATAGGCTCCCATGCTAAATGGCCATTTTCAAAAAAATATTTAAAATACTCAGAAGTTTCTCATACAATCAAGCTATACACCAAAAAGAAAACAAAAAACATATGAACCCGAGTACCAAATACCATAACGATCGAGGGACTCAAAAGGGGGAAAGCAGAACACTGATGACACTGGCCTAACGATGAATGTTATGCAAGGCAGGGGCCGATGTTGCTGGCGCGTTGCGATCGTCGCTGGGGCTCGGGTCCGCCGCTGGGCGGGGACCGGCCGCTGCTTTAAGCAGCGATTATACCCGTTTGGAGGTGGGTTTGGGTTTCGGCGGTGGTCGCGGGGCGTTGGTGCATGAGGTTGGCCTAATGTAGAATGAGAGACTATGCAAAAGAGAGAGGAGCTATCATAACCAGGGACTGTTACATAGTATAAAGGAGGAATACTAGCAACTACCACCACTATTACCTAGGGGCATGGGTGTATGGGGGGTTATCCCCCAATATTGGAGGTGGGGATGACGTGGATTATCACCCCCCCCCCCCCCCCCAATATTTCGAGGTTTAATGACATTAAAAAAAAGTACCCATCCACTACATGCCAAAGTAGACCGACTTGAGGGCCTGATTTCATCCAAACCGCTCAAAGTGGAAAGTACAAACTCTGGTGACCGAGTTCCATCCAAATTCTCTACAAGACTTCCTATGTAGGGCCCAGCAAAAGATTTTATAAAAAAGATTTTGAGGGTAAACGAAATATTAATGAGCTCCGCGGACTGATTCTGACCTATTTACTGGGGTGCACACTTTGGCCGTGTCCCAAATCTCTGGCTGCGGCCGCAAATAACGCACAAGTCTATGGAAACACCACAATATGGTCACTATTTCATTTATGTAAAACACCGCAAAAAATTACGACATTCATTATTTGATTCATGTAATACACCACATATCTGGACAGTTACTGTTTGATTGATTAAATCACCGCAATACGAGGACACTTACTTTTGGATTCCTATAAAACACCGCAAAACGAGGAGAGTTGCTATATTTGATTCATATAAAACACCGCAATATCACGACAGTTACTATTTGATTCATGTAAACACCGCAACATTAGGAGAGTGGCACACTTTTTTTGAGTGGCACACACAAAAAGAAAGTATGTCTTAAAGAAGTATGTCGACGTTAGGGCGTGGGATTCTGAGTCGCGTGCATCGGGTTCGAGCCATGGGGCTCGAACCCGGCGCACGCGACTCAGAATCCCGTGCCCTAACCACTTGGCCAGAACGAACATCATGACTTAGCCAGTGAAATTGGAGTGAAGTGATTCTCAATGCCCTGCTCACCGAAAATCAATCGAGCATGTCCAGTACACTCTCAATGACAAAGCCTAAGGGGTGCACCTCAGTAAATAATTTCCCATAGGCTCCCATGCTAAATGGCCATTTTCAAAAAAATATTTAAAATACTCAGAAGTTTCTCATACAATCAAGCTATACACCAAAAAGAAAACAAAAAACATATGAACCCGAGTACCAAATACCATAACGATCGAGGGACTCAAAAGGGGGAAAGCAGAACACTGATGACACTGGCCTAACGATGAATGTTATGCAAGGCAGGGGCCGATGTTGCTGGCGCGTTGCGATCGTCGCTGGGGCTCGGGTCCGCCGCTGGGCGGGGACCGGTCGCTGCTTTAAGCAGCGATTATACCCGTTTGGAGGTGGGTTTGGGCTTCGGCGGTGGTCGCGGGGCGTTGGTGCATGAGGTTGGCCCAATGTAGAATGAGAGACTATGCAAAAGAGAGAGGAGCTAGTTTCATAACCAGGGACTGTTACATAGTATAAAGGAGGAATACTAGCAACTACCACCACTATTACCTAGGGGCATGGGTGTATGGGGGGTTATCCCCCAATGTTGGAGGTGGGGATGACGTGGATTATCACCCCCCCCCCCCCAATATTTCGAGGTTTAATGTCATTAAAAAAAAGTACCCATCCACTACATGCCAAAGTAGACCGACTTGAGGGCCTGATTTCATCCAAACCGCTCAAAGTGGAAAGTACAAACTCTGGTGACCGAGTTCCATCCAAATTCTCTACAAGACTTCCTATGTAGGGCCCAGCAAAAGATTTTATAAAAAAGATTTTGAGGGTAAACGAAATATTAATGAGCTCCGCGGACTTATTCTGACCTATTTACTGGGGTGCACACTTTGGCCGTGTCCCAAATCTCTGGCTGCGGCCGCAAATAACGCACAAGTCTATGGAAACACCACAATATGGTCACTATTTCATTTATGTAAAACACCGCAAAAAATTACGACATTCATTATTTGATTCATGTAATACACCACATATCTGGACAGTTACTGTTTGATTGATTAAATCACCGCAATACGAGGACACTTACTTTTGGATTCCTATAAAACACCGCAAAACGAGGAGAGTTGCTATATTTGATTCATATAAAACACCGCAATATCACGACAGTTACTATTTGATTCATGTAAACACCGCAACATTAGGAGAGTGGCACACTTTTTTTGAGTGGCACACACAAAAAGAAAGTATGTCTTAAAGAAGTATGTCGACGTTAGGGCGTGGGATTCTGAGTCGCGTGCATCGGGTTCGAGCCATGGGGCTCGAACCCGGCGCACGCGACTCAGAATCCCGTGCCCTAACCACTTGGCCAGAACGAACATCATGACTTAGCCAGTGAAATTGGAGTGAAGTGATTCTCAATGCCCTGCTCACCGAAAATCAATCGAGCATGTCCAGTACACTCTCAATGACAAAGCCTAAGGGGTGCACCTCAGTAAATAATTTCCCATAGGTTCCCATGCTAAATGGCCATTTTCAAAAAAATATTTAAAATACTCAGAAGTTTCTCATACAATCAAGCTATACACCAAAAAGAAAACAAAAAACATATGAACCCGAGTACCAAATACCATAACGATCGAGGGACTAAAAAGGGGGAAAGCAGAACACTGATGACACTGGCCTAACGATGAATGTTATGCAAGGCAGGGGCCGATGTTGCTGGCGCGTTGCGATCGTCGCTGGGGCTCGGGTCCGCCGCTGGGCGGGGACCGGTCGCTGCTTTAAGCAGCGATTATACCCGTTTGGAGGTGGGTTTGGGCTTCGGCGGTGGTCGCGGGGCGTTGGTGCATGAGGTTGGCCCAATGTAGAATGAGAGACTATGCAAAAGAGAGAGGAGCTAGTTTCATAACCAGGGACTGTTACATAGTATAAAGGAGGAATACTAGCAACTACCACCACTATTACCTAGGGGCATGGGTGTATGGGGGGTTATCCCCCAATGTTGGAGGTGGGGATGACGTGGATTATCACCCCCCCCCCCCCCCCCCCCAATATTTCGAGGTTTAATGTCATTAAAAAAAAGTACCCATCCACTACATGCCAAAGTAGACCGACTTGAGGGCCTGATTTCATCCAAACCGCTCAAAGTGGAA
The DNA here is from genome assembly GCA_963971285.1 of Astropecten irregularis. NCBI lineage: Eukaryota > Metazoa > Echinodermata > Asteroidea > Paxillosida > Astropectinidae > Astropecten > Astropecten irregularis. The sequence goes on along the minus strand of OZ020252.1, from coordinate 12,643,335 downwards.
AGTACAAACTCTGGTGACCGAGTTCCATCCAAATTCTCTACAAGACTTCCTATGTAGGGCCCAGCAAAAGATTTTATAAAAAAGATTTTGAGGGTAAACGAAATATTAATGAGCTCCGCGGACTTATTCTGACCTATTTACTGGGGTGCACACTTTGGCCTGTCCCAAATCTCTGGCTGCGGCCGCAAATAACGCACAAGTCTATGGAAACACCACAATATGGTCACTATTTCATTTATGTAAAACACCGCAAAAAATTACGACATTCATTATTTGATTCATGTAATACACCACATATCTGGACAGTTACTGTTTGATTGATTAAATCACCGCAATACGAGGACACTTACTTTTGGATTCCTATAAAACACCGCAAAACGAGGAGAGTTGCTATATTTGATTCATATAAAACACCGCAATATCACGACAGTTACTATTTGATTCATGTAAACACCGCAACATTAGGAGAGTGGCACACTTTTTTTGAGTGGCACACACAAAAAGAAAGTATGTCTTAAAGAAGTATGTCGACGTTAGGGCGTGGGATTCTGAGTCGCGTGCATCGGGTTCGAGCCATGGGGCTCGAACCCGGCGCACGCGACTCAGAATCCCGTGCCCTAACCACTTGGCCAGAACGAACATCATGACTTAGCCAGTGAAATTGGAGTGAAGTGATTCTCAATGCCCTGCTCACCGAAAATCAATCGAGCATGTCCAGTACACTCTCAATGACAAAGCCTAAGGGGTGCACCTCAGTAAATAATTTCCCATAGGTTCCCATGCTAAATGGCCATTTTCAAAAAAATATTTAAAATACTCAGAAGTTTCTCATACAATCAAGCTATACACCAAAAAGAAAACAAAAAACATATGAACCCGAGTACCAAATACCATAACGATCGAGGGACTAAAAAGGGGGAAAGCAGAACACTGATGACACTGGCCTAACGATGAATGTTATGCAAGGCAGGGGCCGATGTTGCTGGCGCCTTGCGATCGTCGCTGGGGCTCGGGTCCGCCGCTGGGCGGGGACCGGTCGCTGCTTTAAGCAGCGATTATACCCGTTTGGAGGTGGGTTTGGGCTTCGGCGGTGGTCGCGGGGCGTTGGTGCATGAGGTTGGCCCAATGTAGAATGAGAGACTATGCAAAAGAGAGAGGAGCTAGTTTCATAACCAGGGACTGTTACATAGTATAAAGGAGGAATACTAGCAACTACCACCACTATTACCTAGGGGCATGGGTGTATGGGGGGTTATCCCCCAATATTGGAGGTGGGGATGACGTGGATTATCACCCCCCCCCCCCCAATATTTCGAGGTTTAATGACATTAAAAAAAAGTACCCATCCACTACATGCCAAAGTAGACCGACTTGAGGGCCTGATTTCATCAAAACCGCTCAAAGTGGAAAGTACAAACTCTGGTGACCGAGTTCCATCCAAATTCTCTACAAGACTTCCTATGTAGGGCCCAGCAAAAGATTTTATAAAAAAGATTTTGAGGGTAAACGAAATATTAATGAGCTCCTTGGACTGATTCTGACCTATTTACTGGGGTGCACACTTTGGCCGTGTCCCAAATCTCTGGCTACGGCCGCAAATAACGCACAAGTCTATGGAAACACCACAATATGGTCACTATTTCATTTATGTAAAACACCGCAAAAAATTACGACATTCATTATTTGATTCATGTAATACACCACATATCTGGACAGTTACTGTTTGATTGATTAAATCACCGCAATACGAGGACACTTACTTTTGGATTCCTATAAAACACCGCAAAACGAGGAGAGTTGCTATATTTGATTCATATAAAACACCGCAATATCACGACAGTTACTATTTGATTCATGTAAACACCGCAACATTAGGAGAGTGGCACACTTTTTTTGAGTGGCACACACAAAAAGAAAGTATGTCTTAAAGAAGTATGTCGACGTTAGGGCGTGGGATTCTGAGTCGCGTGCATCGGGTTCGAGCCATGGGGCTCGAACCCGGCGCACGCGACTCAGAATCCCGTGCCCTAACCACTTGGCCAGAACGAACATCATGACTTAGCCAGTGAAATTGGAGTGAAGTGATTCTCAATGCCCTGCTCACCGAAAATCAATCGAGCATGTCCAGTACACTCTCAATGACAAAGCCTAAGGGGTGCACCTCAGTAAATAATTTCCCATAGGTTCCCATGCTAAATGGCCATTTTCAAAAAAATATTTAAAATACTCAGAAGTTTCTCATACAATCAAGCTATACACCAAAAAGAAAACAAAAAACATATGAACCCGAGTACCAAATACCATAACGATCGAGGGACTAAAAAGGGGGAAAGCAGAACACTGATGACACTGGCCTAACGATGAATGTTATGCAAGGCAGGGGCCGATGTTGCTGGCGCGTTGCGATCGTCGCTGGGGCTCGGGTCCGCCGCTGGGCGGGGACCGGTCGCTGCTTTAAGCAGCGATTATACCCGTTTGGAGGTGGGTTTGGGCTTCGGCGGTGGTCGCGGGGCGTTGGTGCATGAGGTTGGCCCAATGTAGAATGAGAGACTATGCAAAAGAGAGAGGAGCTAGTTTCATAACCAGGGACTGTTACATAGTATAAAGGAGGAATACTAGCAACTACCACCACTATTACCTAGGGGCATGGGTGTATGGGGGGTTATCCCCCAATGTTGGAGGTGGGGATGACGTGGATTATCACCCCCCCCCCCCAATATTTCGAGGTTTAATGTCATTAAAAAAAAGTACCCATCCACTACATGCCAAAGTAGACCGACTTGAGGGCCTGATTTCATCCAAACCGCTCAAAGTGGAAAGTACAAACTCTGGTGACCGAGTTCCATCCAAATTCTCTACAAGACTTCCTATGTAGGGCCCAGCAAAAGATTTTATAAAAAAGATTTTGAGGGTAAACGAAATATTAATGAGCTCCGCGGACTTATTCTGACCTATTTACTGGGGTGCACACTTTGGCCTGTCCCAAATCTCTGGCTGCGGCCGCAAATAACGCACAAGTCTATGGAAACACCACAATATGGTCACTATTTCATTTATGTAAAACACCGCAAAAAATTACGACATTCATTATTTGATTCATGTAATACACCACATATCTGGACAGTTACTGTTTGATTGATTAAATCACCGCAATACGAGGACACTTACTTTTGGATTCCTATAAAACACCGCAAAACGAGGAGAGTTGCTATATTTGATTCATATAAAACACCGCAATATCACGACAGTTACTATTTGATTCATGTAAACACCGCAACATTAGGAGAGTGGCACACTTTTTTTGAGTGGCACACACAAAAAGAAAGTATGTCTTAAAGAAGTATGTCGACGTTAGGGCGTGGGATTCTGAGTCGCGTGCATCGGGTTCGAGCCATGGGGCTCGAACCCGGCGCACGCGACTCAGAATCCCGTGCCCTAACCACTTGGCCAGAACGAACATCATGACTTAGCCAGTGAAATTGGAGTGAAGTGATTCTCAATGCCCTGCTCACCGAAAATCAATCGAGCATGTCCAGTACACTCTCAATGACAAAGCCTAAGGGGTGCACCTCAGTAAATAATTTCCCATAGGTTCCCATGCTAAATGGCCATTTTCAAAAAAATATTTAAAATACTCAGAAGTTTCTCATACAATCAAGCTATACACCAAAAAGAAAACAAAAAACATATGAACCCGAGTACCAAATACCATAACGATCGAGGGACTAAAAAGGGGGAAAGCAGAACACTGATGACACTGGCCTAACGATGAATGTTATGCAAGGCAGGGGCCGATGTTGCTGGCGCGTTGCGATCGTCGCTGGGGCTCGGGTCCGCCGCTGGGCGGGGACCGGTCGCTGCTTTAAGCAGCGATTATACCCGTTTGGAGGTGGGTTTGGGCTTCGGCGGTGGTCGCGGGGCGTTGGTGCATGAGGTTGGCCCAATGTAGAATGAGAGACTATGCAAAAGAGAGAGGAGCTAGTTTCATAACCAGGGACTGTTACATAGTATAAAGGAGGAATACTAGCAACTACCACCACTATTACCTAGGGGCATGGGTGTATGGGGGGTTATCCCCCAATATTGGAGGTGGGGATGACGTGGATTATCACCCCCCCCCCCCCAATATTTCGAGGTTTAATGTCATTAAAAAAAAGTACCCATCCACTACATGCCAAAGTAGACCGACTTGAGGGCCTGATTTCATCCAAACCGCTCAAAGTGGAAAGTACAAACTCTGGTGACCGAGTTCCATCCAAATTCTCTACAAGACTTCCTATGTAGGGCCCAGCAAAAGATTTTATAAAAAAGATTTTGAGGGTAAACGAAATATTAATGAGCTCCGCGGACTGATTCTGACCTATTTACTGGGGTGCACACTTTGGCCGTGTCCCAAATCTCTGGCTGCGGCCGCAAATAACGCACAAGTCTATGGAAACACCACAATATGGTCACTATTTCATTTATGTAAAACACCGCAAAAAATTACGACATTCATTATTTGATTCATGTAATACACCACATATCTGGACAGTTACTGTTTGATTGATTAAATCACCGCAATACGAGGACACTTACTTTTGGATTCCTATAAAACACCGCAAAACGAGGAGAGTTGCTATATTTGATTCATATAAAACACCGCAATATCACGACAGTTACTATTTGATTCATGTAAACACCGCAACATTAGGAGAGTGGCACACTTTTTTTGAGTGGCACACACAAAAAGAAAGTATGTCTTAAAGAAGTATGTCGACGTTAGGGCGTGGGATTCTGAGTCGCGTGCACCGGGTTCGAGCCATGGGGCTCGAACCCGGCGCACGCGACTCAGAATCCCGTGCCCTAACCACTTGGCCAGAACGAACATCATGACTTAGCCAGTGAAATTGGAGTGAAGTGATTCTCAATGCCCTGCTCACCGAAAATCAATCGAGCATGTCCAGTACACTCTCAATGACAAAGCCTAAGGGGTGCACCTCAGTAAATAATTTCCCATAGGCTCCCATGCTAAATGGCCATTTTCAAAAAAATATTTAAATACTCAGAAGTTTCTCATAAAATCAAGCTATACACCAAAAAGAAAACAAAAAACATATGAACCCGAGTACCAAATACCATAACGATCGAGGGACTCAAAAGGGGGAAAGCAGAACACTGATGACACTGGCCTAACGATGAATGTTATGCAAGGCAGGGGCCGATGTTGCTGGCGCGTTGCGATCGTCGCTGGGGCTCGGGTCCGCCGCTGGGCGGGGACCGGCCGCTGCTTTAAGCAGCGATTATACCCGTTTGGAGGTGGGTTTGGGTTTCGGCGGTGGTCGCGGGGCGTTGGTGCATGAGGTTGGCCTAATGTAGAATGAGAGACTATGCAAAAGAGAGAGGAGCTAGTTTCATAACCAGGGACTGTTACATAGTATAAAGGAGGAATACTAGCAACTACCACCACTATTACCTAGGGGCATGGGTGTATGGGGGGTTATCCCCCAATATTGGAGGTGGGGATGACGTGGATTATCACCCCCCCCCCCAATATTTCGAGGTTTAATGACATTAAAAAAAAGTACCCATCCACTACATGCCAAAGTAGACCGACTTGAGGGCCTGATTTCATCCAAACCGCTCAAAGTGGAAAGTACAAACTCTGGTGACCGAGTTCCATCCAAATTCTCTACAAGACTTCCTATGTAGGGCCCAGCAAAAGATTTTATAAAAAAGATTTTGAGGGTAAACGAAATATTAATGAGCTCCGCGGACTGATTCTGACCTATTTACTGGGGTGCACACTTTGGCCGTGTCCCAAATCTCTGGCTGCGGCCGCAAATAACGCACAAGTCTATGGAAACACCACAATATGGTCACTATTTCATTTATGTAAAACACCGCAAAAAATTACGACATTCATTATTTGATTCATGTAATACACCACATATCTGGACAGTTACTGTTTGATTGATTAAATCACCGCAATACGAGGACACTTACTTTTGGATTCCTATAAAACACCGCAAAACGAGGAGAGTTGCTATATTTGATTCATATAAAACACCGCAATATCACGACAGTTACTATTTGATTCATGTAAACACCGCAACATTAGGAGAGTGGCACACTTTTTTTGAGTGGCACACACAAAAAGAAAGTATGTCTTAAAGAAGTATGTCGACGTTAGGGCGTGGGATTCTGAGTCGCGTGCATCGGGTTCGAGCCATGGGGCTCGAACCCGGCGCACGCGACTCAGAATCCCGTGCCCTAACCACTTGGCCAGAACGAACATCATGACTTAGCCAGTGAAATTGGAGTGAAGTGATTCTCAATGCCCTGCTCACCGAAAATCAATCGAGCATGTCCAGTACACTCTCAATGACAAAGCCTAAGGGGTGCACCTCAGTAAATAATTTCCCATAGGCTCCCATGCTAAATGGCCATTTTCAAAAAAATATTTAAATACTCAGAAGTTTCTCATAAAATCAAGCTATACACCAAAAAGAAAACAAAAAACATATGAACCCGAGTACCAAATACCATAACGATCGAGGGACTCAAAAGGGGGAAAGCAGAACACTGATGACACTGGCCTAACGATGAATGTTATGCAAGGCAGGGGCCGATGTTGCTGGCGCGTTGCGATCGTCGCTGGGGCTCGGGTCCGCCGCTGGGCGGGGACCGGCCGCTGCTTTAAGCAGCGATTATACCCGTTTGGAGGTGGGTTTGGGTTTCGGCGGTGGTCGCGGGGCGTTGGTGCATGAGGTTGGCCTAATGTAGAATGAGAGACTATGCAAAAGAGAGAGGAGCTATCATAACCAGGGACTGTTACATAGTATAAAGGAGGAATACTAGCAACTACCACCACTATTACCTAGGGGCATGGGTGTATGGGGGGTTATCCCCCAATATTGGAGGTGGGGATGACGTGGATTATCACCCCCCCCCCCAATATTTCGAGGTTTAATGACATTAAAAAAAAGTACCCATCCACTACATGCCAAAGTAGACCGACTTGAGGGCCTGATTTCATCCAAACCGCTCAAAGTGGAAAGTACAAACTCTGGTGACCGAGTTCCATCCAAATTCTCTACAAGACTTCCTATGTAGGGCCCAGCAAAAGATTTTATAAAAAAGATTTTGAGGGTAAACGAAATATTAATGAGCTCCGCGGACTGATTCTGACCTATTTACTGGGGTGCACACTTTGGCCGTGTCCCAAATCTCTGGCTGCGGCCGCAAATAACGCACAAGTCTATGGAAACACCACAATATGGTCACTATTTCATTTATGTAAAACACCGCAAAAAATTACGACATTCATTATTTGATTCATGTAATACACCACATATCTGGACAGTTACTGTTTGATTGATTAAATCACCGCAATACGAGGACACTTACTTTTGGATTCCTATAAAACACCGCAAAACGAGGAGAGTTGCTATATTTGATTCATATAAAACACCGCAATATCACGACAGTTACTATTTGATTCATGTAAACACCGCAACATTAGGAGAGTGGCACACTTTTTTTGAGTGGCACACACAAAAAGAAAGTATGTCTTAAAGAAGTATGTCGACGTTAGGGCGTGGGATTCTGAGTCGCGTGCACCGGGTTCGAGCCATGGGGCTCGAACCCGGCGCACGCGACTCAGAATCCCGTGCCCTAACCACTTGGCCAGAACGAACATCATGACTTAGCCAGTGAAATTGGAGTGAAGTGATTCTCAATGCCCTGCTCACCGAAAATCAATCGAGCATGTCCAGTACACTCTCAATGACAAAGCCTAAGGGGTGCACCTCAGTAAATAATTTCCCATAGGCTCCCATGCTAAATGGCCATTTTCAAAAAAATATTTAAAATACTCAGAAGTTTCTCATACAATCAAGCTATACACCAAAAAGAAAACAAAAAACATATGAACCCGAGTACCAAATACCATAACGATCGAGGGACTAAAAAGGGGGAAAGCAGAACACTGATGACACTGGCCTAACGATGAATGTTATGCAAAGCAGGGGCCGATGTTGCTGGCGCGTTGCGATCGTCGCTGGGGCTCGGGTCCGCCGCTGGGCGGGGACCGGTCGCTGCTTTAAGCAGCGATTATACCCGTTTGGAGGTGGGTTTGGGCTTCGGCGGTGGTCGGGGGCGTTGGTGCATGAGGTTGGCCCAATGTAGAATGAGAGACTATGCAAAAGAGAGAGGAGCTAGTTTCATAACCAGGGACTGTTACATAGTATAAAGGAGGAATACTAGCAACTACCACCACTATTACCTAGGGGCATGGGTGTATGGGGGGTTATCCCCCAATATTGGAGGTGGGGATGACGTGGATTATCACCCCCCCCCCCCCAATATTTCGAGGTTTAATGTTATTAAAAAAAAGTACCCATCCACTACATGCCAAAGTAGACCGACTTGAGGGCCTGATTTCATCCAAACCGCTCAAAGTGGAAAGTACAAACTGTGGTGACCGAGTTCCATCCAAATTCTCTACAAGACTTCCTATGTAGGGCCCAGCAAAAGATTTTATAAAAAAGATTTTGAGGGTAAACGAAATATTAATGAGCTCCGCGGACTTATTCTGACCTATTTACTGGGGTGCACACTTTGGCCGTGTCCCAAATCTCTGGCTGCGGCCGCAAATAACGCACAAGTCTATGGAAACACCACAATATGGTCACTATTTCATTTATGTAAAACACCGCAAAAAATTACGACATTCATTATTTGATTCATGTAATACACCACATATCTGGACAGTTACTGTTTGATTGATTAAATCACCGCAATACGAGGACACTTACTTTTGGATTCCTATAAAACACCGCAAAACGAGGAGAGTTGCTATATTTGATTCATATAAAACACCGCAATATCACGACAGTTACTATTTGATTCATGTAAACACCGCAACATTAGGAGAGTGGCACACTTTTTTTGAGTGGCACACACAAAAAGAAAGTATGTCTTAAAGAAGTATGTCGACGTTAGGGCGTGGGATTCTGAGTCGCGTGCATCGGGTTCGAGCCATGGGGCTCGAACCCGGCGCACGCGACTCAGAATCCCGTGCCCTAACCACTTGGCCAGAACGAACATCATGACTTAGCCAGTGAAATTGGAGTGAAGTGATTCTCAATGCCCTGCTCACCGAAAATCAATCGAGCATGTCCAGTACACTCTCAATGACAAAGCCTAAGGGGTGCACCTCAGTAAATAATTTCCCATAGGCTCCCATGCTAAATGGCCATTTTCAAAAAAATATTTAAATACTCAGAAGTTTCTCATAAAATCAAGCTATACACCAAAAAGAAAACAAAAAACATATGAACCCGAGTACCAAATACCATAACGATCGAGGGACTCAAAAGGGGGAAAGCAGAACACTGATGACACTGGCCTAACGATGAATGTTATGCAAGGCAGGGGCCGATGTTGCTGGCGCGTTGCGATCGTCGCTGGGGCTCGGGTCCGCCGCTGGGCGGGGACCGGCCGCTGCTTTAAGCAGCGATTATACCCGTTTGGAGGTGGGTTTGGGTTTCGGCGGTGGTCGCGGGGCGTTGGTGCATGAGGTTGGCCTAATGTAGAATGAGAGACTATGCAAAAGAGAGAGGAGCTATCATAACCAGGGACTGTTACATAGTATAAAGGAGGAATACTAGCAACTACCACCACTATTACCTAGGGGCATGGGTGTATGGGGGGTTATCCCCCAATATTGGAGGTGGGGATGACGTGGATTATCACCCCCCCCCCCCCCCCAATATTTCGAGGTTTAATGAAATTAAAAAAAAGTACCCATCCACTACATGCCAAAGTAGACCGACTTGAGGGCCTGATTTCATCCAAACCGCTCAAAGTGGAAAGTACAAACTCTGGTGACCGAGTTCCATCCAAATTCTCTACAAGACTTCCTATGTAGGGCCCAGCAAAAGATTTTATAAAAAAGATTTTGAGGGTAAACGAAATATTAATGAGCTCCGCGGACTGATTCTGACCTATTTACTGGGGTGCACACTTTGGCCGTGTCCCAAATCTCTGGCTGCGGCCGCAAATAACGCACAAGTCTATGGAAACACCACAATATGGTCACTATTTCATTTATGTAAAACACCGCAAAAAATTACGACATTCATTATTTGATTCATGTAATACACCACATATCTGGACAGTTACTGTTTGATTGATTAAATCACCGCAATACGAGGACACTTACTTTTGGATTCCTATAAAACACCGCAAAACGAGGAGAGTTGCTATATTTGATTCATATAAAACACCGCAATATCACGACAGTTACTATTTGATTCATGTAAACACCGCAACATTAGGAGAGTGGCACACTTTTTTTGAGTGGCACACACAAAAAGAAAGTATGTCTTAAAGAAGTATGTCGACGTTAGGGCGTGGGATTCTGAGTCGCGTGCATCGGGTTCGAGCCATGGGGCTCGAACCCGGCGCACGCGACTCAGAATCCCGTGCCCTAACCACTTGGCCAGAACGAACATCATGACTTAGCCAGTGAAATTGGAGTGAAGTGATTCTCAATGCCCTGCTCACCGAAAATCAATCGAGCATGTCCAGTACACTCTCAATGACAAAGCCTAAGGGGTGCACCTCAGTAAATAATTTCCCATAGGCTCCCATGCTAAATGGCCATTTTCAAAAAAATATTTAAATACTCAGAAGTTTCTCATAAAATCAAGCTATACACCAAAAAGAAAACAAAAAACATATGAACCCGAGTACCATATACCATAACGATCGAGGGACTCAAAAGGGGGAAAGCAGAACACTGATGACACTGGCCTAACGATGAATGTTATGCAAGGCAGGGGCCGATGTTGCTGGCGCGTTGCGATCGTCGCTGGGGCTCGGGTCCGCCGCTGGGCGGGGACCGGCCGCTGCTTTAAGCAGCGATTATACCCGTTTGGAGGTGGGTTTGGGTTTCGGCGGTGGTCGCGGGGCGTTGGTGCATGAGGTTGGCCTAATGTAGAATGAGAGACTATGCAAAAGAGAGAGGAGCTATCATAACCAGGGACTGTTACATAGTATAAAGGAGGAATACTAGCAACTACCACCACTATTACCTAGGGGCATGGGTGTATGGGGGGTTATCCCCCAATATTGGAGGTGGGGATGACGTGGATTATCACCCCCCCCCCCCAATATTTCGAGGTATAATGACATTAAAAAAAAGTACCCATCCACTACATGCCAAAGTAGACCGACTTGAGGGCCTGATTTCATCCAAACCGCTCAAAGTGGAAAGTACAAACTCTGGTGACCGAGTTCCATCCAAATTCTCTACAAGACTTCCTATGTAGGGCCCAGCAAAAGATTTTATAAAAAAGATTTTGAGGGTAAACGAAATATTAATGAGCTCCGCGGACTTATTCTGACCTATTTACTGGGGTGCACACTTTGGCCGTGTCCCAAATCTCTGGCTGCGGCCGCAAATAACGCACAAGTCTATGGAAACACCACAATATGGTCACTATTTCATTTATGTAAAACACCGCAAAAAATTACGACATTCATTATTTGATTCATGTAATACACCACATATCTGGACAGTTACTGTTTGATTGATTAAATCACCGCAATACGAGGACACTTACTTTTGGATTCCTATAAAACACCGCAAAACGAGGAGAGTTGCTATATTTGATTCATATAAAACACCGCAATATCACGACAGTTACTATTTGATTCATGTAAACACCGCAACATTAGGAGAGTGGCACACTTTTTTTGAGTGGCACACACAAAAAGAAAGTATGTCTTAAAGAAGTATGTCGACGTTAGGGCGTGGGATTCTGAGTCGCGTGCATCGGGTTCGAGCCATGGGGCTCGAACCCGGCGCACGCGACTCAGAATCCCGTGCCCTAACCACTTGGCCAGAACGAACATCATGACTTAGCCAGTGAAATTGGAGTGAAGTGATTCTCAATGCCCTGCTCACCGAAAATCAATCGAGCATGTCCAGTACACTCTCAATGACAAAGCCTAAGGGGTGCACCTCAGTAAATAATTTCCCATAGGCTCCCATGCTAAATGGCCATTTTCAAAAAAATATTTAAATACTCAGAAGTTTCTCATAAAATCAAGCTATACACCAAAAAGAAAACAAAAAACATATGAACCCGAGTACCAAATACCATAACGATCGAGGGACTCAAAAGGGGGAAAGCAGAACACTGATGACCCTGGCCTAACGATGAATGTTATGCAAGGCAGGGGCCGATGTTGCTGGCGCGTTGCGATCGTCGCTGGGGCTCGGGTCCGCCGCTGGGCGGGGACCGGCCGCTGCTTTAAGCAGCGATTATACCCGTTTGGAGGTGGGTTTGGGTTTCGGCGGTGGTCGCGGGGCGTTGGTGCATGAGGTTGGCCTAATGTAGAATGAGAGACTATGCAAAAGAGAGAGGAGCTATCATAACCAGGGACTGTTACATAGTATAAAGGAGGAATACTAGCAACTACCACCACTATTACCTAGGGGCATGGGTGTATGGGGGGTTATCCCCCAATATTGGAGGTGGGGATGACGTGGATTATCACCCCCCCCCCCCCCCCCCAATATTTCGAGGTTTAATGACATTAAAAAAAAGTACCCATCCACTACATGCCAAAGTAGACCGACTTGAGGGCCTGATTTCATCCAAACCGCTCAAAGTGGAAAGTACAAACTCTGGTGACCGAGTTCCATCCAAATTCTCTACAAGACTTCCTATGTAGGGCCCAGCAAAAGATTTTATAAAAAAGATTTTGAGGGTAAACGAAATATTAATGAGGTCCGCGGACTGATTCTGACCTATTTACTGGGGTGCACACTTTGGCCGTGTCCCAAATCTCTGGCTGCGGCCGCAAATAACGCACAAGTCTATGGAAACACCACAATATGGTCACTATTTCATTTATGTAAAACACCGCAAAAAATTACGACATTCATTATTTGATTCATGTAATACACCACATATCTGGACAGTTACTGTTTGATTGATTAAATCACCGCAATACGAGGACACTTACTTTTGGATTCCTATAAAACACCGCAAAACGAGGAGAGTTGCTATATTTGATTCATATAAAACACCGCAATATCACGACAGTTACTATTTGATTCATGTAAACACCGCAACATTAGGAGAGTGGCACACTTTTTTTGAGTGGCACACATAAAAAGAAAGTATGTCTTAAAGAAGTATGTCGACGTTAGGGCGTGGGATTCTGAGTCGCGTGCATCGGGTTCGAGCCATGGGGCTCGAACCCGGCGCACGCGACTCAGAATCCCGTGCCCTAACCACTTGGCCAGAACGAACATCATGACTTAGCCAGTGAAATTGGAGTGAAGTGATTCTCAATGCCCTGCTCACCGAAAATCAATCGAGCATGTCCAGTACACTCTCAATGACAAAGCCTAAGGGGTGCACCTCAGTAAATAATTTCCCATAGGCTCCCATGCTAAATGGCCATTTTCAAAAAAATATTTAAAATACTCAGAAGTTTCTCATACAATCAAGCTATACACCAAAAAGAAAACAAAAAACATATGAACCCGAGTACCAAATACCATAACGATCGAGGGACTAAAAAGGGGGAAAGCAGAACACTGATGACACTGGCCTAACGATGAATGTTATGCAAGGCAGGGGCCGATGTTGCTGGCGCGTTGCGATCGTCGCTAGGGCTCGGGTCCGCCGCTGGGCGGGGACCGGTCGCTGCTTTAAGCAGCGATTATACCCGTTTGGAGGTGGGTTTGGGCTTCGGCGGTGGTCGCGGGGCGTTGGTGCATGAGGTTGGCCCAATGTAGAATGAGAGACTATGCAAAAGAGAGAGGAGCTAGTTTCATAACCAGGGACTGTTACATAGTATAAAGGAGGAATACTAGCAACTACCACCACTATTACCTAGGGGCATGGGTGTATGGGGGGTTATCCCCCAATGTTGGAGGTGGGGATGACGTGGATTATCACCCCCCCCCCCCCCAATATTTCGAGGTTTAATGTCATTAAAAAAAAGTACCCATCCACTACATGCCAAAGTAGACCGACTTGAGGGCCTGATTTCATCCAAACCGCTCAAAGTGGAAAGTACAAACTCTGGTGACCGAGTTCCATCCAAATTCTCTACAAGACTTCCTATGTAGGGCACAGCAAAAGATTTTATAAAAAAGATTTTGAGGGTAAACGAAATATTAATGAGCTCCGCGGACTGATTCTGACCTATTTACTGGGGTGCACACTTTGGCCGTGTCCCAAATCTCTGGCTGCGGCCGCAAATAACGCACAAGTCTATGGAAACACCACAATATGGTCACTATTTCATTTATGTAAAACACCGCAAAAAATTACGACATTCATTATTTGATTCATGTAATACACCACATATCTGGACAGTTACTGTTTGATTGATTAAATCACCGCAATACGAGGACACTTACTTTTGGATTCCTATAAAACACCGCAAAACGAGGAGAGTTGCTATATTTGATTCATATAAAACACCGCAATATCACGACAGTTACTATTTAATTCATGTAAACACCGCAACATTAGGAGAGTGGCACACTTTTTTTGAGTGGCACACATAAAAAGAAAGTATGTCTTAAAGAAGTATGTCGACGTTAGGGCGTGGGATTCTGAGTCGCGTGCATCGGGTTCGAGCCATGGGGCTCGAACCCGGCGCACGCGACTCAGAATCCCGTGCCCTAACCACTTGGCCAGAACGAACATCATGACTTAGCCAGTGAAATTGGAGTGAAGTGATTCTCAATGCCCTGCTCACCGAAAATCAATCGAGCATGTCCAGTACACTCTCAATGACAAAGCCTAAGGGGTGCACCTCAGTAAATAATTTCCCATAGGCTCCCATGCTAAATGGCCATTTTCAAAAAAATATTTAAAATACTCAGAAGTTTCTCATACAATCAAGCTATACACCAAAAAGAAAACAAAAAACATATGAACCCGAGTACCAAATACCATAACGATCGAGGGACTAAAAAGGGGGAAAGCAGAACACTGATGACACTGGCCTAACGATGAATGTTATGCAAGGCAGGGGCCGATGTTGCTGGCGCGTTGCGATCGTCGCTAGGGCTCGGGTCCGCCGCTGGGCGGGGACCGGTCGCTGCTTTAAGCAGCGATTATACCCGTTTGGAGGTGGGTTTGGGCTTCGGCGGTGGTCGCGGGGCGTTGGTGCATGAGGTTGGCCCAATGTAGAATGAGAGACTATGCAAAAGAGAGAGGAGCTAGTTTCATAACCAGGGACTGTTACATAGTATAAAGGAGGAATACTAGCAACTACCACCACTATTACCTAGGGGCATGGGTGTATGGGGGGTTATCCCCCAATGTTGGAGGTGGGGATGACGTGGATTATCACCCCCCCCCCCCCCCCCAATATTTCGAGGTTTAATGTCATTAAAAAAAAGTACCCATCCACTACATGCCAAAGTAGACCGACTTGAGGGCCTGATTTCATCCAAACCGCTCAAAGTGGAAAGTACAAACTCTGGTGACCGAGTTCCATCCAAATTCTCTACAAGACTTCCTATGTAGGGCACAGCAAAAGATTTTATAAAAAAGATTTTGAGGGTAAACGAAATATTAATGAGCTCCGCGGACTGATTCTGACCTATTTACTGGGGTGCACACTTTGGCCGTGTCCCAAATCTCTGGCTGCGGCCGCAAATAACGCACAAGTCTATGGAAACACCACAATATGGTCACTATTTCATTTATGTAAAACACCGCAAAAAATTACGACATTCATTATTTGATTCATGTAATACACCACATATCTGGACAGTTACTGTTTGATTGATTAAATCACCGCAATACGAGGACACTTACTTTTGGATTCCTATAAAACACCGCAAAACGAGGAGAGTTGCTATATTTGATTCATATAAAACACCGCAATATCACGACAGTTACTATTTGATTCATGTAAACACCGCAACATTAGGAGAGTGGCACACTTTTTTTGAGTGGCACACACAAAAAGAAAGTATGTCTTAAAGAAGTATGTCGACGTTAGGGCGTGGGATTCTGAGTCGCGTGCATCGGGTTCGAGCCATGGGGCTCGAACCCGGCGCACGCGACTCAGAATCCCGTGCCCTAACCACTTGGCCAGAACGAACATCATGACTTAGCCAGTGAAATTGGAGTGAAGTGATTCTCAATGCCCTGCTCACCGAAAATCAATCGAGCATGTCCAGTACACTCTCAATGACAAAGCCTAAGGGGTGCACCTCAGTAAATAATTTCCCATAGGCTCCCATGCTAAATGGCCATTTTCAAAAAAATATTTAAAATACTCAGAAGTTTCTCATACAATCAAGCTATACACCAAAAAGAAAACAAAAAACATATGAACCCGAGTACCAAATACCATAACGATCGAGGGACTAAAAAGGGGGAAAACAGAACACTGATGACACTGGCCTAACGATGAATGTTATGCAAGGCAGGGGCCGATGTTGCTGGCGCGTTGCGATCGTCGCTGGGGCTCGGGTCCGCCGCTGGGCGGGGACCGGTCGCTGCTTTAAGCAGCGATTATACCCGTTTGGAGGTGGGTTTGGGCTTCGGCGGTGGTCGCGGGGCGTTGGTGCATGAGGTTGGCCCAATGTAGAATGAGAGACTATGCAAAAGAGAGAGGAGCTAGTTTCATAACCAGGGACTGTTACATAGTATAAAGGAGGAATACTAGCAACTACCACCACTATTACCTAGGGGCATGGGTGTATGGGGGGTTATCCCCCAATGTTGGAGGTGGGGATGACGTGGATTATCACCCCCCCCCCCCCAATATTTCGAGGTTTAATGTCATTAAAAAAAAGTACCCATCCACTACATGCCAAAGTAGACCGACTTGAGGGCCTGATTTCATCCAAACCGCTCAAAGTGGAAAGTACAAACTCTGGTGACCGAGTTCCATCCAAATTCTCTACAAGACTTCCTATGTAGGGCCCAGCAAAAGATTTTATAAAAAAGATTTTGAGGGTAAACGAAATATTAATGAGCTCCGCGGACTGATTCTGACCTATTTACTGGGGTGCACACTTTGGCCGTGTCCCAAATCTCTGGCTGCGGCCGCAAATAACGCACAAGTCTATGGAAACACCACAATATGGTCACTATTTCATTTATGTAAAACACCGCAAAAAATTACGACATTCATTATTTGATTCATGTAATACACCACATATCTGGACAGTTACTGTTTGATTGATTAAATCACCGCAATACGAGGACACTTACTTTTGGATTCCTATAAAACAACGCAAAACGAGGAGAGTTGCTATATTTGATTCATATAAAACACCGCAATATCACGACAGTTACTATTTGATTCATGTAAACACCGCAACATTAGGAGAGTGGCACACTTTTTTTGAGTGGCACACACAAAAAGAAAGTATGTCTTAAAGAAGTATGTCGACGTTAGGGCGTGGGATTCTGAGTCGCGTGCACCGGGTTCGAGCCATGGGGCTCGAACCCGGCGCACGCGACTCAGAATCCCGTGCCCTAACCACTTGGCCAGAACGAACATCATGACTTAGCCAGTGAAATTGGAGTGAAGTGATTCTCAATGCCCTGCTCACCGAAAATCAATCGAGCATGTCCAGTACACTCTCAATGACAAAGCCTAAGGGGGGTGCACCTCAGTAAATAATTTCCCATAGGCTCCCATGCTAAATGGCCATTTTCAAAAAAATATTTAAAATACTCAGAAGTTTCTCATACAATCAAGCTATACACCAAAAAGAAAACAAAAAACATATGAACCCGAGTACCAAATACCATAACGATCGAGGGACTCAAAAGGGGGAAAGCAGAACACTGATGACACTGGCCTAACGATGAATGTTATGCAAGGCAGGGGCCGATGTTGCTGGCGCGTTGCGATCGTCGCTGGGGCTCGGGTCCGCCGCTGGGCGGGGACCGGTCGCTGCTTTAAGCAGCGATTATACCCGTTTGGAGGTGGGTTTGGGCTTCGGCGGTGGTCGCGGGGCGTTGGTGCATGAGGTGGGCCCAATGTAGAATGAGAGACTATGCAAAAGAGAGAGGAGCTAGTTTCATAACCAGGGACTGTTACATAGTATAAAGGAGGAATACTAGCAACTACCACCACTATTACCTAGGGGCATGGGTGTATGGGGGGTTATCCCCCAATGTTGGAGGTGGGGATGACGTGGATTATCACCCCCCCCCCCCCCAATATTTCGAGGTTTAATGTCATTAAAAAAAAGTACCCATCCACTACATGCCAAAGTAGACCGACTTGAGGGCCTGATTTCATCCAAACCGCTCAAAGTGGAAAGTACAAACTCTGGTGACCGAGTTCCATCCAAATTCTCTACAAGACTTCCTATGTAGGGCCCAGCAAAAGATTTTATAAAAAAGATTTTGAGGGTAAACGAAATATTAATGAGCTCCGCGGACTGATTCTGACCTATTTACTGGGGTGCACACTTTGGCCGTGTCCCAAATCTCTGGCTGCGGCCGCAAATAACGCACAAGTCTATGGAAACACCACAATATGGTCACTATTTCATTTATGTAAAACACCGCAAAAAATTACGACATTCATTATTTGATTCATGTAATACACCACATATCTGGACAGTTACTGTTTGATTGATTAAATCACCGCAATACGAGGACACTTACTTTTGGATTCCTATAAAACACCGCAAAACGAGGAGAGTTGCTATATTTGATTCATATAAAACACCGCAATATCACGACAGTTACTATTTGATTCATGTAAACACCGCAACATTAGGAGAGTGGCACACTTTTTTTGAGTGGCACACACAAAAAGAAAGTATGTCTTAAAGAAGTATGTGGACGTTAGGGCGTGGGATTCCGAGTCGCGTGCACCGGGTTCGAGCCATGGGGCTCGAACCCGGCGCACGCGACTCAGAATCCCGTGCCCTAACCACTTGGCCAGAACGAACATCATGACTTAGCCAGTGAAATTGGAGTGAAGTGATTCTCAATGCCCTGCTCACCGAAAATCAATCGAGCATGTCCAGTACACTCTCAATGACAAAGCCTAAGGGGTGCACCTCAGTAAATAATTTCCCATAGGCTCCCATGCTAAATGGCCATTTTCAAAAAAATATTTAAAATACTCAGAAGTTTCTCATACAATCAAGCTATACACCAAAAAGAAAACAAAAAACATATGAACCCGAGTACCAAATACCATAACGATCGAGGAACTAAAAAGGGGGAAAGCAGAACACTGATGACACTGGCATAACGATGAATGTTATGCAAGGCAGGGGCCGATGTTGCTGGCGAGTTGCGATCGTCGCTGGGGCTCGGGTCCGCCGCTGGGCGGGGACCGGCCGCTGCTTTAAGCAGCGATTATACCCGTTTGGAGGTGGGTTTGGGCTTCGGCGGTGGTCGCGGGGCGTTGGTGCATGAGGTTGGCCCAATGTAGAATGAGAGACTATGCAAAAGAGAGAGGAGCTAGTTTCATATTAACCAGGGACTGTTACATAGTATAAAGGAGGAATACTAGCAACTACCACCACTATTACCTAGGGGCATGGGTGTATGGGGGGTTATCCCCCAATATTGGAGGTGGGGATGACGTGGATTATCACCCCCTCCCCCCCAATATTTCGAGGTTTAATGTCATTAAAAAAAAGTACCCATCCACTACATGCCAAAGTAGACCGACTTGAGGGCCTGATTTCATCCAAACCGCTCAAAGTGGAAAGTACAAACTCTGGTGACCGAGTTCCATCCAAATTCTCTACAAGACTTCCTATGTAGGGCCCAGCAAAAGATTTTATAAAAAAGATTTTGAGGGTAAACGAAATATTAATGAGCTCCGCGGACTGATTCTGACCTATTTACTGGGGTGCACACTTTGGCCGTGTCCCAAATCTCTGGCTGCGGCCGCAAATAACGCACAAGTCTATGGAAACACCACAATATGGTCACTATTTCATTTATGTAAAACACCGCAAAAAATTACGACATTCATTATTTGATTCATGTAATACACCACATATCTGGACAGTTACTGTTTGATTGATTAAATCACCGCAATACGAGGACACTTACTTTTGGATTCCTATAAAACACCGCAAAACGAGGAGAGTTGCTATATTTGATTCATATAAAACACCGCAATATCACGACAGTTACTATTTGATTCATGTAAACACCGCAACATTAGGAGAGTGGCACACTTTTTTTGAGTGGCACACACAAAAAGAAAGTATGTCTTAAAGAAGTATGTGGACGTTAGGGCGTGGGATTCCGAGTCGCGTGCACCGGGTTCGAGCCATGGGGCTCGAACCCGGCGCACGCGACTCAGAATCCCGTGCCCTAACCACTTGGCCAGAACGAACATCATGACTTAGCCAGTGAAATTGGAGTGAAGTGATTCTCAATGCCCTGCTCACCGAAAATCAATCGAGCATGTCCAGTACACTCTCAATGACAAAGCCTAAGGGGTGCACCTCAGTAAATAATTTCCCATAGGCTCCCATGCTAAATGGCCATTTTCAAAAAAATATTTAAAATACTCAGAAGTTTCTCATACAATCAAGCTATACACCAAAAAGAAAACAAAAAACATATGAACCCGAGTACCAAATACCATAACGATCGAGGAACTAAAAATGGGGAAAGCAGAACACTGATGACACTGGCATAACGATGAATGTTATGCAAGGCAGGGGCCGATGTTGCTGGCGAGTTGCGATCGTCGCTGGGGCTCGGGTCCGCCGCTGGGCGGGGACCGGCCGCTGCTTTAAGCAGCGATTATACCCGTTTGGAGGTGGGTTTGGGCTTCGGCGGTGGTCGCGGGGCGTTGGTGCATGAGGTTGGCCCAATGTAGAATGAGAGACTATGCAAAAGAGAGAGGAGCTAGTTTCATATTAACCAGGGACTGTTACATAGTATAAAGGAGGAATACTAGCAACTACCACCACTATTACCTAGGGGCATGGGTGTATGGGGGGTTATCCCCCAATATTGGAGGTGGGGATGACGTGGATTATCACCCCCTCCCCCCCAATATTTCGAGGTTTAATGTCATTAAAAAAAAGTACCCATCCACTACATGCCAAAGTAGACCGACTTGAGGGCCTGATTTCATCCAAACCGCTCAAAGTGGAAAGTACAAACTCTGGTGACCGAGTTCCATCCAAATTCTCTACAAGACTTCCTATGTAGGGCCCAGCAAAAGATTTTATAAAAAAGATTTTGAGGGTAAACGAAATATTAATGAGCTCCGCGGACTGATTCTGACCTATTTACTGGGGTGCACACTTTGGCCGTGTCCCAAATCTCTGGCTGCGGCCGCAAATAACGCACAAGTCTATGGAAACACCACAATATGGTCACTATTTCATTTATGTAAAACACCGCAAAAAATTACGACATTCATTATTTGATTCATGTAATACACCACATATCTGGACAGTTACTGTTTGATTGATTAAATCACCGCAATACGAGGACACTTACTTTTGGATTCCTATAAAACAACGCAAAACGAGGAGAGTTGCTATATTTGATTCATATAAAACACCGCAATATCACGACAGTTACTATTTGATTCATGTAAACACCGCAACATTAGGAGAGTGGCACACTTTTTTTGAGTGGCACACACAAAAAGAAAGTATGTCGTAAAGAAGTATGTCGACGTTAGGGCGTGGGATTCTGAGTCGCGTGCACCGGGTTCGAGCCCCATGGCTCGAACCCGGCGCACGCGACTCAGAATCCCGTGCGCTAACCACTTGGCCAGAACGAACATCATGACTTAGCCAGTGAAATTGGAGTGAAGTGATTCTCAATGCCCTGCTCACCGAAAATCAATCGAGCATGTCCAGTACACTCTCAATGACAAAGCCTAAGGGGTGCACCTCAGTAAATAATTTCCCATAGGCTCCCATGCTAAATGGCCATTTTCAAAAAAATATTTAAAATACTCAGAAGTTTCTCATACAATCAAGCTATACACCAAAAAGAAAACAAAAAACATATGAACCCGAGTACCAAATACCATAACGATCGAGGGACTCAAAAGGGGGAAAGCAGAACACTGATGACACTGGCCTAACGATGAATGTTATGCAAGGCAGGGGCCGATGTTGCTGGCGCGTTGCGATCGTCGCTAGGGCTCGGGTCCGCCGCTGGGCGGGGACCGGTCGCTGCTTTAAGCAGCGATTATACCCGTTTGGAGGTGGGTTTGGGCTTCGGCGGTGGTCGCGGGGCGTTGGTGCATGAGGTTGGCCCAATGTAGAATGAGAGACTATGCAAAAGAGAGAGGAGCTAGTTTCATAACCAGGGACTGTTACATAGTATAAAGGAGGAATACTAGCAACTACCACCACTATTACCTAGGGGCATGGGTGTATGGGGGGTTATCCCCCAATGTTGGAGGTGGGGATGACGTGGATTATCACCCCCCCCCCCCCCCCAATATTTCGAGGTTTAATGTCATTAAAAAAAAGTACCCATCCACTACATGCCAAAGTAGACCGACTTGAGGGCCTGATTTCATCCAAACCGCTCAAAGTGGAAAGTACAAACTCTGGTGACCGAGTTCCATCCAAATTCTCTACAAGACTTCCTATGTAGGGCCCAGCAAAAGATTTTATAAAAAAGATTTTGAGGGTAAACGAAATATTAATGAGCTCCGCGGACTGATTCTGACCTATTTACTGGGGTGCACACTTTGGCCGTGTCCCAAATCTCTGGCTGCGGCCGCAAATAACGCACAAGTCTATGGAAACACCACAATATGGTCACTATTTCATTTATGTAAAACACCGCAAAAAATTACGACATTCATTATTTGATTCATGTAATACACCACATATCTGGACAGTTACTGTTTGATTGATTAAATCACCGCAATACGAGGACACTTACTTTTGGATTCCTATAAAACAACGCAAAACGAGGAGAGTTGCTATATTTGATTCATATAAAACACCGCAATATCACGACAGTTACTATTTGATTCATGTAAACACCGCAACATTAGGAGAGTGGCACACTTTTTTTGAGTGGCACACACAAAAAGAAAGTATGTCTTAAAGAAGTATGTCGACGTTAGGGCGTGGGATTCTGAGTCGCGTGCACCGGGTTCGAGCCCCATGGCTCGAACCCGGCGCACGCGACTCAGAATCCCGTGCGCTAACCACTTGGCCAGAACGAACATCATGACTTAGCCAGTGAAATTGGAGTGAAGTGATTCTCAATGCCCTGCTCACCGAAAATCAATCCAGAGTTTTTCGGAACTAGAGATAGATGCTATGTGTTGCGTCTGGCCAGATGAAAGGGGCTACCTGTACATTTTATAGATGTTGTGGCGCATCCGGGAAGGGGGGAGGGTGTTGGAAGCATGATGGGTATAGACATGTGCAAATCCTATTATGCGTGGATATCTCAACAATAATGAAAATTCTAAATAACTTCCTAGGGCCCTTGGGGTTTTTTATACGTGTTGGAATTGTGCTGAAAACAAACGTTTACATGGTGTTCTTCAGGTGAAGGATATGCAGGATGGTAAGAATGTGGATAAGATATCCCTCCCCGCCAGTGACCAATAAAAGACAATGACACCATGGACCGTGTGTTGAGTGGCCTGACATAAGAGTAACGTTTATATTTGGGAAAGGCTGTTGACCTCCGAAGTATATACAGTATTTAAGATAATTATTTTTTTTATCAATGAGGGTCCAAACGTGAAGCATTTGTGGAGGAGTACATGTATGATCCAGCAGGAAGTATACTCCCTCGCAATGGCGATTGCTTCATTGACATAATTATTATGTATGTCATCACTCACAAGTGAAGCAAGTATGGGAGCAAGGGAACAACCTCTCGAGAGGAGTATAGGGGGAGTGTCGTGGCAGTATTGGGATGCCCTTATAGGTACACTCCCCTGGAGAGTGTACCTATAAGGGCAATGTGAACATCAGAATTCTGCACCAGATGCATTCGTATTAACTTTACGGTGTAAATTAATGACCCGAAATTTCCCGATATATGTGAGTATACTTTGGCGTTATAAATCAACATTTTCTCTTAGCATGACAGGCTGCTGAATTTGGTACGAGATGAACACGTAGGGTAAATGTGCCATGATTCGGACACTTAAGCAATTTTGGATTATTTGACCTTCTTAATGTTTGTTTCTCTCAACTATTTTCACTTATGAACAACAAAGTGTAGTTATTATATCCAGGTTGATATTGTATGAAAGTTTTTTGTGTCCTTGAAATGAAATTGACTTGAAAATAACCTTAATTTTTGCCATGATTCGGACACCCTGTCCATGATTCGGACACACGTGCCGTGCAAAAAAAAAATAATAATACCTCATCAATGCAGTGGGCAAATTCTTAAGTTGCCACCATTTATTTAAAAAAAAAAAGTGTCATTTGACTGCTCAGAACTCAAAAAAGAAAATTGGTGCATGGACACATCCAGGCATAAAAACGGGCCATTTCAGCCATATCGTGAAATTGGACTCCATTCCGTCCGTGTGCTCCCGTGCGCACGACTCTAGTGTGTACAAAGTCAATGGCGTAGATATTAGACTCCAGCCATTGACGAAATGAACGGCAGTGGAGTGGAGTGTAAATTTGGGAGATGCCGGCATTTCTTCTAAAATGGAACATACACAAGCCACAAAATTATTTTGGCATATTTTTAGCGATTCTGGGGGCCTGGGTAGCATAAATCAATGGAGTGTCAGAAATCATGGCACATATACCTTGGCTTCTGATGGACAAGGACATTTATGCAAGTTCAAATTGGCAACGCAGCTCTCCATAATTTAGACCTTGATGGTATATTGATGAACATAATAATTATACCAATTTCATATAAAAAAAAAATCCTGTTAAATTTAATTAATTTTCTGTGTTTATAAATATTGCATTTTCTCACAACCCTATTTTTAACAGGGCTCTTAAGTTAAGGATCACACTTTTTTGAAACTTGAGGCTGCACCCCAATTTCCTATCAGAAAATGTGACATTTTATAATAGGAATTGGATCATGTATGTGGCACCGTTGTTTAGTCTAATAGGCCCTAGTGCACCTATCGGAAAGAATTCCACTGATGGCAATAATTTGTGCACAACTCAATAGAACCAACAGAGGGCGTTTTGAGCAAACTGGCTTTGTACAGTTTGTAGGTAAAAGAACCCTGTAAAACTCACTTTTCAGATATTCTACGCAAGTTTTCCACACCTGAGATTGATGTTTATCATAATTTGTATCCAATAAGTTAACTCTTGGAGGATATAATCCTTTTTCCGTAATGGTGATCAGTGGAATTCTTTGCCATTTGCATTTGCACATTTCCGAGCATCCGAATGCTTCCGAAAACGATGCTTCCGAAGACCTGCCGAAGATGACGTTCGTTGTGACGTCACAGGTCATTTAAATAAAGTAATAAAATTCAGTTTTTGGCTCAGATATATACTGTTTCGTATGTTTTTCAGCGTTTCCAACCCTCTTGAAACAATTCTAAGGCGTTCCATGCGATACAATGTCAAAATGTTGGCTACAACATACATATCTGGGGCATTTTTGGTCATTACCTGGTTTTTTTTCTACGAAAGTAATTAAGAGTGTTCCGATAAAGCCCTAGTCGTGTGCAGCGCCACCTACCGGTGGTTCCGGGAACATTGCGTCGAGCATGTCCAGTACACTCTCAATGACAAAGCCTAAGGGGTGCACCTCAGTAAATAATTTCCCATAGGCTCCCATGCTAAATGGCCATTTTCAAAAAAATATTTAAAATACTCAGAAGTTTCTCATACAATCAAGCTATACACCAAAAAGAAAACAAAAAACATATGAACCCGAGTACCAAATACCATAACGATCGAGGGACTCAAAAGGGGGAAAGCAGAACACTGATGACACTGGCCTAACGATGAATGTTATGCAAGGCAGGGGCCGATGTTGCTGGCGCGTTGCGATCGTCGCTAGGGCTCGGGTCCGCCGCTGGGCGGGGACCGGTCGCTGCTTTAAGCAGCGATTATACCCGTTTGGAGGTGGGTTTGGGCTTCGGCGGTGGTCGCGGGGCGTTGGTGCATGAGGTTGGCCCAATGTAGAATGAGAGACTATGCAAAAGAGAGAGGAGCTAGTTTCATAACCAGGGACTGTTACATAGTATAAAGGAGGAATACTAGCAACTACCACCACTATTACCTAGGGGCATGGGTGTATGGGGGGTTATCCCCCAATATTGGAGGTGGGGATGACGTGGATTATCACCCCCCCCCCCCCCCAATATTTCGAGGTTTAATGTCATTAAAAAAAGTACCCATCCACTACATGCCAAAGTAGACCGACTTGAGGGCCTGATTTCATCCAAACCGCTCAAAGTGGAAAGTACAAACTCTGGTGACCGAGTTCCATCCAAATTCTCTACAAGACTTCCTATGTAGGGCCCAGCAAAAGATTTTATAATAAAGATTTTGAGGGTAAACGAAATATTAATGAGCTCCGCGGACTGATTCTGACCTATTTACTGGGGTGCACACTTTGGCCGTGTCCCAAATCTCTGGCTGCGGCGGCCAGAAAGATTGCGTGTGTGTACGTCCAGTGTACGGAAAAAGACATCATATAATTATAATAGTCATGTGCTATTATTACATCAAAATATGTACCGTGCGCATTCCCCTGTGCTACTTTTGTGAACTTTCATTTTGCGATGCAACTGAAATTGACGATGTGCAGTTGAGACGCCTATGACCTATGGTCACGTGAACTCCTATCCAGATAGTTAACCACTGGCACTGAAGATAGCACGAGACACCAAAGTTCGTGTTCCAAAATCTTAATGTTTCTTGAAGATTTGCCTTCGGTAAACCGGAAATACATAAAGAAAAATACAGGTACAAAATAACTAACAGCTAGTACAAGCAAAATGTGGCCTAGAAGTCAAGTGTAGAAAAACAATACAGGTAACAAAATGAATTGCCAAGTAAAAAAAAAAGATGTAACAAAGCCAGTAAAGAACAACAGCATAATCACAACAACATCAAGTAAAACGGTGAAACAATAAATTCAAAGATGAAACAGTTCAGACTATAACGGTGAGAGCAACGTTGGGAAACATACAAAACAAGAAACTTACTTAAATAATCCCCAAAACAGACAACTGAGGTAACAAATCATTACGGTATGAAGGCAAAGATACATCATCAGTTAACTAAGAAAACTTACAGAACCGTAATCTCCAAGCTAGCGTAGAAAGCTAGGCTGCCAACAATAATCAGAGTTATCATCAAAATGTGGTTACAGCTAATTATCTTTAGATGAATGCAGAAACTGAAAACTGAAAAATCCCCCCAAAACGGGAAGAATAACACACGAATGTTGAAAAGATTCTGACGTGACTGATTCTAGAGCGCTGAATAATGAAGCCCTATAAAAAAAACAAGAGAGAGCGCTATTGCACCAAGTAGCCACAACCCAGGGAGGGCACACTGCGTCCAGTATAGAGAGGATCAACCAATAGCCGTTCTTGTAATGTCTTCCTTAATGTTTGCTATCACCAGTCTCTTATTGTAATCTCTGCAAGTTCAAATGATGGAATCGGGGAAATGGATATTGAACACTCATCTACTTTCATGTTGGAGAACAATCTTCCTTCTTGCATCGTGCACTAGGTAAGCACAGAATTAAGACAACAAATGGGACAACTCGGGTTCAGTCAAGTATTTTCAAAATGTTTATACCACCCAGGGGTCAATTTCACGAAGCACTAAGATTGATTTTCAGTGTTAATTAATCCTAATTGCTAAGCAAAGTGTGATGTCACGGTGGTGATATTGACAACTCATCTTAAGATTAATCATAGTGTTTGGTGAAATCCACCCCAGGGTTTGTTATCATATCATGTCAATGGGTCTATTTGTATTTAAAACTGATACAAATTATTAAGTATACTGACTTAAAATCAAGATAGATTGAAAAAAATGATTTATTTATTTGTAACTATCGATTTGTCTTTGTTACCGGAGAATAAAGTGTATATGTGTCATATGTTTTGCTCGTCTTTCTAAAAATCTAAAACAATAACTGGTACAAGGTTTAAAATTTAGAAACTTCTCAATCGTAAATTGTTGTGCGACTAGTCGTCGATTTTTTGCGACTAGTCCGTTTTTGCGACAAATGTTTTTTTAGTTTGCGATGGGGGTCGGTGACAGGAATTCTAAAAATCACCGAAGTGTTATGAGCAATTTACCTCGGTGCGACCAATCATAGAGAAAGTCGCAAAAAAATTACGACACCGCAAAAAAAAATTCCTTCCAGGGCAACGATATCCAGGCCATCTTAGTACGGCACGGATGCGTATACTGAGCGGCCAGCATAGGTACTTAAGCAAGTGGTGGCAGCTGCATACTGAGCGTACGCATTGGACTACGAGTACTCCATGTTAGAGGAGAGGGGTAGATTTATCCTTTACACCCGCTGGGCGGGAAGCTGGTACGGCCTGAAGTTCGTCTTGTTCGTGGACTTGGAGGGGGAGGCTTGGTCGGGTCTTTTCATGTATGCTCATTGTAGGCCGATTCCAGCTTCCTTTGGAGTTGATCCACTGAAGAATTGGGTTCGATATTACAAGAAAAAAACCCAAAACAGGACTCCAATGCTTAATAATATTGTGGACATTTTGTGGAGATAGAAATTGACACACGAAAGAACGTAAACAGGAGAACTATGATATAGCCATCAATGCTGTGGATTATTGCCCAATGCAACTACTTACCTCTTCACACTGACGTTGCAACAAGGACAGGATGGCCTACTGCTGTACAATATCGTAGCAGAGCTAACTCTGCATCTACACACAGCCGTCATGCTTGACAAGGCGCTAGTACTTGATGGTAGTCGCCAGAGTTACGTAAGCGATACGTCAGAAATTCCCGTTGATTACAAATCATTAGAAAACAGACCAAAAATTGGCATTTTGAAAATTCGGAACTGTTCGAATGCTGCCCCCATGTGCTGATTTCACCATCATGATGAAAATAGCATCGTTAGTCCTTTTTTTAAACAGAATCTGAAAAAGTAGGCAGCGTAAGGGACTAAAATTCCACAGATGAGTGCTATACTCTATACATTTCTTTATATTCTTGCCCATGAATCTGCATTTTCATGACCAAAAACCTTTGCAGCTATCTTTGAACTTAATATCTTTGAAGTGCATGCAAGCATATAGGGCTGTGGGTGCGCACTGAAAATCTATGCAGATTGTGCGCTCTTGGCTAAAATAAATAACTGTTATGTGTGCATTCTGTACCACTATTCAGGCAACGGCTATACTCTTGTTATGGGTATCAAATATAGTTACATGTACATGTACCATGACCGTTGACTTTTAAGTTACTCACGTTACCGATGACGACATCGCTTAACTATCAACGTTAAGATTGGTTTTACGTCAGTCATTTGGTCTTGGTAAAGATACAGTGAAATGTATCTGTTTGGCGCCCTCATGGTTTGCATGTTTGTTTTTCGAAATTAGTTTCCAAATCTACAACTTTGTCAGATCAATATTTTGAATATAATTTGTGTACAGGTCTACAGGAGAGCTACAGTAGTGTATGCAGTGCAATATCTCTTATTCATTTGATGACGCCCGATCTTTTCCTTGCAATTAAGTACCGGTTCAGTGTGGAGTTTGGTCTGTGCAAAGAATCAGATGGAATGCGATGCCACTGTGATGGCTTGCTGTCTGGTCCGGGAGAACTAATAGTACGTTGCCAAACAACCAGCAGACAAGAACAGCATCTCAAGCACTTTCTTCCGATAGACCTTAAGTCATTTATTTAGTGATTTCACAATCCGAATTTTGTGTTGAACAAGGTGGTAGAGAAACTACCAATGTAGAACAGTAAACAAATAATCAATGTTCGTGTACGGAATGTTTCATCATGGTTTCATAAACATCCTGACATAGTATGTCAGTTTTGTTGCTAGCAAGTAGCAACCAATTCATAAAATAGGCAATCAAGACTTAAAATGGTAAGAATGTTATTGTTCGTGCACAGAAGAGCCATGAAATAAGTCCCTGATACACAGGCTAACCCGCATGATGTAGATGTCGTGTTTTGGGTGCACCCAAGTAAATAGTGCCAAAATCCGTCCGCCGAGCCCATGAATAAAAGTTAATCACTCAATATATTTTAAATAAGAGAGTTGTGAGAGCTATGAAAATGAAGGATTGAAGAAATGGCACTGAACCTCCTGCCTGGACTCCGGGCTTCCATTTGTGACCATTTTTATGCAATTGGGCGAGAAAGTTGGTCTATAAGCCGCTTTTGCGGAGGGATGTTTTTTTTTTAAATGGCTTCTTTGACTGGAGTGATCCATACCTTGTTTTAGGGGTGGTCAGCTGAGAATGAGTATATCTCAAAAATTCAATGGTCACCTTACCATAAAATGAAAAGAAAATGAAAGGTGACATGTTCATCATCATTTACTGTGAGAGATCTGTCTATTTTTAAATGATTTTTGAAGTTGGAGGATTTACCACTGTTGTCTATGGGAGTTTATTTACTTGGGTGGAACACTTGGGTGTTCTTCATGATCATGAAGTACGCCCTCTCCGACGAGCCAGAGCACAGGCCATTCGTGGCCGGTACAAAGCATTGCAGGAGTGCCAGGACAAAAACTACAATCCATTAACTTTGTGTGTCGGAGAGCGTCGAGAACACCAAGCAAAAACTCATGGTATTTATTTGTATATTACAGTGCATTTTAATTGGATTATTGTGGATTATAGTGAATTATATAATAGTGGAATGGAAAAACCTTCCACTATTATCAAGGTTACATTTTTAGCTTTGCAGCAGGCAGCTTTAATGAATAATTTAACCATCTATTAAGATACTTCGGAATTCTGGGTACGTATGGGTACGGTGTGTGTGTGGGTATTTATGTCAAATTTCATTTGCAATCAGTGCAGTTAGCAGTTGACAAATGGGATCAAATGTTAATTCATTTAATTAGATTCACAATATTAAAAGTATGGAGATATATAGCCATTTGCAGGAAGGAATACAATAATAAGGACTAAGAAACATGCATAATAATATAATATTACCTGTTCTTTTTTGCCCGTCAGTCTTTATCACAGGTTACAGTAATATATAGATATCAGCGTGGGTTTGGGAACGTGCATGGTTGGTTGGTTCTGTGCGTGAATATAGATCGTTCGTTGAAATCATGGCTAGGGTAAGTTTCAATTTGAGCTAGCTTCGGTTTTTGAATTCTTTACATGAAATAATTGCATGCTCCTTCGCTTTGCTCATACACATGAAAAACAGTTTCCCTTTACTGGACATCACAATATTATGGCAATCTTTCATTTCTGAGTTTTATTACAGCATAGGCACATAGTGTGTCAGAGTGAATATATACATAATGGTTTGTGCAAAGTTGTCATATATTACGTTAGGAAATTAGTATAATTCCACCCCCGATATCACGATTAATGATTCAGTCTTGTTTGACCTAGTTTCTCATTGGAACTACCACCCATTAGGGATTCCAGAGATTCCTGCCCTGATCTCAACAGAAACAAAATTGTATCATCAAACTCTGGTCATTCAGAAATTCAAACATTATTCAATTATACTTATATTATTTTTCTTCCTATTTTTCTCTGTTCCTCCCTGGAAAATGTCAACCTGGAAAAGCCTTTTTACTCTTATTACCTCAACTTAGTTTTACAAAACGTTCACCTTGAATTTTAGAGTAAAAACAGAAATCGTTTTCAAATACACACTGTACATACATACTTGATGTCATCGTTCTGGTAACATTCACCAAAGGCATCCTTCTCTGACTGAATACTACATTTTAACTTTAAGGCCGATTTAAATATTCAATGTTAACACTGAAAGATAAATATAATGCGTTATTCAGATGAGACACGCGATATATTGTTGGCCCCAGTTAGACCGAATTGAATGGTCGTTCAATGATCGAAATACAAAATTGGGGGCGAAGGCACTGCAGGCGTTCCATACCATACTGCGGTTTGGGCACTGGCACGGTGACCTATCTTTCTAACTTTCTTCTAAGTACTGTCTTCTTCTGTTTCTTTGTATTTTTTTATTGTTTAACTTTCATTGATTTACTTTAGTTTTTTTGTAATGCGCCTTTGATCACTTTTGTGGAAAAGGCGCACTATAAATTTGCATATTATTATTATTATCATTATTTATGGTTTTCCGAATTCATTTACTATGTGTTTCAGTATAAAGGACAGTGGCTTCTTCTGAACTTGTGTTTTATGTCATTT
Source organism: Astropecten irregularis (assembly GCA_963971285.1). Taxonomy (NCBI): domain Eukaryota; kingdom Metazoa; phylum Echinodermata; class Asteroidea; order Paxillosida; family Astropectinidae; genus Astropecten; species Astropecten irregularis. The sequence continues at coordinate 12,611,013 of OZ020252.1, read as the reverse complement.
TCGTTTCTCTGAAATGATGGTCTGCTGTACTATAAGAGAGTCTACGGGATTTGGTTTTGAGTTTACTAGAGAGTGTAGCCATTTCAAGGCCGATACCAGGGTAATGATAGCACTGTTTGATTTCTTATTAGAGCTCTGATATGAGATGAAAACTGCAAGCATTTCATCTCTAATTGTGAGTTTGATCACAATATTCATTTTCTTTCTTTTGACTTAGCGATGAATGGCAAGAAAGACATTATTAGCTGTTTCGACATTTCTGAGGTCGGAACAGGTTTAGTTTTTCTTCTGATTTTTATTATTAGGCCTAAAAAAAAAATTGTTGTGTTGCCCTCACGTGGAAAAATTAAAATTTTGGGTCGGTCGGTCGATTTTTTTTTTTTGGCCGACTTTCAGACGTTTAAGAATAAATCCAGGATGTATGGTCACCAGGGCTTATAAATCAACGGTCTTGGGTCGTTTTGAGGAGACACGCTTTTTTTACTGCTAAATCTTACATTTTCTGTCAAAAATAGTGAGTTTTTATACTTTAGAACTCGGAGAAAAAAAAAAAGAAAAACAAATCCCGACCCAAAGTTTTGGCATTTTACGGTCGGTCGCGGAGGGCAACACAACAATTTTTTTTTAGGCCTTATAATCACCAAATAACCACAAGGGAAACTGACTTAATTTAAAGTCATTGAAAAGTAAACAAAGAAAAACTGACTTGAGCGGGGATTCAATTTTTCTTTGTTCACTTTTCAATGACTTTAAATTCAGTCAGCTTCCCTTGCGGTTATTTGGTGATTATATTAATTAAAAAGCCGTACCCTCTTTGAGTGATCCACCATGCACCGTTCACAGGTTGCAGCATTGCTGCGTGTATCATTGAAACGATCCTTGGGGTAGGGCGGTGTGTGCGTGGTTTCATGGCTTCTGACTGCCAAACGAACAAAGATAATTGACTATTGGGGTCACCACCAACGTAGGACTGGATACCTTAAAACAAGGAACATATTTAACAGATATAACAGATCGTGTCAACATCGATTATGGCTTGGCGGCCTTCTGCTTCAATTTTGTTATTATCATCAAATAACCACAAGGGAAACTGACTGAATTTAAAGTCATTGAAAAGTGAACAAAGAAAAATTGACTGGAGCAGGATTCGAACCGGCGACCACCTGAATACCGTACAGGCGATCTCCCCACTGAGCTATCCAGCCCTACGTTGGTGGTGTCCCAAATAGTCAACTATCTTTGTTCGTTTGGCAGTCAGAAGCCAAGAAACCACGCACACACCGCCATATCCCAGGGATCATTATTTTTATCAATCAATACTCGCAGCAATGCTGCAACATGATCTGAGAACAGTACATGGGGGATCACTCAAAGGGGATACGGCTTTTTAATCAATATCATCATTAAATAACCACAAGGGAAACTGACTGAATTTAAAGTCATTAAAAAGAAAACGATCAAATTGCATACAATAGGTGAACTGAATGAACCTAAGTTATTTTATTGTTATTTTCAGGCAACTGGGAGACAGAAACTGGTTTCAGTTATTGCTCTTCTAGCGGCAATCTACTTCCTGCTGATACTGACACCAGCTTCTAATAACTACACCAAGTATGTTGATCGTGTTGCTTCGTGGTATACTAACTACTTTCAAGGAAGCAATGTCACAGTAGTACAGACCACTGGGGTGCAGAAGGCTGAGGTCACTAAAGTCAGTGTGGGCAATGAGGGGTCAATTTCGAACATTGGTCATGCAGATCGGTGCAACTACAAAGTACAGGTGTTTGGCACTGGCAATATGATCATCAGAAATGGTGTTCTGGCAGATATACTTAAACATTCTAAAACGGTTGGAAGGCATGTCCATGCCAATGTGACCTGTCCTAGTTATGACTGCGACATCCAAGTCACCATTGCAGATGACAAGAACAAATTTGCTAATATGGACGCCGTTCTGTTGCACGTATTGGCGTATTTCTACCCGAAGCCCCTCCCACGGGGAGACATGAATCCCAATCAGACGTTGTTGTTCGCCAGTTGGGAGGCCCCTCGTTCACTTGAAGTTGTGGAGCGCGGTAACTTTAAACAGTTTTATATCGATGCAACGTGGACCTACAACCGTGTATCAGACATAACCCATCCCTACGGATTCTACATACCTAACAAGCCTGCGATAAATCAGACAAAATCAGTAGATGAGTGGCTGAAGGGAAAGACTAAGCTCATTGCCTGGATGGCAAGCAATTGCGATTTTACAGGGTGGCCGCGACTCCAGTTTGTCAAAGAGCTTCAGAAATTCATCCCAGTTGATGTATATGGACGTTGCGGGAATCTCACATGCCAACCGAAGTTTTCGCCTAAATGTACGGTGGACTTGATGCGCCAGTACAAGTTCTATCTAGCCTTGGAGAATGCCGAATGTGAGGATTACATCACAGAGAAAGTTTGGCTGAACTCGCTGATGCAAGGAGTGGTCCCCATAGTCTACGGTCCTAGACGGAAGATCTACGAGGAGTTACTTCCTCCCAACTCATTTATATACGTTGCTGATTACAACAGCATCAAGGAACTGGCCCAGTATTTGAAATTGTTGGACTCTAAACCTGAACTGTACGTCCGTTATTTGGAATGGCAGTACAAGGGGAGTATACTTTTTAATTCAGGGTACATCGGGTCCGTATTTTGTGATTTGATACCAGCCATTGAAAAAAAGAAAAAGGGAAAGTTGAAACGGACACCTCTGACAGACAGCAAATTCTACCAGTCATGCCGAAAAGCGGGAGAATTCGAGGCAAAGTCTACTGCCTTTGGACTTAACAAGTGGAATCCATGGTGACATGTACTTAGAGACAGCCCAACAGACAGACAGACAAGCAACTAGCAGACAAACAACACGAAGATAATGTAGGGAAGTAAACAGTTCGAATTCCTGTTGTTTCCATTTGGGGTTAGATGTAATTATAAATCTAATTTCATTTGGTATATAATTGTTTCATTTTGTCATATTGTATTAATTGTCACGGCTGGGAACAGTGTGGTGTACTTGATTTAAGCCTTCTTTGTGTGAGTCCACCAGTGTAATTAAATACTGGATGAGCAACGGGAAACGGATCACAGAAAAACATCAATAATTGTCAGTTTGAGTACAAAATAGGCCTACATGGAAAATGATTGTACTAAAATGTTATTTAATTTTAATTCCAATTAGTACAGCAAGTCTTCATTAATTTCGACAATACATCATTATAATCCCTATACCACGTGCAATTCTTATTCCTTACACTTAGTCTTTTTTTTTTCACTATTTTGTATGGACGATGGCCCCCTCGGCGGTGATCCGTCTTCCAGAAGTTACTGCCGTACACATACGGTGTCCTTGAGAGACAGTGACCAAGGGCCAATTTCATAAAGCTCTGCGACGCGTCGCAACTCGATTTGCGACGGGTTGTAGCTGGGACGCGTCGCATCTATGCGACGCGTCGTAAGTTTTATGAAATCGGCCCCATCTCTCACATTATGACTGTTTGATTTTACTCATGGGCGTAGATTACGGGGGGCAAGGGGGGGTTGCAAACCCCCCCCCCCCCCCCCCCAAGGTTTTCACTTTTTATATATATAAAAAATGATTTTGTGCACAAACGTATGAAGTATACGACCCAACCACAAGATCACCCCCCCCCCCCCCCCCCCCCCAGGTCTGAGGACGTGTCTACACTACTGATTTTACTTTAAAGCAAGCTAGTATTTATTTAAACATTTCTTCTCGGGTTAGTAATCTCTCGCCAATTTAAGAGAATGCTCAACAAGGGAGTTTGAGTGTTTATTTGAATTATACATAAATTATTTCTTTATCATAATATCAAATGTTTATATTTCAATAAATTTGATGGTTCGTTGGTCACGTGGCATATGTTTCGACCTGTATTTTTTTGTTAGGCTAAAGATAGGTCGATCACCACCCCCTTCTCAATGATGGCAGAGATTCTTTGTGCCTCAAACACCGTGCCTCTTGTAGTCAGGTGCATTAATATCTACAATCATGAAATGTGATTGTACGGTATTCAGTAAAGTGTACGGTATTCATGAGGTCGCAGGTTCCAATCCAGCTCCAGTAAATTTTTCTTTGTTCACTTTTCAATGACTATCCTGGAAGAATCTTCATCGAAGGTAAAATAACAAGGTGACAAGAACATGTAAGTAAAGATACACATTAATGGATGAGAGGCTCAAGTAACTGATGGGAATGGACAAATGTGGTCAGAGAAAGAGGAGTCTGGGATAGGCAAGATGGAAGGTGGACAACAACAAAGGCGCGGTGAAGAATGGGACTGGGGGAACTGGAATTAACAAGGTAATTATGAGGGTATGATAGACGGAGGATAAGGGAAGGTGGAGGAGTAGGTTTACCCAAATTCAGGGGGTGAGAATACCTGGGAATTTGGGAAGTGTTACAATGAAACATTGCAATAACATCATCATGACGACATCCTCTGATTTTTTTATGATTTATTAAAAAATTTGGGGCCATTCAACGTTTTAGCGATATCTAGTGAACGAAAAAATATCTTTGAAAGTCTTTTTTACAAGTAATAAGCTGCTGCAAACTGCTCATCAACAAAAATAATGACCTGAAATTTATAGAATAGGCCCTATTTAGAGTTAGGATGGCTGACGCGTTTTGATCCTAGCAGGATCTTTATCGAAGGCAAAGTGACAAGACAAACATATATAAGTCAAACATTTAAGTCAAGATACAAATCTTTTTGATAGTTTTAAGTATGCAACATAGATGAACACCGTGTACACAAAAATACTAAATAATCATTATACACACGTATTAACGACATGCATGATAGCATGATGTTTACTACAATGTGAACGTCTGCTTCACACAAAGATTCTTACTGCAAGTGCATGTACATTTTACACGAACTCGTGTTGACATGTTATTGATTTCAAGGTAAACTACAACAATGAACTCAACTGAACCTTGGCGAACCTAGCCACTGCCATTGTCAGTAATTTCAATACCTCTACATTTGAATGCACCTGTACGTGTAGAGTTACAGTTTATGCCACAAACCACTACACACGGCAGTTAAGTTAAATTCAATAAATACCCACTTCCTCGTTTACACCCTTACTCTGTATTCGCAGTATATTACAATCATTTGAAATCCTAGCTACACTAACCAATACCTTGGTATGTAGGTTATGAAGTAATATAATTATTATATATTATAATATTATACATGTATTCATTATTTCGGGTATGCAAAAGCACCCATTGGGAGACTTTTGGAGCGGGCTGTCGATAGAGGGCAGCAAACTACCGTTCTCCTGATTTGTACTGCACGCTTTAAGTAGGCCTACGGCGATTGTCGAACAACGCTCCAAAAGACGCAGGAAAATGCTGTGAACAATAAATTCAGGACATTAAATATTAACTTTTAGCTTCACACTGCCACCCATCCTAATTTTAGTGACCGAAAACACAAAGTTAGGTGAAATTCTTATGTTTGGCAAGGAATAATGTGCTACGAGTCTCGCTTGCCAAAGTAATATATGATATGATGTACTGAAGTACGGAAGAGTATAAGGGCCACCTGCAAAAAAAATAATTCGAGTTGCTATCTCGCCGCGGCGAGTTACTATCTCCCCGCGGCGAGTTACTGTCCTAGTACCATCTTGTTGGGATTTATAGTCGTAAATTAGTCGTTCCGGGCTTTTGTAATATTATGGATCGAGATGAGCTAGTTGTAGCATACTACCTACGGAAGAGTATAAGGGCCACTTGCAAAAAAAAAATTTCCGAGTTGCTATTTCGCCGTGGCGAGTTACTATCTCGCTGTGGGGAGATAGTAACTCGCCACGGCGAGATAATAACTCCCCGTGGCGAGTTACTATCTCGCCGCGGGGAGTTACTATCTCGCTGTGGCGAGTTACTGTCCTGAGTACCATCTGCATGTATCCGGTATTGCGATTGACGCAGCAATGTTTGTGTGTAAAAAGGAACAGCAAATTCGTACATGTATAGCCGGCCTGTGGAAAGCAAACAAAGAGAGAGAAGACCCAATCGTCTGACCATAAAACAAACAATTTGTTGAATAAAGAAAGAGAGACATCTCAGTTTTTGCTTATTTGTAGCACAGAAAATTAGAAGAACCGGGATGCGCTCCACAAGTTTTAAGAAGCTTTTATCAGTGTAGTGTATAGCGAAGAGGCTTGAAGAAGCATACTTCTAACTGAAAGTGGTTTATCAGGACGTGGTTGGGGTATGGGTGGAGTGGGGGTTTGTTGAGGAGGAAAGGTGGAGATGAATGAAGAAAGGGGGAAAAGAAGAAATGGAGACAGGGGTTGGGAAAGAAAAATGGAGGTATTGGTTAGTTTGAGGTCAAGAGGTGGAAGGTAGGCAGATGGAACAGTGGGCAAACAAAACCATCATGTGGTGGGTCCAGCCTGAGAAGGGCAAACGGAACTTGTGTTAATAGGAAGAGTGGAATAGTAGGGTAATTTGACATACCACCCGTATATAAAAGAGTATAATATATTTTGCAAAGACTGAGACAAATCCATAATATGCTGATTCCGAGGATTATTCCTTTTTTATGGAGGGTTCAAAACATATTTTCTGACCGTTATTTTGCCGCACTTCATCAGCCACCTTTTAGCATTTTTGTTGTCCTTTGACTAATCATAGATGCGAGATAATGGTTGTTCTTTTTATGTGTTTTAGTCCACATAACAACCAATTGAAAACAACTGTCATCCTGATTTATTTTCTAATATAAAGAAATGGCAGGATCCCTATGGTTCAACTTCATATTGAGTCCCCGGAGGTTGGTGTACTTTACTGTTGCTCTTGCAATAGTTCAAGAAATTTGCAAATTCTGTTCGTCACAAAATCCCTTTCGTGTTTGAAAATGCGTTTATATCTCGCCACTTCACCCTTGATAAGTAACTCGCCGCGGCGAATAGCACCTCGAAAAAAACATTCCGTACTTCCGTATTTATACTCTTCAGTAAATACACCATTTCAGGCTGGAAAATGTTAACCATCTTCATACCCTGTAAGTTAAAGCTAAATCTGAGAACATTTCTGCTTTGGTTTCTTACTAAAGTATGATACTACCTTTAACCACGCAATTTCTGATATGATTTTGCAGTACATTGAATCACTTGGCCACCGTATAGAGACATGGTCCGGCAGGGAGGAAGTATGCATGAAAATTCAGCCCCACCATAGCCTTAAGGATATGACTAATTATTTTGTTGTCTCCTTCACATTCAACGGGTATCCTCCACGTGTCCACGTCTTTATTTGCTACCTTTGATCCTCTGACCATGTCCAGTTGTCCACCCCAATCTCCCTACCACCCCCATGGCCTGACCCTCTCATCCATTTGTATCTTGACTTTACTTGCATGTTCTTGTCCTCTTATTTGGGACAATGGTCAGGTATCGATTACATACACAGTTGATGTCATCTGGCAGTGTTAGTATTAGTAACATCCTTCTCTGCAATGAAATGCAGAAAGGAAACTCACAAAATGTATTGAATAAATTTGGGTGAGCGTCGAACTAAACATTTGGCTGTATAGACCAGGGGTGCGTTCCGCTTGCGCGAACGTTGCCACCGTTTGCCAACGTTTGCAAACAATTTCGGGTGGAACGACTTGTGCGCCGCTAACGTTGGCGGGTGTTAGCAACAGTCGGCGAACATATTTCTGAGATGTTCGCGAATGTTCGCGTGTCATTTAAAAATGGTCGATATTTCCAAGATGGCAGAACGGTAAGCAGACGACGTAATTTTTTTGGGGACGAAAGTAAAAACTGCAGTTTTTAAGATTGAAAATTTATCAAGTACTTCACAAATTGCACCATAGATAATTGGTACTTAATGATATGCTGCAGTACAAGTACTATCAGAAATTTCATCAATTATTTTGGACGCTGCAGGCATTCGACGCCATCTTGGTTACGACTGGACACCGCCATTTTACGGTTGTGTTCCACGCGCGCTCACAATCGGTTCCGGTTGTACGCAAACGTTGCCGCAAACGTTGAGACATGTTCGCATCCCCATTGATGTATGCTCCGCCCCCTTCGGTAGCAAGATCCTGCCTGCAAGAAGTATTATTCATGCAGATCAACGCGAGAGGGCGCTGTGCCCAATTCGTTGTGGTTGCCGATTCGTTTGTAGATGCAGAAGTTTATACACGTGTATAAAAGCACTAGGACCGGCATTGTGATCGGGGTTTAATCACAAAATAATGAACACTTCGATCAAGCCTTAGTGATAAAATAAATCTACTGTGACAGAATCCTTATCGAAGAGTCTCTGTTTATGTGGCAGTGTAAATCTGTCCAATTCTTTTTTTGTCACCGACGAGAAAATTTTCAATTAGAAGCCCAGAGTTCAAACACCAACAATGAAATTAATAAAAACAAAACTAAAATGTGTTTACCTGGACGAAAACCGTTTACATTGTAATGAATTAAAATCAATAAAAGGTAACCCCCGAAAAATTATAGACCAAAAAAGAGCAAGAGTTAAGCAGACCGTCAGGTGTTCAGGGGCACGCGATTCACCGGGATTCTTTCACCCGGCTTACCGGCTCCCATATAGTACCCATAGGCTTACTGGCAAGCCGACTACTGCATATCCTCCCCACCATTGACACCTTAGCCTGACATGCAAAGCTCTGAAGGACTAAGAGGGAGAAACAAGGCGGCCCCTGGACCATCGCGGTGCCAGGGTCCGCACATACCATGTTCCATTCATTATCAGAGAGTCAGGATCGGGGAATCGAACCCAGGCTGCCGGAAGTCTGAGCGGTGGTACCGTCGCTTATCCCACCGAGCCACGAAGCGTTGGTGAAATTGCAGCCATTTCTAATACTATTTATACTTGACGAGTGTCATCGTGCTCTAATAAAACAGAAAAAATATAAGTCTACATCGAGGGCTCGAACCTGGTCCAGGTAACTCGGAATCCCATCCCCGAACCACTCGGCCACACAAAGGTCTTGCTAACTTTAAGGAAAATTGGAACGATGTGATTGTCAATGCCCTATTCGCATGAAATCACTCGGGCGTGTCTGACACGTGCACAGTCTCAATGACAACGCAATCCATTGGAATCAGGTATAAGGCTCAACGTCTTTACATTTAATAATTATGTTTTCATGTGTTTGCTGTGGGAAATCTTAGAAGCAATCACACTATTGTTTTCAATGAAGAAGTACTCGCGCCTTTCGGAGTAATTGCAGAATACCCCTCCACTGAAAAACGCTGCATGTGCATTAACTAGTACTGATGAGCGGTCAAGAACAGTCGAGTGTGAGTGGCAATTGACCCGCCAAATTAATGATGGTAAAACTAGGGGGAGACCTGGAGAAACAAAATCAGACTTGAGCTAAGTCTAGGCAGTGATGGTACCCAGACGTCGTCTTGCGAAATTGCACCAAAAAACAATCAAAAGTATCCAGACTAAAATATGTTTTCATTAAGGGTGTATGCATCGTGTACAGTACGTTGTGTATGCTTTGTGAGATGGGGCCCCTGGTGTACAACTCAACTTTTTGAGTGATTTGACAGGTTTGTTTGTTTGTTTGTCTATGACAGTACGATAATTTCTTTATGCATTCAGGACATTTGTGCCATTTTAATTCTGGTAAGTTACACAGTCACAGAGAAAAGTATTTGAATCAACACAATAACAATCAGGCCTGCCTGATTTATTTTGGCAAGTCATATAAAACCACATTGTGACATTCCATTGCATTGGAGGTGTATGGTAATGCCATTACCATTCATCCTTCCTCCATGCGCATAGGAATAGAACTTAGAAGGAGTTCGAACAAACGGGGTTACCTCTGTTTAGTACACTCAGGGTAGCTGGTACCCAGCTTCTTCAGTAAACTAACTAGGCCCTAACCTAAATATGACTCTTCACGGGTACCAGCTACCCTTTAATGATTGTTTATATAGTTAGGGCCTAGGCCTACTAGTTAGTGTACTAAACTGAGGTAACCCCAAACAAACCAGAGATCAGACAATAAGACCCACTCGCCGAAGCGTTCCCTAAATCCTTCATATCAGGCCAAATCAACTACCGGAATGCAGGGACCCAGATGTGATCTACTGTCCCCACACAAGCATTATAACAATAGCGATGCGCGTAGTGCATACGAGAACGAATTAGCCGATATGTTTTACAACGTAGAAAACATCCATTTTTATTTGGCGAATTAAAAAAATGGACCAGTTCGGACCATCTAAAAACACACACGAATGAACAAAGAAACCTGTTGGCAATCCAAAACAACTTGAATTTATTTCCGGGTGTCTCCGATTATTGCAAAAAAAACAGGTTAATATGAGATTTACCGAGAGGTGAGAGGTGCCGTACATCATCAAACAATTCCTTGCTCAAGTGTGACCGCAGAGGGGCAAGGTCTATTCACAAAGACACTTTGAACGTAGAGGAAGAATTGAAAAGACAATGCTTTGGTGAGGGGGTCGTTAGATCTCTGGTTTGTTCAAACTCCTTCTAAGAATTGAAAAGACAATGCTTTGGTGAGGGGGTCGTTAGATCTCTGGTTTGTTCAAACTCCTTCTATTCCTTCCTCCATGCTCCATGGTAGATTGGACGTAGAAAAGGGTGGTACATGTACTACTGATATAGGGGAGATTGTGATATGAAGGATCCCCAATTCACATTGATGATTTGGAAAGAATTCTACTTACGGCCATTACGGGAAAAGGGTTATTTCCAAGAGTTAACTTATTGGATGCAAGTCGTAATGAACTTCAATTTTAGGTGTGTACACTGGGATCGCATATCTGAAAAGTTTTTTTCTTTCCTACAATGATACACTTCGAATGCAGTGGTAGAAATTTTTCTCATAACACCCTCTGTCGGCCCCATACTCCATAGGTTTTTGCACAAGTAATGGAATTCTTTCCGATTATTTTACCTCTTAAATAGCTTCTCCTATTAAAAATGATACCGGTACTTCTCACTTTCAGCAAATGTTCCTGGGTCCTTTAAAGGGATTGCATACGTTTGGTAATTTGAGCCTAATGTTTGTTTCAAACCAATATAATTGAATATATATACCATAAAACTAACCTGTGAAAGTTTCAATTCAAAAGGTGGTAGCGTTTTTGAGATTTTGGCGACAAACTAGATCGGTTTTTTCACGCCAGAGAACAGTTAGTCAATAGCTGAGAAGCGTTACAGCCATAACGCTTCTCAGATTCATAATTTTTGGAGATAAAAAGTGACATATTTTTCCATAACCGCGGTACTTCGAATTAAACGTTTCTCAATATGCATTATACTATCCAAAGCAGCTGTACTTCTCACCAAGTAAGTTTTTATTGCCATAAATTTTCAGAGTCATTACCAAACGTATGCAATGCCTTTAAAGCCTAGATTGAAGAAACTTTATTTTGTGCAACATTTCAGTGTTAAAATGCTATTTTCTTACGCGCATCTTGCAAACTTGAAAACAGCCCGATCACGTAAGGCCATATTGTCAGTCCGGTAAGTCTAGTGCCCAGACCAAACAGATCAAGAGTGTTCAAAATGTCAGAGTAAAAACCAGACTATTCTCGTCTGTGGCCACCCTGGCACAATTTCGCTCAAAAATCAAAGCCCTGCCCTCTTTCCACATAATTAACCTTGCTAATAATGTAGAAGAGGACACAACAAACATATATTTAGGTAAGTGACTTTCCAAAAAGTAGTTTTACTTTCCTTTATAGTTTTGGGACCTGTCTTATCACAATCCCCAATATAGGCCAGCCTACTCCGCAAATAATTAAGGGGCCGTCCATAAAGTACGTACGCACAAAGTGCCAACTTTTTAGGCCTACTCCCCCTGTATGCATGTGTACACAATGGTCATGGTGGTCCCAACCCACCTCCCTCCATCCCCTGTACTGCGCATGCATACATACGCATTCCACATTAATGTTTTTCGTTACTCATGGTATCTTAATTAAGCATCAATTCATTAAAATGTCAGTTTTGGGGGCCAGTACCGTTATCGAGACATTGCTTCCAAATTCTGAAAAAAAAAATCACCAAATTGTGACATGGTAGTTGACATGTTTTTATACAGGTACAACTGGTTTATTTTACTATTTTCTATTTTGTTGAATAAGAAAAAAATCAGAAAAGAAAATCTGGGATTCCCGGTGCCTTTTTTTGCGCGAAATGCAACTTTTTAGTTTGCGTACAGTATGCACTGGCCTGAACCCCTCCCCTCCACCCTTGCACGCAGTTGCATGACATACACATCGATACCAACCCCCCTCCCCCCTTCATGCATACGCACTTTATGGACAGCCCCTATGGTCAGATGGTAAGCCTATAAGTGTTACCTGATGGGGCCCCATAACTATAAAGGAAATAAAAACAGCCTAATAGCTTCTACTGTTCCAAATTGATATTTTTGACTTTCAGCAAATGTTTCTGAGTCATTAAAACCCTAGATTGAAGAAATTTGCGTAACTGATTTCAGTGTTTTCGCACGCGTTTGTTGCGAACTTCAAATCAGCCCATCTGATCCCATGATGCCATTTAAAATCAGAGCAGTTGTATCATGTCGCATTTTCGTTACCGTTTTTAATACTCCATAATTTCCCTCAAAAATCCCTCTTTCCACAAATTTAACCTTGCTGATATTGAAGAGGACACCACAAACATATATAGTAGTATCATACTTTGGTAGCATTAATACCAAAACAGAAATCTTCACAAATTTACCTATAACTTAATTTACTTGGGTATAAAGAGGGTGATGGTAGAAACATTCCGTTAAAATTTGTCTGCCTGAAATGCTGTATTTATCCAGAAGAAAAGGAAAACCACTGACCAAAAATGATTTTGATCTTTTAAAGATCAAAGATAACGGTGAAAATGCTTAAGAAATACTGTGGCGTTTTCCAAAGTTTTCACAAAAAAGTGGGCGCCGCATGGGACTGAACATTTCACAGATGTTGTTGTATCTTCCTTGATATTTTTGCCCATGAATCTGCATTTATTTGACAAAAATCAAAATATGATATTACCTTAAAGTAAGTAACTTAAACTTGTTTTATTTCCTTTATAGTTGTATCAGTATGGGAGCCATCAAGTAACGCTTACCAATAAGTTGATAATGATAATATTTAGGCCTATACATGATTTATGTTCACATGTACGTGACCACACTGCAACAGTACAGTGGTAACTGGTTTAAAGCTTCCAAACTGTTTGCAATATTGTACTACATTTATTTGAAATGAAGTAGGTCAACTCGCATAAGGGGCTTTCACACTAGACACATTCCCCGGGGAATTGGTGGGGTGTTGCCGGGGTATTTTGGTCGGACCTTTCATACTAGTTACCAATGAAATCCAGGGAATTTTCACCCCTGCTCGGGAGTAGGGTTAAAGCTGAAATCCCCTGGGATAATTTACATTTTCCAGGGGAAAAGCAAAGTAAAATGGTGTCCCCAGGAGTTTCTATGGGTCTAGTGTGAATGGTTGTTGGGGTGTTGGTGGGGTAGAAAATCCCCTGGAATTCCCTGGGGATTTATTTCCCGGGGATTTGCTCTGCAGTGTGAAAAAGGCTATACATGCTGACCAGCTCGTATGCCAACCAACATGTATGGAACTCAAGTAATTAGGCCAGTACTCCCTGTAGTTTGTTAAAGACTTTACAACTTGTCATTAACTAAAGACAGTCTGCCAATTGTCAAACGGCATCTAAAGCCCTGTCCACACTGGACTTTCTTTGGGAAAAGTTACCGAGACGCTGGGTACTTTACCCATTTTAAGTCCAGTGTGGATGTCTCAAGAAGTCTTCCTCTCAGTTACTTTTCCCGACCCGCACAGGTATTTCTACTGGCCAATTTCTGCCCAGGAAGAATTCCCGAGACACTTATCCCGAGATGAAAAGTCCAGTGTGGACAGTGCGAGTCGTGTACAGCTGAGCCTAGTATTGTCAGCTTGCACGGTTAAGTTACCCGTGTCAAAAGTCCAAGTGCAGACAGTTGGTAATATTTGCCCATTTTTCATGTACCCAACGGCTCAGTGAAACCCCCGGAAAAAATTAATTAGGCTATATTTTTAATTATCATTACATACTTTAGAAATATTCTGTATTCTCTAAACTTGGGATGCTACTTTGTGTTGTCTACTAGATTGTAAGTAAGTATTTAACAGAGCTCACAATAACATATGGAAACTTGACTTGACCATTCCATTACATTCAATCATGTACAAAAAGACAGCAAAATCATGACTTTATTACATTCACTGTACCTTAGGGTTTGTCATACTCACATAGAGACACTTACAAGACTTTAAAGGACAGTTCACTGCATATGCAGAGCGGCGGTCTATTTCCAAGTGTCTGCCCTGCGGGTAAGAATGCACACTACATAATGAAAGTGTGCGTCTTTGTGCGCAACTTTTGAAAATGAAGCAAGATTTCATTCTGCATGTACATCAGCGTATGTAATTAAAGTATGCAAGCACCGAGCATGTGATAGTTTTGACCAATGAAATGTCTCATTCTAATGCTGTGGTATAACAAGTACAAATGCACCTGTACCTGTATGCATTTCATCACAATTACAATTTGTGCAACTATTAGAGCGTATCAGTTACATACTGTACTAATCAAGAACCCCTATATCTCCAGTGCCCGATTTCACGAAACTTTACGCAGTTGCGTAAGTCCACTTACGCCACGAAATTTGTGGCGTAAGTGGACTTACGCAACTGCGTAAAGTTTCGTGAAATCGACTGCAGGCCTGTAAAGTGATACATGTGTAATAACTGTCCCAGCCAGCTCTTACCTATGGACCTATTGGATGAAGCATACAGATTGTAAACAGTGCATGGTCAGAAGTTGTGTCTTGATGAAGTATTAATCCCTGTGTCTCAACCTGTCATTGACAAGCTCAGCACTTTCCTGTTTTGGAGCTTCTGATGGTCAGGAAAGGATGGTGCTTGTCAAGCTACATTGAACTGACTGGGTAACTTGGATCTCCAGTGGGTCACTGGCCTCAGCTCTTGGATCTGAAAGGCTTTTGTTGCTTTTGTTCGTTGTTGTTTTTTTATACACATGTTTCATGAATTGGTGTTGGAAAAGATTGTAAAAAGATTTCTATAAGTAATAAACAAGTTCTCCTTTAAAAAAAAAGATCCTGTTAGGATCGAAACGCGTCAGGCCCTCCTAACTTTAAGCATTTAAAAAGATTTCTAGTTGAAAATAATTAACTGTCCAGTAAAGGCATCAATATGAACAATGAATATACAAGCTGTAGTACATTATGAATTAAGGATTCCTCATTTCATGTTATTAAGCAGGCAGTGAATTTCAAACTGAACATGAAGTGTAAATTATGAATTCCTAGAAAATTACAAAGTTAGAAACACTTCACATGATTAGCTTTGAAGTTTGATGTTACAACCATCCCACGGCAGTATTCTCATTAGTTGGACATCTACCGAGCCAGTGTTGTTTCCCTGTATGAAAATGACCCATTTTATTTCTTTGAAATCACACATTTGGACCCCTGCCCACCATGTTAGCAGTTTGGCAATCCACTCTTCCACAAATGTAATCAAGAACCCCCAGGTATTTGTCAGTTGCCCAATGGGGGCAGAAAGTTTGTGTCTTCATCCATCAGCCGCCCTCGTGCTAATCCAATCAGTTCAAACAATAACATTTGTCAAGTTCTTCTGGTGTAATTAAGGAATGTAGAAAGAACAGTCTACCCTGGGATCGAAAGTAAGGTACTGGCAAAAAATGGTGAGCCCAGGTCTACTTGTTTGACTTATTGGCAAAGCATAGCCATGAAAAGCACTCTAATCACGTAGCCCGAAAATGACTGGCATGCATAATGAATGTCTTCAGATATTTTGGCCATCTAGTGTAACTAGTATTCCCTTCTGTGCAGGTTAAAATGTCCCAATTTGTGTGGTTATAAATACAGTATGGCTGGCATGCCTGGCAATTTGGCAGCATGATAGGCAGTTAGGTGACATATTTTGTTGAAGTGATTCAGGTCATACAAAACATGTCAATTTAATAAATTATTGCGTGACTTTTCTTAACTTGACAGGACTTAAAACATGCCAATTTTAGTTTTGTCTTAATAAGGTATGAAGACATCAGAAATTACAGGTAACATGTGTTGAATGATATGATATGCATCCCTGTAATGCCTGTCATGGTCTATTATTATGTAGAGTTAATAAGACTATTTAGAGAACGTGTAGCCATTCTGACAGAGCATGGATGTTATAATTATAATATGCCATCAAGCCTTCCTAATTACATTGAGTGTACATCCACTAAGCAATTCAAGTCACGTTTCCAGGTAAGTCTGTGTGTGCCAAACAACGCAGCCTAGCTATCTACGCATTGCACTTACACAGATCATCATTACATCAACACTTAAGTATCCCAGCCATTGCTTGTTTTAATTCCAGTGAAAAAACCTAATATTGCAGCACGTAATCATGTTTATAGTATGCAATGTACTGGCTAGTAGTTTGCCTTACTGTATAGGTGCATGCATACTAGTATGTGTACTTGACATCAAAGCAGACTTATCAATGACAGTTGTAGCCAATCACGTTTGACAAACGTGAATAATTATAATCAAATGTATGAAACCTTTATTTGACTAGGTTTCCTATTTGGCGTTACTTACAGTAACATACACACCAGTGCCCGATTTCACGAAACTTTACGCAGTTGCGTAAGTCCACTTACGCCATGAAATTTGTGGCGTAAGTGGACTTACACAACTGCGTGTAAGTTGTTGCGTAAGTCCACTTACGCCCCGAAATTTGTGGCATAAGTGGACTTACGCAAAGTTCTGCGTAAAGTTTCGTGAAATTGACTGCTGGAACTGTGGTATTTTAAAGTAACGATGTAACATGTGCATGTATGAAACTGGTAAACTACTAAACATTTCTTTACGTATAGACACATCATGCACTCAGGTTCTTACCAAACATTTCAGACAGTCAGATGAATTAGGAGCCAAATAAGTCGGATGTCACTACCTGTCCAATGCAGCAAAGGGGAAATAAAGCTGTCAAGGAACAGAAATTGGTAATTCATAATGATTAATGACAATCCTGTGCATTAGAAAGTACATGTATCTGCTTACACTGTATAGAGGCATTCATGGCATTGATGCAAGTCAATCAAACTCAATCAAAATTAGCTAAATGGCTATTTGTACTTACAATCCTACATGTGCCTCATTTTTCCAGAGCAGGTCACTTTTGTTGACTGACAGTTGTTCACTGTATTTTGACCACACAAAGTACATGAATATATTAGGGGAAGGTAGGCCTACATGTACACAGCATTTCTCATCCCACAAGGATAAAAAAGTGTCCCATATTTCAACAAGTTCTTGAGTTTTCCCTTGCTCCTTATTTGTTGTCATAATCATGTGCCATGATTCCAGTTTTGTTCTCACAAATGTTACGCTTTCCAAAGTTGAGATTGCACTGTGCATACATGTGCAATTTACTGCAGATATTTACAGTTTAGGCCTTTTCACACTATCACCTTTTTGATCCGTGTTGAAACCAACCCCGATCCGCCCCGATTTAGCCAGGCAAGTTTTTGAACCAGATCAGAGAGACGCAACATACACACTGGTGAACCGGTTCATATAACACAGATCATGGTGAAAAATGCAGTTTGGAACTGGGTTGAGATTTTAGTAACCCTGGTCCCTACCAGGGTTGATTTTGATCCGGTTAGGCCATCTACCCATGTTGGCTCGGGGTCGAAGCTTTTTGAAGTGTGAAAAGGGTTGGAAAAAATAGTGGATAGTGTGATGACTGCCCTTATGTTATTGATTCTTTTGTGCAGAGTTCTAAACTGTTTAATACTTTTGTTAAATATAATTTTTCTTGACAAAGATATTGAAATATCAACCATCAGACCTTGACTTAGTAGACAGAAATAGAGTATAGACAGATAGAGACCAAGACATGGAGCAATTGAACTCAGTGACAGTCGGCCAGCCTCGTCCCTCTTCCCTTGGGTATGGCCTGGGTCTACACTAGCAAATATTATCAGCAAGTTACACACGCCTCCTAAGCCATTTTGAATTGAATGAATACTGAGAAGTAACTAAAATTGACATGTGTACCATCAGTAATAATGAACCTCATATGGGTGCAATTTGAATGCTTTGAATGCATAGAACTGGCATTGCAACAGAAATGTGAATTGCTTATTATAAAATCCTTGTACATTTAACCCATGATAAAGTCTGATTATTTGACATGGATTTCCTGTTCTAATTAGATTAAGTTTGACTACAAAGGGAGTTTTCTTGATATGCATGATTCATTCGTTGTCATAAAGCCCAAACTTGTAAATTTGACCCTTTTGAATGAACAATCTGCTGTCTTGAAGCCTTGTGGATGTGACTCATTGCTAATAGAAGGTGAACAAGAAATGTGCAAATAGTGGGTAACATAGTCACTCAGATAATGGGCCAAATAGGATTGTATATGTACAAATGCAAGACATTGTACAATACATGTGCAATACCTGCATTAACCCCAATCATCTGATTGGTTGAAAGTCAGTCACACATCATCAATTTACCTGTCCTAATGCACTGAAAGTTGCCAATTAACCCTTTCATTAAAGGTACAGTAAAGGATTGGTAAAGCTAACAGAAATGTTCACAGATTTACGTATAACTTTCAGGGTATGAAGATGGCACTGGTAGAAACATACCGTTCAAATATTTCCGCCTGAAATGGTGTATTTATCCAGAATTTGGTAAAACACACATGTAATTTGCTTGTGTGAAAGTTCCCAAAAATTACTTATGTATTCAGGTATAAGGAGATTGAATTGCATCTAGGATCGCGTTTCCACTGTGTTCAAAAAAAGGTGGATCAAAAAGTTGTATTTCCACTTGAGCAAATTGCAGGATCTGTATCCCAGCCAGTCAAAAGATGGATCAAGAAAGGTTCACCGTATAACATACAGTTTGTGTTTCCACTACGCACAATTGCCAGATCTGATCCACCAATTGCCAGATCTGATCCACCAATTGCCAGATCTGATCCACCAATTGCCAGATCTGGTCCACCAATTGCAGGATCTGATCCCAGTCAAAAGGTGGTTCAAGAAAGGTTCACCGTATAACATACAGTTTGTGTTTCCATTACGCACAATTGCCAGATCTGCCGGCAGTTGGGAAATCAGATCCGGCAATTTGGCAAAAGGTGGATCTGATCCATCATTGAGGGAATCTAGTAGAAACAGGCCCAGGGTCTAGTTCAATTTGTTTCCAGCTAGTCATGGGACCATAGTGAGCCATGACAGCTTTGCTGTTCTAGTTCAACACCTGTTGAGTCGCCCAAACTGTTACAGGCAGTACATACAATGTTGTATGTATACTGTCAGAGTTAATTGTAGGTCTTCTAATCATGAATATTCATGAAAACTGGGCTTGTAAAGTGAACATGTTGTTTTCCTTTGGTCTTTATGTCATAAAGTTGGTGTCCTTAAAGGTACAGTGCAGGATTGATAACATACACAAACAGAAATGTTCACAGATTTACATATAACTTTCAGAGTATGAAAATTGTGCTGGTAGAAACATACATTATTTCTGCCTGAAATGGTGTATTTATCAATTAATAAGTAAAGCAAAGACCGAAAACAGTTTTGATCTCGGGTAAGATCAAAATCATTATTAATGTTTATAAGAACAATTGAGTCAGGTTTTCACTAGTTTCTTGTGACTCAGATGTCCGATTTGAGCTCAAATTTTCACAGGTTTATTATTTCATGTACATGTTTGATTAGACTAAGTGTTAGTGTTGTTCTGTGACCTTTACCAACCATGTATTATACCTTTCAAGATTGAACATTGAAGATTCTTTCATTTTGTTTGCACACAAAATATAAAAGTTGTAAATTTAAAACAAGGACAAACATTGGAACTTGTGTCTTGTGCTAGTCCATGTAGTCCTGTTTTGATCATTTTTTAGAATGAGTGTGCAGCCCTCATGATGTATGCTTACCGGTTAATGTGTCATTTACAGTGTCAGTGTCTGGTTTGTTATTTTATGAAACCATACATCATTTGTCACTTTGAGCAAGTCACTCTCTATCAGAACTAGACATTAACCCTAGGGACCAGCTTGACGCCTTCCATACTGATCTTATCTCCTTCCCTATGCATCACTGCTGACTGACTTGTATGATTGGGGATTAGGGCTAATTCCTTTCTCACTGTTGTTTCAGGAAACAGGCATAATGGCAAAGGGGAACCTACACAAGGACCATGTGATCCCTTGACCTGACCTGTGCTGATGATATTCAAATGATAGCCTGTATTGCCATAGAAGGGGTAGTGGGCATATAAATACATTCTGTGCTCGGGGAGATATTCCAGTTTTGCTGTTGAAGTGACATTATACTATTCCTATTTGACTGCCTGTTGGATGCTCTTTAGTTGATTGCAGGAGTATTGCCATACTTTGCCATCCAGTATATATGTAAGTTTCTCATCTGAATCTTTGCACATACAAATATATACACACTGTGTGCTTATACATCATCAGCTACTGTTTCTTCTCTGGGTATTGAGCAAAGTGGATGCAAATACCTGTATGCTTTATGAACTAACCATTCAGATACATACATGTATGTAATTTCTTAAGGTACAGTAATTAGCTAGTGTAAACATGTAAATTATATTGTAGTAGGTTTCTTTCATTGATAAGACGTTTCTGTAACATTGCATTCATCCAGTCATTTTTCCCCTGTTTTTTCCTCCTCTCATAAGTGAGTAATTATGCCTCAAGATGAACTGAACCTGGTTCTTGGGAAGTTTGCTTCTTGTTGCAGTAAACATGCATTTCTTTTTGGTTGACAAATTGAATAAAAAAAAAATCATTGTGAACATGCATTTCCGTATAACTTTTATTAGGCATTCAGAAATTTATATATCTTCTAACAATCCAGAATTGGGTATGTCATTTAAACCGGTATTTGGAAAGCTTAAACTTTGGAACCATAACAGCTTTTGAAATATCAATAACCAAATATTTTTTTCCATTTTTTGTATTTCTACTTAGATTGGACATTGGATATGCATAGTGTTTTGTATTTTACTTAATTTTGTGACAATGGAAGTAATTTCTGTTTGTTTGTTTGTGCTTTTTTCTACAGCCTCTGATTTTTGGTAGTTTATTCCGATGACAAAGGACAACATGCCTGTTCCAACTGACAACATGAATTCAAATGATCCTGGTAAGTCCACTTTAGCCATTTTTCCTTTTGTTATCTCATTTAAACATGTTTAATGAGTGTATTCAATATTCATCTACGTGTAAACGTGAACAAAGATAAGGGACACCACCAACATAGAGCTGGATAGCTCATTTGGTAGAGCGTCGGTACGGTATTCCAGTGATCGGTTTGAATCCTGCTCGAGTCAATTTTTCTTTGTTCACTTGTCAATGATCAAAAAAATGGAATTCTTTCCCCAAACCTCAAACTGACAGTGCTGCAGTTCAAGCCATTCAAATGGTTTTCATCCTCGAGGTTTAATAATCCAGAAGCAACACGTTTGCTCACTGTGTACATGTACTGTACTGTGTACATGTACTGGCATCTTTGTGTAATGCCAGGATTTATGCAGTTACAATAGATTAAGCTTTAATTGATTGTGGATATGCATTCAGATTAGGTAGGATTTAACCCAGAAGCAGATGTCACAATCATTATAACACCAACAATCACGTACACATAGTAACAGGTGTAGTTAGCTTGTTTTGAACACGCACTGACATTACATGTACATAATGTACAGTATACAGGGTACAGCATGGTTCTACAGTTCTAGAAATGCAGTTGTGCAATGTGCATAAAACAACATCTGTTTACGATGTCAACAATATTTCTGCATTATGCACTAAATATTATGAGAACATTCCTTCACAATGAACACTTATGTAACAATGTCTTCACCTAACGCATTGAGTTACTTGGCATACATGTAGGGATTAAAAGGAAAAATGTATTCTCTTGCCTGCTCCTGTATTGGTTCATGGTATAGGCCTACTAGTTTTTAGTTGAGGAAAGGGGATCATTTGAAGATCATGTTTTTTTTAAGAACAAAACAGAAGAAATGGTATTAAACTTAATACAGACATTGAACCTAGATCAGCTTCATCTTGCTATAATTGTTCAGTCTTAGTGTTTTATTTTGATATAGTACATGCCCATTTTTCACTAACGTTTCAACCAATTGGCACATTTTAATTCATACATTGTACACAGCAATTAGTTGGTTTAACTTACATGTATCTATATAAAGATGACTTAATTAAGGAGACAGTTTTCATGGTTTTATTATTGGGAGGTTTGGCTTATTACAGTGTATGGTACGTATAACTTCAGGCCACTGATTTGTGTACTAGCCTATTTGCAAGTTTATTTTACTTCTTATGCATCAATTTGGTTTAATTTGAAATCACAATATTCATGTTCCGTGGCTTGTTTCTCTATCCATTCATTGTTTCAGCATTATTGCGATTGCTGGGATCCTTGACAGAGCTTGAAGGTGGATTCTGTGAACGACAAGATGACTTCATGTTTCTGCAGAATGTACTAGCAAGCCCTGAGTTCCATGCTCTGTTCAATGTAAGTCAATAATAACACAATCAGGAGCAAAGAATTATGAAAGATGAATTCCAGTCTTTTTTGAATGTCTGTATAATTTGACCTTTATTTGCTCTTTATATATGTCTACTTTTATTTGAGAGATACTAGTGCTGGGATGTTTATACAATTAAGGTTAACCGACCCGGATTCAATTATCCGGTTACAAATTTCCAAAAAACAGGGATGAACCTGCCTCATGCTCAACAACCCAAAAGTATAAATTGTAGACTGAATTTCGGTAAGTTATTTTGCCAGGTAGAATCACACATATTCGCATACTGGATCTAACAGAAACATTGTGTACTAGATCTAAATGCTTGATCTAAAGAATAACATCATAAAAAGCATTCTGAAAGCGACAATCACATTGAAGAAGACATATATACCATAAATCGCACACTTGGTTGAAATGCAACTTGGTTCCCAGTGCGTACTTGCACTTAAGTGCTAAGACGATATCTTGAATATAACAATGTCAGCACAAAAAACTTAAAATCAATATAATGGATCATTGGATCCCAAGTAGTCACGAGACATAGACACTAATAAGTAATTAAATGTTTGCTTCAAGATGTCATCAGAAATGTAATACTGTAGCTGTGAGGTAGCTTCACTTACCCAGGTACCATGCATCATCCTATCATAAATCATCAATTATACTTGAGCCAGATATCAGCATCTATCAACTGTGTATTCTCATAGTCCAAAGAAATTGATCATCGCTGATCATAGCTGCTTGCCATGTATTTGTTAATATTTCTGGTTGTGTTATGAAGATACACTGTATTCACTGTATTGTAGCTCACCATACTTGCATTGTAATTAAAACAAACTGATTTTTTACAACAGTCATCAACAGTTTTACAACAGTTATCAGGTTACTCGGGGAATAATCATTCAAATAATTTGCAGCATAAGAAATTCAATCATTACATATTTTAGCACTTAACATAAAACTTTCTGAATGTGATTTAACCAAAACGTGCAATTTTATTTTTGATATATGTACTAGAAAATGTTTTCATTTGATTTGTTAATTTTAATCTCCTTAATAATCCACACAATTATGTACAGTATGTGTTATGAAAGTAGAATAATCGAATTAACTGCAATGTTAGAACATGTAGAATGCATTAATGTGTACATGTACAGTACATGTACATGTAGGCCTGTTGCACAGTTACACACACCCTCACACATTACACAGGTGTTTATGACAATAAGTACAAAAAGTGCCTCGTCACTAGTGGAGTGCAGTCCATTATGTATAATTCTGTTAGTTCCCTCACTGGTCTAGACAGCTCAATCAGTTCATGATAGTTTTATTACCCAGTAGACACTAGAGTTGTTAATTCAAGCATTAAACTGTTAACTAGGCGACAGTCCAAATAGACTTGCTTAATTTGTTTTGAAGGACTTTTACCAAGTTGATCACAATGGCCAACATAAGTTGTGCCCAGCCAGGTAAATAAATAAAGAGGTTTATTTATTTACAGGTTTCAGCTCTGTATGCATTATAGGAATGTATGATGAACTTTCGTAAACAATATTGCCCTACTGATACAGCTTATTTTGGTTTATATCAAATTGAAATAGGTTCATCATATGTAAGTGTCTTTGTAACCACTAGGCTGTGATTTTCATGCAATCATGTGAGTTAAAAGTTTACGACTGAAAAGCAGGAAACTAATTAATACAGTCAGATTGGCCCACAAAAAAAGAAAAGAATCACCATCCATCACAAATTATCTTAGTTGGATTTAAAGTCTTTCAAAAATCTGTAACGAACAATTGACTGCCTGTACTTATATTGACACATGTATATTCCTTTGTGTGTGAAAACTTCAAATATATACACATTTGTGTATACGGAAGCACAAGTGCAAAGGAAATAGCAGCATGGCAGAATGTGCTTAGAGATGTGCTGTAGGGTGTGCAACATTTCAGCCTTCAAACTATATAGGGATGTTTTATTGGATTCAGTCACACATGTACAGATGGGATGATTTGAATTATAATTAGAACAATGTACAGATAACTCCAAGCACTTGATATATTTCAGGTCATTATTTTGGTTGATGAGTAGTTCGCAGCAGTTTATTACTTGCATTGATAAATAATCCTTGAGTGTTTTTGCAATCATTTTAGGCACACAACGCTGTGAAAGTGTATGGGGAGAATCACTGTGATCCAGTTACATTGAACTCATCTACAGTAGCAACAGATGTAAGTTCAAGAAAGATTTGAGGCTTTGCAGGGTGATAATTGATATGTGGATCAGTTTCCGGAAACACCGTGTAATAATTGTTCGTACTTTCGCACTTCTATATCGTTCAAACTTCTATATCGTTCGCACTTCTCGCAATTAGGTCTCGCAGTGTGAAGTGCGAACGATATAGAAGTGCTAAAGTATGAACAATTATTACATGGTGTTTCCGCAAACCGATCCACAGATGTAAGTTCCTACATTATATTCACTCATTGTTCTACAGCAATGTTCAGCTTATGTATAGTACATAACATGTACTCTGACATTAATTGAGGCATTTACACATGTTTCATTCAGATTTTTAGGTTAGCCTACATGTGCATATTGTTGCACAGTAGTCTTAAATCTCTGGCATTCCTGATTTATATTTATTTATACATGTTACAGGAATTTTGTGTCTCGCAGTATTCTCATAAAAAAAAAAACTTTTTTTTTTCTTTGCCATCATTAAGTGTTGCAGTTCACTGCCTTGTTATGTGCACTCTCATTTGCGCATTATTTACACAGCCTTATTTTCATGAAAAGACTAAGATTTAATCTCATTTTTTCCCCATCTTATTTTCAGCTTTGCAACGATATGTTAAACTTTGCGATGATCCCTGAGGTGCGGGAACTCTGCTTCTTATTGACACGTCCACATATGAGGGCGCTGTTTGATTCTCATGACCAGTTGGCCAATGGAGAATATATTCCACATCTTCCAGATATTACATTACCCCCAGATGAGGAGGAATCAGCAGTGAAGATAGTACGACTAGTCAAGGGCAATGAACCACTGGTAGGTCATTCAAGTCAGCATGTCTGTTGCAATTACACAAATCTGTAGTTTCATGGGACTGAGAACTATTCAGAGGAATAGTTGAAAGAAAATATTCCCAGGATAGGATGGTAATTTGGGCCAAGACACAAATCACTTCTTGGCATCATTCAAAGAGCACTATCGGCAAAAAAGATTTTTCAGACATCATCTTTAGATTCCTGACATATTATAGGCTTCAAACCAAAGGTTTGAGGCAAAACTGGGCAGGAAATAGTAAATAAAAGCTGATTTGTCTATTCCCTGCCATGACCTAATTTCTGGGAAATGCTACAGACGTCATATTTGATAATGAGGGACATGTATACAAAAAAAAAATGAGGGACCATGTATACAGCACATACAATGCATGAGACATTCAATCTAATATACCAGTATGTTGGATGTGTGCAGGTTAGAGTTGTTAGAGACTTTGTTTTAGTTCAGGGCAAGTCATTCTTTGCAAGTCCAAGTCAAGTCACAAGTCACAGCTGGTATTTCCAAATCAAGTCCCAAGTCATAAAAATAGTGACTCGAGTCCGACTTGAGTCCAAGTCACACGATTCGAGTCAGCCACTCTGGGTTAAGGCCGCCGCACACGAGAGCTATCTGCTGAGCAAAAAATCTCTCGAGTCCGTTAGCTCAGCACTTACCTCACGTGTGCAGTCGATTTTTTGTGAGATTTGCCCTTTTTTTGCTCAGCACGTAGCTCAAGTCACCGCACACGGTGAGTTTTTATCCACGCGAGGCAAACAAAATCAAACATGTTAGATTTTGGTCTCACGGCCTCGTGAGGCAGAAATCTCACCAAAAATCGACCGCACACGTGAGGT
This sequence comes from Astropecten irregularis, assembly GCA_963971285.1. Classification (NCBI taxonomy): domain Eukaryota; kingdom Metazoa; phylum Echinodermata; class Asteroidea; order Paxillosida; family Astropectinidae; genus Astropecten; species Astropecten irregularis. The sequence continues at coordinate 12,584,371 of OZ020252.1, read as the reverse complement.
AAGTGCTGAGCTAACGGCCTCGAGAAAATTTTTTGCTCAGCAGATAGCTCTCGTGTGCGGCGGCCTTTAGTCACACACTTGGCCTCTCACATGCTGCATGTGTCTCTGGCCTCTCAGCCTATTGAAAGTCTCCAACAGTCAGATACTTGGATATTCCCTTTTAGATACTTGGATACTTCCATTTAGATACTTGGATACTTACTTTTAGATACTTGGATACTCCCTTTTAGATACTTGGATATTCCCTTTTAGATAATTGGATACTCCCTTTTAGATACTTGGATATTCCCTTTTAGATACTTGGATACTCCCTTTAAGATACTTGGATACTCCCTTTTAGATACTTAGATATTTCCTTTTAGATACTTGGATACTCCCTTTTAGATACTTGGATACTCCCTTTTAGATACTTGGGTACTTTCTTTTAGAAACTTGGATATTCCCTTTTAGATACTTGGATACTCCCTTTTAGATACTTGGATACTTTCTTTTAGATACTTGGATACTTACTTTTTGATACTTGGATATTCCCTTTTAGATACTTGGATATTCCCTTTTAGAGACTTGGATACTCCCTTTTAGATACTTGGATACTTTCTTTTAGATACTTGGATACTTACTTTTTGATACTTGGATATTCCCTTTTAGATACTTGGATACTTTCTTTTAGATACTTGGATATTCCCTTTTAGATACTTGGATACTTCCTTTTAGATACTTGGATACTTCCATTTACAGGCATGCAACTTTTCCTCAGATCAGCTGATTTCCTCTTGTTTGACTTCATTCTTATGCCATTGAAAAGTGAAAAACACTACAAAATATGGTAAAGATAGAAATTTCCTCTTTTTTTGGAAAGTCCAAGTTGCATGCCTGCATTTAGATACTTGGATACTTCCTTTTAGATACTTGGATACTCCCGTTTAGATACTTGGATACTCCCTTTTAAATACTTGGACGTTCCCTTTTAAATACTTGGATATTCTTCTAACATAGTCAAATGGTATGTTTAAGATTTAAGAATGTTCATCATGCAGCTGTGTACATGTACCTCTGCATATGAACTCTACAATTAGGGCACACCCTCATGATCAAGTTGAATTTCATATTCACAATATCTGCCCAACTATATGCACAAACTCTCCAAAGTAATTGATGGTGTAGTATTCTAGTTAGTCCCTTCAATCTTAGTTTGCGTGAGTTGCGTGTGTTTTCATGTGATGTATATTGACATGTTAGCATTGGCATTAATGCAGTTAGCTGCGGTGGAGCCTTAGCTCTGTAGGCATTTCCTGAGCTAGAATGACCTTTGCTCCATTTCTGTCAAATGCTCAATTATCAGCATTACCTGGGCACGTAGATATTGTGCAAGTTTGAATCATACTTACATGTATGACTATGTAAGTGGTTGGTTAGAGTGCCAGGAAGATTGGCATGATCCGCTGTAGCCCAGAGGTACATGTAGGCTTCAACGTTTCATCTCCCTAGACTCATGTGTTCTCTTTGATATTCAAAGGCTCAGTGTGGGTAGCTTCATCTTTTTATGCTCAGAGTTAGGAGGGCCTGAGGATTTTTAATACCAATGAAACAAATGGAAAAAATGGAACATGTGTTCCCAATTAGCTGTTAAACCCTTAAATTAGAAAAATGGCATTGTAGTGCATGTGATTTAGCCTCAAATGTTAAAAGTCCCCAGTGAAGCATGCATATCCACAAGGAATTCAGCTAAATATATAGCTTAAAAGCACACAGCTGCATGGAGAGCATGTCTAATAGACTAGTACTACCTGCATCTGTTGGCTGTATACTGGAGATACATGGTATCACTCAGTCATGAAACATGGAAATGATATTAGATGAGAGGATGAGAAGTAGGAGGTACATGCTCATGGAACTGATCAAGTTTCTACAAAGTCACTAATTGCAAAGACAAACAACTAGTAGCATCATGGAAATTGATGCATAATATGCAGTTCCTATAATACAGGTAGACCTGTTACAATGTACATACATGTACCTTGGATCTGAGATGTATTTTAGGGATAGGATACAAGAACCAAAAGGAAGGAAATGTTTAGATGGTTAGTTTATTTTCCTGCTGTGCAGAGCTGTGTTGTCTCTCAGCTATTTCCATTGCAAGTCTCAATATCATATCATATCAAGATGAGGCCTGCGGTAAAACTTACCCTGTGAAACCACATAGGTACATTGTAGTTTCAATAGCCATCACAGTTTATTGTTAGTGTGTATCAATTACAACATGCTAGACAATAGGTTTGTAATGAGATACAATATTCATTCATTATTCATTCTTTCTTTAATTCATTCATTCTTTATTCAAGAATAAAATGTCTGTTTTTCGTTCATTAGATAAACTTACCCATTTTCATCAATATATATTTTAAAATGAAGACTTTGAATGGACCTACAGTTTAAGGCGAGGAAACTTTATTAAGACGATTCATATTTCAGTGAATGTGAAACTAAATACATTTTATGCCATTCACAAACACTGTAAATTCACAGATTACAATTGCCACCTTTTGCAGGGAAATGGCATCAAATTTCCTTGGCATGTCATTTTGTTTGAGGTATCCCCTGGGTTTAGTTGACGTGAATGTTATGCAGAGGTACGATGAATAGGTGGTACAATTTGATTGGAAATATTCCTGTTTTAAATCAACTATCAGGTCAGACTCTAAGCTGTGATATAGATTTATTAAGCCTCTTAAATTATGTAGGATTACCAGTGCTGCCAGCATGAAACATTGGCCATCAAAGTGAGACCTTGAAAGGAAGGTGAGGAAATTACTTTCATACTTGCAAACTTGCAAAACATCTGCTTCAAACTTATTAAAGTGCAATGTCTAATTCCTGAGACTGACCTCACAATTTCTTGGTCAGGTTGTTAAGTTGTATGGAAGTATGGAAGTAATCAGGCTGAGAGATAGTCTAGGTTCACGACGTTGTTATTACTCAAACTTACAAACCGATTCCTCTCACTGACCTGCACGCACTTACATGTACGTAAAGACCTCTCTATAACAATGTCTTGGGAATCCTGTAAAGGCCGTGAGTTGTGTGCACACCTTATTTTGTAGCGCAGGCGTCATCTCCTTGACACACTGTTGAATATAACTGGCCTGCATGCACGGACATGTACGCGTATGTTAATTGGCGGTGTCTGACTTCAAAAGTAACACATGCACAGTGTGTTTCCCCCCATTTTAGGGGGAGATTTTACAGGATTCCTAAGACGTTGTTAGTGACAGGTCCGTGTGTACGTGTGTGCGGATCACCAGTATGTACATAATGTGCAGATCAGTGTGGGTAACCAGTTCAAGTATCCACACCAACAACGTCGTGAACCAAGACTAGCTGACAGGCAGAAAAAGGAAAGCATCATCAGTAGATTTTCAAATCATTGCTTGCATTGTTTTTTCCCATAATATTTCTTTATAAGTTTGTGGAGAGCTGCCTTATCAAAGCCGGAGTCAATAAAGTTGGATGGACAGTAATTTCTTTCATGATCATTACCTTTTACACAGTTGCACATTGGACATCAATGAGTTACCTACATTGCCTTACTGCACATGTCCTACACACATTCAGCAAACACTTTGTCTACAATACACGTTCACTTACTGGGCCTATGCTATATGCTCTTGCTACTGCCATCTTATAATTTTATTTGTTCAAGTTTCGCACGGTGTTTAGCGTCAATTTGGCTCAGCAAATTGAGTTCGGCAAGCTCTTTGGCTCATCAGGGTCTCCCGCGCTATCGTTATTCGGAACGGCAGTGGCACGACACTTATATAATTCAGTTCGGTGTTAAGCGCAACTACCCTGCCATTGCCGCACTATTGCCATGCTATTGCTGCACTTATTTGATTTAAATTCAGCACAGCAAGTAGCATGGTGTATAGCTTTATCCTTAGACATACTGTCTCCACTTCATAGTGTCACAATTTTCAGGCATATCCAAACTGTTCCGTCTCCAGTATGATAACTACATGTATGTGATACCACAGTGGAATACTTGTAGGTTGGCTCAATAGACCAATCCATTAAGCCCCGCCTTATTTTGCATTGACCAATCACAACCACGAAAATCTGATCACCATTTGCAGCAGCCATTTTGGTGATATCATGCTAGCGATCGCGGTATTGATTACAGCGGTGTTTACATTTACGTACTGGAAAAACAATCAATACATCCTCTGCAAGTGCAACACAACTTCACAAGTACAGTATCTTTCTGCTACAAATTGATGGGGTTTATATTTTCATTGTAATTCTGACTCTCGATGGCCTGGTAAGAGGGGAAATGTATATTTGTGTTCTTTTCCAAAACCAAGGTCCGATGGAGAGAATTGCTTTTGGTAATGGTTAGGGTTGAAGGTGTGCAACGCATATAGGCGATCGTGATACATTACACGCACGCGTGTGCGTCATTGCTCGGCCGTTGCTATGGTGGGCGTAGCCTACTGGATCGGTGTATTGCAAGATTTCATGTGCTTTTAGTGACATGTTTCATCATAGGTCAGATGAAGGCAATGCAATACAGGCACATCACCCTTGTATTGGGCTGAGTGCAATATTGAAAAGATTTGTTTAATTTTGATGAATTGTAGCTGTGCACCTTTCAGTTGTCAGGCAGGCAGGTTATCATTAGACATAACAGACTGCCATGCAAACAGAGACTCATACATAATGTGCCTTCACAAATGCTTAAGTTGTCTGACATGAGTTCTATTCCCTTGTCATCAACTAAGCATTGACTTACTAAGATTGTCTACAGTCTCCCTGCCAAGTCATATTACTGCATGGTAATAATACATGAGACACCGGCCGCTGTGTGATATGGAACAGTTGGCAGGCAGCTTGCCATTGTTATTCTTTGTTCATTACCTTGCTTCCTATTATTGTTAAGTTAGATTACCTGTTGAAATGTCAGACTTGCTATTATTCTTCAGGTAGCAGTTAGACAGATGCAACAGAGAATGGACTTGAAGAAATCAAGATGTTTTATAACCGATGCAGAAACTTGATTGAATTTCATCCTGTGCTCCCGCTTTTAACATTACACAGTCTGCAAACCCAATATAGTCTTAATGGATGTTTTCCTTTGTAACATCACTTGCAGGTCTGTTGAAAATCACACATAGTAGCCATTTTCCCCATCTTACCATATGTTAACCTACATTGCACAGGTTTGCTCAAGATTAGGATTTTGTATGCATACATGTCATGTTAGAAATACTAATTCCATTGAATCTGAAACAAGTTCAATCCATAAGGGGCTGCATTTACCCCCCATCCTTCTTTGAGTTCTCAAAGGTCAGTCAAATACAAACATTCACCAATACATTTATGTCACCATCTTACTACAGTAGTACTTAAATCACTTAAAATAAAGATCTGACTGGAAATGAAACGATGCCCCAAGAAAACGTATCACCTTGCTGAGAGGAATAAGAACAGCTGCTGATATTCCTATAGGAATGTAGAAATTATGGTTTTTCCTGTATGTATAGTGCTTCATGAATGGACTGTTGAAATATCAGTCCCATTAAGGAATGTACAGTATGATAATAGTTAAGTATGTCACAGGGACATTCAAGATGAGCCTGAGTAATGAGTATGCACTTCTTATAAGGTGTTCTTATATGCGCTTCAGTATCATAAGGCCTTTCACACTGCAAAAAAACTCCACATTGTACATAGGTCCAACCCGTGTAAAAGTGACTAACCTGTTCACACTGTTAGATTATATCATGGCGTGGACCTGTGTCATGCAGTGACCTTACATGGAACTTTGATCAGACTTAGTCATAATTCAATTCATTGTTCACAAATTCATTCTGATCCCACTGAAATTAGCTGTCAGTGCTTATATACAAAGCCCTTTTAATCCAAGATCAGTCATTTCATCTTGAAGGAATTAGATTTATCAGATTCCCAGAATAAACCACATTGAGGTTAGTGTGAAGTCACAAGGAATTATAATGAAGTTAGTGCAGTGAGCTTTAGACCAGCCTGGGGTATTGATAGTAGGGTGTCCTATGTACCATAGTCATCTCACTCACTCCCAGTCAGTAGGAAGTAGTCTGCACAGTTACTGCAGAGAGTGTTATATTTTTATGTGCCTTCTGAGGACACTACATACAAAAAACTTAAAAGCAAATATCTTTTTGGTAATGAGAGTTTGATTGTGTTTGTTTGCATACAAATTTTATACAAATTACTATCAATAAACAAAATTAGTACAAGTGATAAACTGCTGCAAACTGCTCATCAACCAAAATAATGACATTAAATATAAAAAATTATAAAAAGCTTAGAGTTAGGAGGCCTTGACTATTTATTTGATCCTAGCAGGATCTTTCTGAATGTTTGCTTAAGCCTTTGAGAAATACCCCACTAGGATGATGTCAGGCTCAACTAACTATGAGCTTTTTTGAAGTGGATGATTTTGTTAGAGAGAGTGTGCATTGCTCTGAATATAGTTGCTTTGAATAGAAAGGTACAGTAAATGATACAAATAGATATTGAGTAGCCAGCTGTTACTGAGTGTGATATATCAGCTTGAACTACTTCTCCCAGTCAGTAGTGCATTCTCTCTCCCATTGGGATCTGACTAAGACTTCATCACAATCCAACAAGACTGAAATATCATGTCTCTCTGATTACTGGGTAAAGCCAATAATCCTGCAGTGGTTTGGGATTCATTCTGTGTGTTGGATAAGATAATGCACAGCCACGACTGCGCCAAAACCTTGAATACTTACTTACAGAATTGTACATTTGTCATTGTAAATGTGAACTGTCATCTATCTTAATAAGTTATTGGGGTAAAAAGAAAACTCAACAAAATTCTTTTTGTGGCTCAAGTAAACACAAAATCACCTTTTGGATGTAGAGCTTGAATGATCTATTGTACACATATAAGAGTCCCTAATTAGAAGACAGTGATGAATCACACTATGTGTGTATGACACCAGTGATAGGATGTATGTTTGGATATATTGCAGTCAGATATCATCATGGAATATATTTCATACTTTAAAATGTGGATTGTATTGATAAGCTTCATGAATTTGTGGAATCATTTCATCAGTCATCACAAGAATTCATCATGAAATACTGGTTAGTGCTTGACATGATCAAAGAGACCTCTGATTTATAGATAGAGAAACTCACAAACTCTAAGGATAATTTAATTCAGGTTGACAGTCAGCAAATTTATTTGTGATAAAAGTGCAAGTTTGTTGTAGAATGGACACATTTTGTGAACGAGAAATGACACCAATATAATAGCCATGCCTGCACGAACCTGTAGAAAGTACATACTGGGGCCCAAGACTTTTTACTGCAAAATTTTAGGAAGAAGTGGAAGAAAAATCGGAATGATTCTAGAGGTTTTATGTTATATTACAAACGAAAACTTCACTTTGGAGCTAACATATTGTACTGTACAAGTACATGCTCATTTATTCCCTTACATAATCATTGAAACAGCATGGAGTATGCACTATGCATGTCGGTGAAGGGCCAGCCTAATTTACATATTTTATCTCCCTTACGAAAAATCATTATTTACAATGAACTACCATTCACATTGTAAGGGAAAGGTAATAGCTGGGAGGAACTTGTAAACTATTTTGACTGAGAAAGTTTGATACCACAGTGGCTATACAGTGCTGCATTCAGAACGTGAGCACTAAGCTTAGTACACTAAATACAGGATGATCCAGAATATGTTTTCCCTTAAGAGAGATGAGCCAAGAAGGTTCAACAAACCCACCTGGTTTGAAACTAGGCTTGTTTCTAACCACATCTCCAGACACTGATTGCCATTAAGCCCCTGGCTCAACTTTAATCCTACCTGGATTAACACTAGTCCGTTTCAATTTGGGTTAATTTGTGTGTATAACCCACAGTCAGGAAACCAGGGCTTGAGTCACAAGTCTGTTACCATGCACGCCAGACATGTACAGTGTGTATGGCCTTGTGCAGTTCAGACTAACTGACTTCAGCTGAGTCCGTCCGTAGTTAATAATTTGCTGTTTACCTTTGAAGTAGAATTTGTAAAGGCTTTGGAGATTGGACTATAAATTATGTGGGGAGTTGTTTGTTTCATTCCAATGATGTTTTTTCATGCAGTAAAAATGACTTTAAAAAATCTTATTTTGTCAGTTTTAAAGCCTGATATTCGCTTCAAATATTTTTAATCAGAACTGGCAAAGCTTTTATCCAAGTACTTGGTATAGCCTAGGATGTCAAATATAGATATTAAAATGTCCAGGTGAAAACAAACAAGTTTCACCAAAATTCTCGTTATAAAGAGAGAGGCAAGTGATAAGAAAAAGGACCAAAATTCCTGCAGTATTTTCAAATATGTTTTTGAAACAATTGAAGCATAATCAATACAAGTAATAAACTGTTGCAAATTGTGCAAACAATTTATTGCCCTTTAACGACATAGATGAGCACTTCACTAAGTGCCTTTTGAGTGCACATGAAAAAATCATGGGCTGGCTCAGGTGGGATTTGAACCCACGACCTCCTGCTTACTAGTGCAGATGCCTAATTGCTCATCAACCATAATAAGGGCCTGAAATATATAAAATGCTTAAAGTCAGGAGGGCCTGACATTTCGATCTTTGCAGGATCTTTCTCAAAGGCTAAATGGCAGAGAACAAGAACATGCAAGTAAATTGAAGCATTGTTATATGTGTTTTAAAATAAGAGCACAGTAAATGCCATGCTTAAGCACATTCATAATGGAAAACATTAAATAAAACATTTGGCATCAAAGTAAATTGAAAGGTCGAAATGCAGGTAAAACCAATAATAGCAATATGGACCACCTTGCTTGTTGTAAAGTTGGCCTTCATGTAGTAAAGTACAAACATACATGTATACATCTGATTCTTTTATTAGTTGAACAGCTGCTCAAATGATGATATAGGGAGGTGTCTAATTTGTTTTGAAAGGTCTGCACTAGTGCATGGCATTGATACAAGTACATGTACATAATTACCTTGTCATGTTTATTGACAGTAAGCATTGGTACAGGAATCTCCTTCAAGATCTAGGCAAGGCCTTATGTGTTGCATGTACATGTATAATTGACAGATTGACACACACATCCCATACAGACATCCTTGTTGGGAGTTGATAGAGGCCTGACATGAAGGACCTTAGGGAATGGTAGTCCTTGACCTAAAGGAAGGGTCAATACAAAGTCTGTTTTTTATCCAATCTTGTACTGATTAAATACAACTGACATTCATTTGTCAAGCACTACACTTGTTTTCCAGTGCTGTAAACCAGTGCAGTCCATAATCTGGTGAAAAACAAAATGTTTCACCATGGATGCTTTCACTGAGTAATTACGAGACTATGCTTTATCAGGACTCTAGACTTCACAGAGCTAAATGAGGCAGCATTATTGCTCACTGACTTACATCATGGAGAAAACTACTTCCATGCTTATACATAAAGTGAATGAGTAACTGTGTTACTGAAAGAACATAAGTTGAAATTAATACAAGTAATAAAAATCCTGCTAGGATTGAAAGGCGTCAGGCCCTCCCAACTCTAAGTTTAAATTAAATGTACAGTACAGGATTGGTAACATACCCAAACAGAAACGTTCACAGATTTACGTATAATTTTCAGGGTATGAAGATGATGCTTGTAGAAACATACCATTAAAATATTTCCGCCTGAAATTGTGTATTTATCCAGAAATTATTAAAACAAAGACTAAAAACAGTTTTGATCTCAGGGTAAGATCAAAACCATTCTTTATGTCCGATTGAACTCAAATTTTCACAGATTTATTGTTTCATGTATATATTGGATCAAACAAAGTGTGAGTGCTGTTCTGTGATCTTTACCAATCGTGTATTATACCTTTAAATGTTTCCACTATAACAGGGTTTCTTAAAACATAAATCAGTTTAAATTATAATACATGTAATTCCCAAACTATACAAGCGCCCATCCCAAATTTGTTTCAGGACATGTTCCTCATCTTAAGCTAACATTGAAAAAGAAAAATATTGATTTCGAAAAATACACATTTTCTTTATCAAGGTTAAATGTCAAATTCTTACAATTATCTTTGTGGTACATGCCACAGTTGTGAAATGAAGGTTATTTCAAGAACTTTCAAATGATTTTAAGTTCATCTCTGTACACACTTTACTTTTGGAGAGATGTTTAAATATGACAGGTCAAGCTTTAGCACTTTGTATCATTTTGTAAAAGGCGCTTTATAAATGTGATTATTATTATTATCAAGCTTATTAGAAAAAAAATATGAACATTTACCAGAGACTTCAGAGGAATTCTAAATCATCAGGTAGTTCAAAGGTGTGTTCAATAACCATAGCCTCTTTAAAGTTTGGCCAACACTGAGCTGGCAGTGGTGATCGGCCTTCTTCTTGAGTTCTGCTATGTCACTCTTGAGTTCCATCATGAGAGACTCAGAGTTATGACAAGGTGATGTGTGGTGAGGAATAGCACATTTATATACACATATAAACAACATACAAACATAATCCAATTATTTGTGGTTTTTGTTTTGCCCTTGTAGGGAGCTACTATAAAGTGGAATGATGCTATAGGCTCAGTGGTTATAGCCAGGGTTATGCATGGTGGTGCAGCAGATAGGAGTGGTAAGTATAACATGGCATGCAATGGCATACATGGCATACGCGCATAGAGACGTCATACGTTGACTGTGATATGTGCTATATAAAAACGGTTTATTATTATTACAATAATCAGTCCCTTCGCAGTAATATCCCATACAGTTCATTGGAAAATTCCATTTACTACAGAATTTGTCTAGTCATTTTCAAAATATAAAAATATATGTCACTGAAGGCTGTGTTGCATAATTACAGTTATATCTGGTCACACACATCTTTCATCCTCTTGCATGTGTATATTTCATTACTATACAGTTTGTACATGATGTGTACAATACATTTTGGGCATGTTTTTTTCTGAATAACAACAATTGTGATTTCATTCTCCATGACAAGGTGTTTGAACAAATGTATCATCTGCAAGACTGTGGAAAGATTGTAGGTATTTATACTTGAATATTTGTCATTACAGGGTTGATCCATGTTGGTGATGTAGTACATGAAGTCAATGGGGTTGATGTAAGAGGACGCAATCCAGATGAAGTTGTTAGCCTACTGGTAAGGCAAAGTCTAGTATGAATAAAAACCTATCACTCAAATGTTTTCAGCATGCTCATTAATAAGCCATGGATTCACTGATAATCTCTAGCCTCAGTGCTTACGTGAGATGATAGATGTTTGAGAGGTGATCATTGATGAATAGGAGTTCGGCTCACAAATAATTAAATCAGTTTATGCTCAAATGCACCAATTCACTGTGCTGGTTGGAAGACTTTTTACTCTATCTATTTAGCATTACAGTAGCTATTAAGAAGAAAGGATATTTGAAAGATCACTGAAAAAGAAAAACGCAAAACAGTAAATGACTGAACTATTATCAACTATTAGTATACTTGCACGGTTGACTCAGTTTCAATGACACAATGGACAGGTTAATATGTTGCTGAGGTTGGCATACATGTATCTGGCTGTCCAGTTTGTGTGGTATCCATTATATTATATTGTTGAACCAAAAATGGAAAGAGCATACCTTCTGGAAGGGTGTCTTCCAATGTAAATGTATTCTTTTGAACAGGATACTTTTGATCATCTATTTTGAGGTTTGGAAGTTTACTTGTGTACATGTACAGGATGAGTCTACAAGAACTTGACCGGAATTTGTGATGCTTTTCAAAAGAAACAATTCAAAAAGTTCAGTAAAGCATATAATTTATCAAGCATTGTGTACTACATATTAGAAAAAAAAATTGATCATTCCTATGAAGATGTCTATCTATAGTTATGTCTATTTTAATAAAGATACTCATTTTGTAAGCTGTTCATAGAATGTTAATGCTTGACTGAATCTAAGCATCTGAAAGGGTAAAGGATTTATTTTAGCTACGTAAACAGCTAAAATGCGTGTTTTGTCAAGTATTCCATGGACAGCTTGCAAAATGAGTACCTTCATTAAAAAAAAGACATAAGTCCTCTAAGGAATGATCAATTTGTTTAATTTTTTCTAATAAGCAGGAGAGAATGCTTGTTAAATATATGCTTTACTGAACTTTTGAGTGGCATTTGTTTCCTTTGAAAAGCATCACCAATCCCATTCATCAACCTATATGTATGCAACTATGACACCTTCAAACAATGGTAAGGTCACCCAGTCTGTGCATGTGCTAAGAGCCTAGTACTTGGTCTTTAAATCATCAAATACTTCACGAATTTCTACTTGTCTTTCTGTTGTTTGGCACCTGACAATCAGTCTTCAGCCGATGGAAGCATTACCTTCAAGCTAGTTCCAGCAGATGTAGAGACAAGGAATATGCTACAGACTCAGGTAAAAATTGTTTACCTATAAATATGATGACACACTGTTTGTTATTCAATTGTGGCAAGGCTGACCTCAGCGTACATACGTATGCTTGCAAACATATATATATATCCTCTTTTGATAGCGTGCTTACGCGGCCAAAAGGTGCACCCCAATTCTACTGACTGAATCCAATTCAAAGACACAGTTGCAGCCACGGCCATAGTCAACAGCCACAGTCAGACAATTGGGATACAGCCTCAAATCCATCACTTGTAAATCAGTCTGGAAGTATTTTGTGTGGAGATGTTGTCTGCTTGCAGTTGTGGTTAAAGGATGGTAGTTAGCCAATTGATGAAACATGAGACCCATACACAACTTGCATGTCTTGAGTTAGTGGAATTACATCTACTCAGCCTACTCCCATCTTGCATACAATTATGTTCCTGATAACAGTCATTAACATGAAAAGTTTCATTAAGTCCAAAATATCTCCAATTATTATGAATAAATAAATTAGATAAATAAACTATTAATATCATTTTTAGTTTTGAAATATTTTGACAATTTTCTCAGGAAGGAGTTGATTAATATTGAAGGGAGATTATCTTGACCATTGTTTTCTTGTATGAATTTTATTCATTATAGAAATGTGAAATAATACCAACTCAGGTAAATGTTTGTCATGTGTAACATTTGCATGGATGCATATTGCACGTGTCGTCAACAAGACGTTTAATTTTGTTATTCCTTTTGTCTTCTAGCTGCATTTGAGTTTCAGTTACAGTCTGTTTTTATTTCTATTTATTGTGGAATCATTGAAATGCGAATATGATTGTAGACATGAAACAGATTGATTGTTTCTGAGCCCTTAGTACATGTAACTTGTGTGGTAATAGATGTAGCCAAGTGGTAGAGTGTTAGGGGCTAGCACATAACGTCATTGTCTGTGGATTTTGTATTTGTGTGAATAGTGTCTTTCACTAAACACATGTACATGTATATTGAATGTCTTACATTGCAAGGTTGCATACATGTTATTGTAGCTGGTATCCAGAAAACAAACAAGCAAACGAACTAATTTAAATAAAACAATTAGTGAATCTAATTAACCTTGGTTTTCAATCTGGGTCTGTCCACACTGATGCATACATTTGTGTGACTTTTGGAGGGAACCAATCACAGGAGTTGGAACAGCAAGTAATTTGCCATGTTTTCTCTTTAACTACATCCCATATTCTTGTAAGAACTTGGCCAGCCAAAACGTTTGATAGATTTCAAAGTACTCAAGATATTACAGAGGATCATCTTCAAGATGTAACGTTTGTAACATGGACAGACATTTCATCATTAAATGCTGGAAATTAGTAATGAAAATAATTTATTATTCCAAATTGTGTTCCTTATGCAAAGCTATCCATTGTGGGATGGCTACTGGTCAATTATAGTTTATCACCTCTAGGTATTTTTGAATACAGTGTCTACATCTTCAAGATTTCACGTTTGTTATGTTTGAAATGTCTGTCCATGTTACGAACAATAATCAAGACTCATCCTTATTTCATAAATAACAAATAGGTTGCTTTAATTTTTAATGATGACATTTGCACATCACTAAAGTAATATAATGGAACAAGTCTGCATTGAATTATGACAAGAATATACTTGTACTATACAAGAATGTCTGTCCATGTGACAAACGTTATCATTAATTTCATCTTAAAGATGCCCTTATAATTTCCAACTTATCCAGTGAATCAGCCTATTCATTTTTCAGTTTAACTATGAATGAATACAGGAATGTTTCGGAAACAAAATTTAGCATAAAACCTGATTTTAAATCCACTTCCCACAGTACACCCAAAAGTTATCAAATGTATGCATTAGTGTGGACAGACCCATCTCACAACCTTTTGCTAGAAAGATTTGAGGCTTTGCATGGTGACAATTGGTATGTGGATCGGTCTGTGGAAACACCATGTAAGAATTGTTCGCACTTTGAAACGTTGAGACCTTACGAGAAGTGCGACGGAATAAGAAACTGCAAAAGTATGAATAATTCTTATGTGTTTCCACAAATCGATCCACATAACCTTTTGCTAGTTGATAAATAAAATGCTTGATGAAGTATGCTTTATTTTATCACTGACACGTTTGGTTAGGGCACATAGTGACTATCAAAATGAAGCATACATGTATAATGTATATTATTTGGAATGAAATCATCGTTTGTGTATTTAATTCATCTCATTGCTTGATGTCGAAATCTGTCTTGTTATGTTTTGAAAATGATGCTTGCAGATTAGTGTTTGATTTAGATTGCTTCGTTGCATTGTCTTTGTCAGTATTTTGAACTGAAAGATGTTAAATCTTGACAATATGCAATCTTTGTGTTTCTTATATTGATTAGGTGTGTGTAAAGACATACTTTGACTACAATCCCTACAATGATAACACAATCCCATGTCCAGAGGCAGGCTTGTCCTTCAAGAAAGGTGATGTTCTTCATATTGTTAATCAAGATGATCCAATGTGGTGGCAAGCTAGGAGGGAAGGGGAGAAAGGACCCAGAGCTGGACTTATACCAAGTCGAATGCTACAAGAAAGGTAATGTCTACACATTGATCAGATGAAGATGTATCCCCCAGTTATACATCAGTGAATGTCCTTAAGAATTGTGCAAAGTACACATTCAACCTTACCCTGATACATGGAACTGTTGATATTTAAAAAGGGGTCAATTTCTTGGTAATTGCAGCCATATTATATTTCTGGTGTTTGTGAGCTATTTGGGGTTTTCAATCTATATAAGGTGCAAAGGGATCTGTGCCTAATAGTACTACTTATTACCAATAGTACTATTTATTACTAATAGTACTTATTTATTTTAATCCATTTATTTCCATGGGTATTTTTGTAGTCTGCATAAATTATGAATGACACAAAATATCCTGCAATACTTGAATGGCCCTACGGACAATTCATGTTGTCCCAGAAGTTCCCCGTACATAACAAGAATGGCCTTGCCCTTTAAGAATAACATTTCAAGCCTATTTTGTTTGTTTTGTTTGTTTGTCCTACACAGACGACTTGCACTCAATAAGTGTCCTGCCACTCCACTTGGGAATCGCTCAACAGAACTGGCATATCAGAGAAGTTGTAAGTTAGATTTAAGGCTATGCATGATGCAAGTACATTAAGTATTACTTAGTTGTTCTATCGCAGAACTGGTGTTACTGCAAAAACCAATTGCAATAACACCAGGGGCCGATTTCACTAACATTTTGCGATCATCGTAAAGCCCAAATCCATCGCTAAACGGAAAATTGCTACGCAAATTAGCGATAGATTTTCCGTTTAGCGATGGAATTGGGCTTTACGATGATCGCAAAGCGTTAGTGAAATCGACCCCTGGTCTGCAATAGAACTACTAGTCCAGTCTGACAGTCTGAAGACGGCCAGAGCATACTGACCGGAACGTCAAGTTAACCGGCTCTTTTCAGAGCCACCCCATACTCACAAAATAGTATAATATATGTCGCATGATGTTACTGCAAAACCAATTTCTTTAAGAGAAGTTGTACAATCAAAGTTTCTGTATTTCATATTTGACTTGAGAATAAGAAATAACCTCAGCTAGCTCTTTTGGGTGAAACTACCTCAAATATTGAAATGAAGTTGCTTTTCGGTGTGTGTATGTTTGTGTGATTTTTTTTCCTTAACTAACAACCAAACATGTTGTATTACAATGAAAATATATTTGTAATATTGACATTGTAATTGATTTTTCAAAATGTATTCACCCATCATTCTCAATATTTTTAGTATGGTATCTTAGAGCAACTTGTTTACAGTAATTGTGTATCATACATGAGTCAAAGAAAGGCATTTGTCACGTACAATTTGTTTCATGTATTGAAACTGAAAGTCCTAGTTATACCCAATGATGTGACGCATTGTGCAACGGTGGCTCAACTAGGTGATCTGAGCACACAAGTTGTAGATCATGATGAGACTAGTCCTACGATTGCCATGACTGGTGCCATGACTTGTCACAGCATGAGTTGTGATTGTTACCAGTGAAGTCATGGGTGCTCTGACTGACCCTGCAACTGGTTGAGCAATCTCTCCATTGGTAAAACAGTTTATGGGACAAGTCATGACGTCACATGACTGGTAGTAGAACTGGTCTTGGATCTAGTGAGACCTACCCATGACTGCTTTATATTGCAGCTGTATCCAACAAAGTTTGAAAAGGCTCAAAGAATTTGCCATAAAATCAGAGACTTGTCTCAAAGACTAGATTTGCTAACCAATACAACTTGCTCAATTTTCTGGTTACATGTAGGTCTTACTTAGATACGTAGATTGAGGCAACATATATTGTGACTGGGGCTTTTGTAAGCATTGATATTCTTAAAAGCTATTATGATGATTTGTGGCTCTTGTTGGAAATGATCATTTCATTTCTGTTGAAATATTCTTAAATAAGTGCAATTGTATTGCTATTGTTTGTTAGCAATCACGTAACAAGAACTGTGCATTGTACAAATGTATTTTACATAACAAGTTTATTGATGATTTTGGATTTACAGCCTTGAGGATTTCTACTCGAAGTGGTGGCTTACGAGGAAGTAAAAGGAAGATCAAGAAGATTATGTATCAAGCCAAGAAAAGTGATGGTATGTTTGGAATTTAATTTATTGCATTGCATTGGATTGAATTGAATTGATGAAACTTGAAATTGTGTCTGTGGCTAGGGCTTGGGCGTCTGATGGGAGCCAGGACCAAAGATGTGGGTTTTTTTTTTCAAAGATTAATAGTTCAATTTGTGGTGTATTATTAATCTTAATGAAGGAAAGAATTCCACTGACAGCCATGACGGAAACGGGGTTATTTCTTCCAAGAGTTAACTTATTTGATGCAAGTCATGATGAACTTCAATCTCAGGGGTGAAAACTGGTGTAGCTTATCTAAAAAGTGAGATTTTCAGGGGTTTTTTTTACCTACAATTATACACTTCGAATGCAGCAGTAGCCATTTTTATCAAAACGCCCTCTGTTGGTCCCATAGGTTTGTGCACAAGTAATGGCCATCAGTGGAATTCTTTCCTTAATGAACATTAGACATTAAGGTTATATCTGCAACAGCAATATCTAATGTAATATTGTTTATTACTTGTATGGAATATGACTGATGTAGATCCTGATTATTTGTCTTTCTTCCTTGCAATGGTTAGAGTTTGTCTCCCAAGATATCATGACATATGAAGAGGTTATCCCATATCTTCCTACTGAGCAACCAAGACCTATTGTTCTTGTGGGTAAGTATTCAACCAGTTACTACTCTTGTTTGCCTTTGAATCATGTAGTTAAGCAGTAATAATATAATGTTTAAAGTACAAATAGTATGGGCATCAAAGTGTGCTCACTTATTGTCATATACAGTAATATGAGGTAGGGTTGGCACTGTTACCATAAGTCATTATCCATAACATTGGTTTAGGATGGATAGTTGATTTTAGCGCAGATACTGTAAGACTTTTTCCAGGAACTACTTTGCCAACTTTCATCACAGAGGGAGCTTAAACCAATCACCCTCCCAAACTAAAGTATCATGTATTTATATGCAGATACTTTGATCAATCAAAATTTCATTCAGGTCATCAGCAGTAAATACAGCTAAACTGTGCTGTTCATGTGCCGCCATTTTCCTCAAGAGATTAAGATAATGTTGCTATGCCTATGAGGAGATTACTGTGTTCAGATATGCACATGAGCAGTAGACTAATATGTTGGTTAGTTGTGTTAGTCTACTACACAGGCACCTACATGTACTTCTGCTCTCTGTGTGTCTTCATGTATGCACCAGGAATCAGCCCATATGACTACTGCATGTTCTTGGAATTTGGCTTCCATACATGAATACCAATCTGACCTGTGTGCTTTGACCAACCTAAGGCCTGTCTCTGGCTGTGGCTGCAAATTACACACCTATGGCAGCCACAAGCCATTGACTGCAGTCGTTTCCATAGACTTTTCCATAGTGTTATTTGCGGTCACAGCCAGAGAATTGGGACACATCCACTAATATCAAAACCTCAGAACCTCCAAAATATTAATTGTAGCATGTACTTAAGTACATGCTGACTGAACATTTAATGTTTAATCAATGGAATCATCAAATAACCACAAGGGAAAATGACTGAATTTTAAGAGCAAAGTGAAAAGTGAACAAAGAAAAATTGTCTGGAGCAGGATTTGAACCATTGACCTCCTGAATACCGTACAGGCGCTCTACAAACTGAGCTATCCTGCCCTACATTGGTGGTGTCCCTAATAGTCAATTATCTTTGGGAAAATTAATTAATATAAACCCCAACATTGTGATGTTAAAAGTAAGGAGTACTGTATGAAAGGAAGGCCATTCTAAGTACAATTGCCTGCATATCACAGGCCGGCCTGCTCAGGGTATACTGACTGTACCTGAGCTGTTTATACTAATCTGATTATTTATTTGATACAATAGAGCATGGAATTGATCTTGATTCGTATTTGAACAATGGCTCTCATCTTCCTCTAAGTAACTAACTGTCAAGCTTGCATGTTAGATCATATTATAGCAAACATTCTTACCCTTTCTTCTTTTACTTCATTAATTTTATCAAATAGATCACAAAGGAAACTGACTGGATTATTCAAGTCATGAAATGTAAACAAAGAAATGTTGACTGGAACAGAATTGAAACCTGTGACCTTATCGAATACAGTTCTGGCATTCTACCAACTGGGCTATCCTGCCTTGTATGTTTCCAGTGTCTCTAATTGTCAGTGCACAAAGATGATTTTTAATAATTAGGGACACCACCAAAATAGGGAGGATAGCTCAGTTGGTAGAGCATTGGGATGGTATTCGAAAGGTGACTGGTTCGAATTCCACTCCAGTCAATTTTATTTGTTCGCCTTTTATTGATATGGTTCTATTTTACCCTAAGCATATTGATTTATGATGAATGAAGGACTCAAAATTCAATTGACCATCTGACTAATTGAACAGGACCTCCAGGAGTTGGTAGGAATGAGTTGAAGAGAAGAATGATGTCAACCAACCCAGACCACTATAAACCTGCAATCCCTCGTAAGTCAAAACACACATCATGCATCATTGTTATAAAGGCTAAAAGGCGTAGCTTTGTATGTAGCTGTCCGATTCTTTGGTTACATCATTGCCTTTAAAGGTAGTATCATACTTTGGTAAGAAACCAAAACAGAAATGTTCCCAGATTTACATATAACTTACAGGGTCTGAAGATGATGCTAGTAGAAACATACAGTTAACATTTTTTCGCCTGAAATGATGTATTTATCCAGAAATCAGTAAAACAATGACCGAAAATCTTTTTGATCTTTTAAAAGATCAAAAATAAAAGAGAAAAGACTTAAGAAATACTGTGGCTGCTTTTCACTGTTTTCTCAAAAAGTGGGCTCTGTATGGGACTGAAATTTTCACAGATGACTGTTACTGTATCTTCCTTGATATTTTATGCCTATGAATCTGTATTTCTTTGATAAAAACCAAAGTATGATATTACCTTTAAGGAGATTGTGCAGTTACAAAACTGAAGTAGTGCTGCAAGTACATCAAACATCTAGCCCTCTCTTTTACTATTAAGTTTTACTTTTACCAGTTTGGTATAATTAATGTGTCTAAACAATTTTTGAACTTAAAGGTAGTATCATACTTTGGTAGCACACCAAAACAGAAATGTTCACAGATTTACCTATAACTTACACGGTATAAAGATGGTGATAGTAGAAATATACCATTAAAATTGTTCTGCTCGAAAGGCTGTACTTATCCAGGAAAGAGTAAAAACAATCACCAAAAACAATTTTGATCTTTTAAATATCAAAAATAACTGTGAAAAGATTTTTAAAATACAGTAGGAGTTTTTCACTGTTTTCTAAAAATGTGTGCATCGTATGGGACTGGAAACTTCACAGATGACTGTTACTGTATCTTCTGTGGTATTTCTGCTCATGAATCTGTATTTCTTTGTCAAAAATCAAAGTATGATATTACCTTTGATATAATATGGATAAGCAAATAGTGGTACACTTTGGTAACTCAGTGGAATAATGTATATGCAGTACATGCATATTGTATTTTCCTTTTCAGTTTAGATTCATGTACTTAACATGGTTATATTGGTTATTATCTCTAGATACTTCCAGACCCAAGAAGTGGGCTGAGGAGGATGGTAAGGAGTATTTCTACTTAGATAGAGCTATCATGGAAGAAGCAATACATGACAATCGATTCATTGAACATGGAGAGTATAAAGGCAACTTGTATGGGACTAGCATAGAGACTATCAAACGAGTATCTAAGGCTGGTAAAGTCTGCATCGTCAATGTACATCCACAGGTAAGATATGATGCATGATTAATATTAGTGTAAGAGATGTTCCTTGATTAGTAACAGTATCAATGTTCCAACATTAAGACCCATTACAGTAACCGCACATGTATAGCTATTCTGAAAAATGGAATAGGTAATATCAGAGATGCAACTTTTCCGATTTTAATCGGAAATCCGACTTTTTTCTATTTTCCACACCATTTCCGATTTTGTTCAGCATCAGGCTACTCTCGTAAAATGCTTTGAATTGTACAATTTATTTTAAAAAAAACTAAAGATCGGAACCAAACTATATACACGACCTGCACTGCACGAATGAGTATTAAATCTCGCGCGTAGTCGCCATTCCAGTGTTAACGTCAGTCGTACAGTGTAATTGCGGTATGAAATATGAAGGCCTGTGTTGTGTGGTGCCGTCAGTGACTGGAAATATGTTTATATATTGACCTTTGACACAAGTAAATGACCAATAGTGCGTGATCTCATGGGCTCGCTCGATGCAATGCACACAACGAATGCATGCACATAACAGCACATGTTTACCTGTGTAGGCCTACAGCTGTATGTTGTTTCGTGCACGTGGGATTTATGCTGCTGATTCCTTCGCGCTGTCACTTTTCATTCGTATCAAATCAACAGGCCTATACATTTACAGAATGCAACATCTAATTGTCGACAGAAAAAAAATGATCTTTGTGGTATCTTAAAAGATGTCAAAGGCAAATTACAATGAAGAAACAGCTTGAAAAGGAAGTTAAGTTTTAGGCCTAACGCAACGTCAGGCCTTCCTTCCTCTATTATCATGGGCCTACCACGTAAGAAAACTTCGTTTGCCAGGCATGCCAGGTAGGACGCTGCCTTAGTTCTAGGGCTGAAAAGTTTGTCACGTATGTTCGTAATTCTTGAGTAAAATGTAACTCATGCTGCAACTCATCATAATTGTGAAAGACCAGTGAATATCGATAAACTTTCGTCTCCATATCCTAGCCGACTGCACAGCGTGTACATTCATTCCCTTGGGTTGTGCCGTATGTCTACACGCGCGCCGCGGCGCAGCGCACAAAATATTCATACTCGCGGTCATTTTCCGATTTTTTTTGGCATAGGTCAGTTGCATCTCTGAGGTATATATATACATAGCACATCATACACCGATCCAGTAGGCCACGCCCACCAGAGCAACGGCGCGCACACGTGTGTCACGCATCGTGATCACCCACCACACGCACGCATTGCATGCCTTCAACCATAATTCAGAAACACTTCTCTCTGTTGGACTTTGGTTTTGGAAAATGCCAAAAATGTACATTTCCTCTCTTGCTAGGGCATCAAGAGTCAGAATTACAATGAAAATATAAACACCATCAATTTGTAGCAGAAAGATACTGTACTGTACTCGTGAAGTTGTGTTGCACTTGGAGAGGACAGTATTTATTTTGTTTTCCAGTACGTAAACGTAAATACCGCTGTAATCAATACTGCGTATCGCTAGCATGAGATCACCAAAATGGCTGCTGCAAATGGTGATAAGATCTTTGCAGCTGTGATTGGTCAATGAAAAATGGGGCGGAGCTTACTGGTTCGGTGTATTGACATTGACCAAGAGCAAGATTGTCCGGTTTCTGTGTGATAACTCTGTATTTGATTTGATCTTAGTTCCAATATTCCTTTCAAATATTCCACTCTGTCATCATCTGAGTTCCAATATTGCTTTCAAATATTCCCCTCTGTCATCATCTGAGTTCCAATATTCCTTTCAAATATTCCCCTCTGTCATCATCTGAGTTCCAATATTGCTTTCAAATATTCCCCTCTGTCATCATCTGAGTTCCAATATTCCTTTCAAATATTCCCCTCTGTCATCATCTGAGTTCCAATATTCCTTTCAAATATTCCCCTCTGTCATCATCTGAGTTCCAATATTCCTTTCAAATATTCCCCTCTGTCATCATCTGAGTTCCAATATTGCTTTCAAATATTCCCCTCTGTCATCATCTGAGTTCCAATATTCCTTTCAAATATTCCCCTCTGTCATCATCTGAGTTCCAATATTCCTTTCAAATATTCCCCTCTGTCATCATCTGAGTTCCAATATTCCTTTCAAATATTCCCCTCTGTCATCATCTGAGTTCCAATATTGCTTTCAAATATTCCCCTCTGTCATCATCTGAGTTCCAATATTCCTTTCAAATATTCCCCTCTGTCATCATCTGAGTTCCAATATTGCTTTCAAATATTCCCCTCTGTCATCATCTCAGTTCCAATATTGCTTTCAAATATTCCCCTCTGTCATCATCTGAGTTCCAATATTGCTTTCAAATATTCCCCTCTGTCATCATCTCAGTTCCAATATTGCTTTCAAATATTCCCCTCTGTCATCATCTTAGTTCCAATATTCCTTTCAAATATTCCCCTCTGTCATCATCTGAGTTCCAATATTGCTTTCAAATATTCCCCTCTGTCATCATCTGAGTTCCAATATTGCTTTCAAATATTCCCCTCTGTCATCATCTTAGTTCCAATATTCCTTTCAAATATTCCCCTCTGTCATCATCTGAGTTCCAATATTGCTTTCAAATATTCCACTCTGTCATCATCTGCGTTATACCAAAATACACCAGTTGATTTGGATTTCTGTATTCAAAATCAAACACAATACGAACATGCACAAAGTCACTTATAACCTTATAACAGAAAATGCTAGCAAACATTTCATGACATATGTAAATGTAAATTAGAATAGTGCCTCAATAAAGAAAATACATTCTCCAAAGGGCAGTAATGACAGAACAATTTGATTGTGTTGTTACCTTATTAAAATAATATATTGAGGCTATCAATGAACATGCTTTTGATTGTGAAGTTGACATTAATCTGTTGATGTAGATGTTTGTCATGCCATTGTAACAACCTTGCAATTGTCTTTATTTGTTTGATCAGGCGCTGAAAATGCTGAGAGAAAGTGACTTGAAGCCATATGTCATATATGTCAGGCCCCCTCCCCTTGATGTGTTGAGAGAAACTAGACAGGTTCATAAGTCTAAACTTGGCATGGATAAGAATGCTAATAGGCTCTTCACAGTGAGTATGACATATTACCTATCCAGGACATTCAGTTATTGTATAGTGTGTTTTGGTATCTAGATGGGATGTATGGTACCTGAGTGTGTATGAAACCCATGTAATACAGCACAACATACAACAACTGTTTTGTTACACAACATACCGTCTTGTTTACTTAGGTTTCAGACAAAATCTTCAAGAAGACTGTCCGAATCCTTGACTGGAAACACAGGGAGCAAAGATGTGTACAATTTGGGGTTTAACTGTTCCCTACTACCCAAAGTGCAGAGTGCATGTATCATCATGACGCAGTTTGTCTGAGAAGTGCCAGTTCATTTCCAGTACTTATATGTACATTACAAGCACCGCATTATAACAAGTTCAAACCTGCGACTGATGCGAGTTGTATATATTGCTAGTTGTTGAAGATAGTTGTTGTATGTAGCTGACATGAACAGATAAATCAACACAAACAATCTTAGGGAGTGCAGGCTTCAAATATCTTAGCTCTCTGAAATATTTAGGTCATTATAATGGAGTACAAACATCATTTATTAAGCTATTAAGCCCTATGTCATTGGTGTGTCAAATTGTCAAATAGCTTTGTTTGCTTGCTATTTATCTAAAAAAAAAACAGAAGAGGAAACTATCAGTATGTGTCCTCATCAAATAACCACAAGGGAAACTGACAGAATTTTAAGTCATTTAAAATGAACAAAGAAAAATTGACTGGATTGACTTGATTCCTATCAGTGAGTGATCCAAGTTATACCGTACAGGTGCTCTACCAACTGAGTTATCCAGCCCTATGTTGGCAGTTTCCCTAATAGACAATTATCTTTATTTGTTTGGTTCATATCCCTCTTCGGTCAATTTTTCGTTGTTCACATGACTATCAGTATATGAGGGTTTCATGGCTTTTGAGTAACAAAGTTGATTGACAATTGTGGACACTGCTGTCAAAGGGCTGGGTAGGTCAGTTGGTAGAGCACTGGCAAGGTGTTCCACAGGTCACAGGTTCGAAACCTGTTTCAGTCAATGTTGTTTGTTTTCCTTTTAAAGACTTTGATTTGGTCAGATAATTGTATAGAAATATGAGTAAGATAATATTGACAAAATGGATGCTGCTGATTGAGGCAGTATTTGATGGTTTAGTCTGCACTATGGGAAAATGATACAAGTTGTATAGAGTGTGATTGTTATTGTACTTGGACTGGTTAATGGTCTGGTTACTTCAAATCTGTATGCCTTGTCACAGATACACTGCAAATCCACTCAAGGCCTGCACATGTTAGTCCAAGGTCCAACTTCATGTATTAATTTCATACATTCATATGATCTAAGTCAAACTTCAAAATGTGTTGACTATGTAATGCCCAGCCTGAGTGTGTTCACATGGTCGGTATTGAATCCTGCTAACACAAGGGGCTCCAATGCTACATTTGCACAGACATACTACATATATCAATGTATATTTATACTATAATTATGAGACACATATCACCCTTATGTTCCTTCTCTCTTGCATTTTGTTTCAGGATGAAGAAATGGTGGACATGATTCAAGTTGGGATGCGTATGGAATCACTGTACAAGAATTACTTTGATGAAGTCATTGTCAATGATTACCTACCAGAAGCCTACAATCAATTGATGAGTAATGTTAGGAAGCTACAAGATGAACCTCAATGGATACCTAGTACATGGATGAGATAGACTGTTAGAGATGATTGTACAATGAGCATTGTTTCTCAGCTGTTATACATTGAGCATCTGCCTCATGGATGTCTACAATGCATAATCAAGTTTTACTAATCACTGACATGTACATGTATAAAGATAACCAAGGAACACTCACAGCAGAAAATGAGACCTGGGCTGGATTTCACAAAGCATTCAGATTAATCTTAAGATGAGTTCTCAGTATCGCCATAGTGATTTGTATTGTGACATCACATGTTGCTTAGCAATCAGGATTCATTCACACTTAAGATCAATCTTAGTGCTTCATGAAATCGGCCTCAGGGTGTAATTCATATTTTATACAAAAGATGTTAGACAAAAACAAACAACATCAAAGTACTAATCACTGGAAATAACAGAGGGCATATATCTAACTCTGTTTATTCAACACTCAGTTCAAAACTGCCATCATGAATCTAGATGGTTGGTCATCCTTAATTTGTGACAAGTTACATGAAGATCTTGGTACGGATGTTCTATCAATGATAACCTAAAGCTGTGTTGACCATTTATAGTAATGGATATAGGAAGAAGTCATAGTATTAACAGTGTAGTTCCCAGGGCATATTGCATATTACATGAATTGTCTTTCTCAGGACTAAGTACCACTTCTAATCCTGTTTGTATCGACTGAGTAAAAACTCATTGTACCTTCAATAAAGGCTGATTTTATCAAGACTTTGGTTTACTACTTTACTTACCCAAATAATTTGTTACTAAATATTTCATGGTACATACATGTAATACAAGTGTCATTCTGATAGGAGTTTACCTACATGTATATTTATTTTGTGAATCATATGAAAGACATCATAAACTCTGTAATACCGCCCTCTGGAGGTTTGATGTGTTAAACTGATTCCTGCTCTTATTAGAAAAGTAACAACCTGCGAGAATATCTTCATGCAATAGTTGTTGACTTTCCACAATGTGGTGACTTTTATGACATCCTAAATGGATACTGATGATTTACCAACAGTCAATTCAGCTCTTTCACTTTTTGCAGTTGTTGCTCAGGCTGTATTTAATATAATATGAGGTAGAATTTGTAGAAGGCATATTTATCCATATTTATGCTGACAGTTTTGTAAAACGCAGGACTATTTCACAGCTTAATACGGGCTATTTTTAAGCAGACTTCCCATTTTTCATAATACTAACTATTAAGTATTCCGTGATTTCATGTATTTTTGCTGAACGTTGAAATCCCGCATAGAATTATGTGGCAGGCCAAATTATGTTATATACGATGTAAAATACCTTATTATAGTTAACAAATTGAAATCATCTAATATTTTCTTATTGGAGAGTTAGAAATAAATATTGTACAGAAAAGACATAGAGAAAGATGAAATACAGTTGGACATGAGATCTTTCTTATCTTATACAGATGTAAATATTATTAACCAAGACAGGGATATATTTTTTGTGTTTTAGCTAATCATCATTATTTGGAGCTTTTAAACTAACATTCATTTGCTGGATTACATTTAAGTTTGGAATGTACAGTTATGTTTTTGTGCTTTCAGTTTTTGCATTACTAGAATATTGCTTTGATCAATGGTTTCCACTGGGAAAGAAATCAAAGTCAGCTTGTTTGTAAAACCCTTTGTTCAATATTATGTCCACTTTCATAATAATATCAATAGTTTATATATTCACTTGTGTTTTCAATTATTAATTTACTATAATATACAAGGTGTGAAACTCCTAACTTGTTTTTTTTCTTTGATAAACATGCAAGTGTTTTTCCCACTTGTGAAGTGATTTACTTATTTTCTCTTTCCATAAAACTTTCAATACAGTCACTCTAATATGATTGAATGATACAGATACATGGTATATTGGATTGTCACTGCAATAGTCTGCAGTGTATTCAGACTATTGCAATGGAAAATACAGCGTTCTTTCAAAATATGTAATATTTAAAACTTGCCAGGCTCTCTATTGCTATTATAGGCAACATTAATGATAAATGGTAACTTAAAACTGTTTCCCCATTTTATTTTTGAAAATTCAACCACAAAGTGACCCTGTCGTTATTTGATAGAAAACATGTTTGTTTGTTTGTTTCACATTCCTGGAAACTTGTGAAGATAGTGTTTTGTCCATATCGGTAGTTTCCATTCACGGTCGTACATTCATAGTTACAAGTCAGAAGAAATCTTTATTTGTTTCGGGTTTTTTTCATGGCAACAACGGTTATGTTCTTGTACATGTATGTTCTTGTAGTGGGTATACATGTACATACTGAATGTCTCTTGGTCTTCTTCACACTCCTTCATGACGTTGCCTTATGAGCCTTTAATTGCTTCATATTCATGAGCTGTAAAAGCACAAATACACTTTTTGCATTATATTATTGTTGAATGCAGTGGGGAACGATGGCTGGATATCAGCATTCGTAATATTCTGATGACAGTGCCTTCCATACTGCTTACATAATGTGATTGTGAATCAAGTCATTGCAGCTTTCCTTGAAACAGACGTACCGTCCCCTGTACGCGTACATGTTCTGTTCTTTCTTACCAAGTCTTAATTGGACACTACCAGATAGTATATTGAGTAAGACTATAAGGGTGATATTAAGAGCCATGTATCCATTTAATCAGCTACAGGTCCCAATTATGCCATAATGGGATTTCACAGACTGTTGAATCTCATACTGGAATCCAATGGCAGTGAACCTGCTGATAAATATCTAGGGTTAGTCTGTACAGGATATTTCATTCCATGGAATGCTATATTCATGCACACAATCATGTACTCATTCATAATTATAACATTATTTTAACACGTTGTATTTTTTAATGGACCTGCTACCATGGCGACACTATCAGTTTTGTATGGAGAAAATAAAAGCTTAAAGTGACTGAAAATAAATGAAAATGTTTCATTGTAGCCATCCATTTTGAATAATATTGCATCGTTTAAACAGTGCATGTTTTGTTTAAATATGTGACATCAAATATGTCATTAATAGCACGATGTAGAAATATTGGATGTAGGATTGCTCTGAGGGGGGCGAAATGTTACTCAAATATTCATTTTTATCGGAGTCGAAAGTGACGTAAAATGACGTCTGCATTGTTGAAACTTCCAAGGAAGATGTCTCATTTTGTTCAAACATAAAGTCCATCGGAGTACAAACGTGAACAAAAAAACTCTTGAACGCTTGTCTTATTTGTGATTGCACATAACTGCTCGCTTTTCTGCAATATAACACAGCTGAAAAGCAGAGGGCATTATGCCGATATACATTGTAAATGATAAAGGCTATACATCAACCTCCAACTAGATCAGGACATTCCGCTATGATTCTGTGTTGATGTCATGCCACTGTTTATATCGCTTTACACTTTGGGAGTCTCCGTCGACTGCTGCTAGACTCTTGTAAAGTCGTGTCTGCTTGTCTTTTGTGTTTTTACAAGTTGAAGGTTGTACATTGTATTGCGACATGCTCCAACGAGAATCTCAGCATCCCTGAAGCAACATGCTTTTGCTATTTTTTGACTGTGGGGTTTGATATAATTTATTGTTTATCGTTAACATTTGCTATCGTTAAGGTGATAAATCACACTCAAGCGCTTGTTTTATGATGAAGATCGACCCTACACACTCTTACTGTCAACTCAAGTTGGGCTGGAAATAGCAGATTGGCACGCTACTCTTGGTCCTATGTACGTCATATCTTTCTATTTAGCTGTTTTGATTTTCCTATGGACATGATGTTTAGTTTGTAATAATTCCATTCTAAATTCTGTCTTTCAAATTTCGCTTACTTTCATATTTGCTTTAAAAAATCAACAAAGAGAAACTAGAAGTACATCCAATTACACGAAGAAAAGGATCATGGAAAGACTCCATGCAGATAGTGTATGTAATGTTCATAGGATTTCAAGATCAACTGATGATCTGATGATCAGATTGCCAATAACAGTATACACCGATACTGACGTCATGAATCGTAAACATGTAATACTTTTCCATTTCCCCTTGTGTATTAGTTTGTCAGGTGTTTGTTTCTTTGTTTCTTTGTTTTACTAATTGACGCACAAGTTATTATGTTTCAGCTTTCAATGCTGGGGCGGCTATATTTACGATGCGTTTTATTTAGTGTACGCCAAGCGAAATCAGAATGATTCGGGAAAATGCACCGAATAAGGCACTGGAGCTCTGTTTGATAAGTAAAAGCTAACGGCGTAAAACAATACGTAACAAAATATCTAAGGATCTGCATGTGGGTGGTGCGTATTGTAGAAGAATTAAGTTTAAAAACAATTACATGAGAATACATGTCAACGATTATCGTGTTTCATATTCTGATACAGTCGGCTGGTTTGTAAGAAAGAAAGAGACTTCTGCTACAGAAGGACATCGCAAACCTGATTAAAAGAAAAAGAAACACGCAAGAACCTTGCAGACTTTGGATTTCTCTACTGTAATCGTGATAATTTCTGAGACATCCAGGCCAGTTTCGCCAGGTAATGAGGAATCATATTAACCTACATCTACTTTGCAAACCGAATGTTCATGTTCCAGTGTCTGTTATAGAGAGCGTTCTTGTGTTGTAGATATATCATCAGTGATCTGTGACGTATGATAAGGACCTGATCAAGACAACTTGACTTGACTTATGTATTATCATCAATCTGCTTCTGTCTTCAAACTCGTTACAACAGTCTGTTAGTTTGCCAGCGGGATGCACCATTAAACATGGAGGATTTCCGAGCATAAGTGGGCCTGGTTGCGAGTGTACATTACTTGTATTTAAAAGTGTCCGTGACCAATGCAGCAGGACTAGAGATAAATAGAGAAATATCATAACTTCAATAGTGTATCAAACAAATCCTATTGGGAACCGTACTTAAGTCGACATTACAAATACCTCATCCACATTAAAATGGGTTTGGAATGATTTGGGTCCTATTTTTGTGGAAGTAAATTACCAGAAGGGATACAATATCTCAACTAAGGGTCAGTCTTGACATAACATTTTGAATGAAAATTTACTGAAGCGAACTTGAAAACACATTTTATTATATTATGTCAGTTGCACAATTGTCATGTGAAAATGAATCGACTCACTTGTCATAATGATTGTTCATCATTACTCAATTAAAACAATACATGATTGGTAAAGGTCACGGAACAGCACTCACACTGATCAAGCATGTGCATGAAATGATAAACCTGTGAAAATTTGAGCTCAATCGAACATTCTGAGTCACCAGAAAATAGCGAAAACCCGACTCACTTACTTATTTATCTCACCCCGAGATCAAAACTGTTTTCGGCCGTTGTTTTTATTAATTTCTGGATAAAATAATGCAGCATTTCAGCCAAAAATATTTTGACCGTATGTTTCTACCATCGCCATCGTCATATCCTGAAAGATATAGGTAAATGTGTGAACATTTCTGTTTGGGTATGTTACCTATCCTGTACTGTACCTTTAAATTTAGAGTAAAAATATATCAAAAAACAAATACATGTATTTTGAATCCCCCGCCAAACATCTGAAGTCCTTCATCAACTTTAATTAATTTCACAATCGCCGATATTGAGAGAAGATGTGTAAGTGTAACTTTATCAATTACGTTTTCAAGGAAACAGTTCGCTAGTCCTGCTTGACTGTTTGACTAGACTGACTTCCAGATAAACAGACTGAAGGACGGACAAACGGCAACCCAATGCATGGATCACTAAAAGCACATTTCAATCAATCGTTCCCCTTTTACGGTAATAACTGTTCATTAAAACGTCTAGTGATAAAACATCACATCCAAATTGGAATCTTACAAATGAGTTGGACGGTTTTGTAAGAATAACAGAAACCGTCTTGAATCCACTTGTTGCGTCATGCGCGTGAACGTGACGCGAGAGACCGTTACACTAGAGAATTGTTAAAGACGTTTGTACCACTTTTTTCGAAAACTCGGCAGAAATTATCATTTTTATATATTGTTTTGTATCATTTTCTGTTTGAAGAACATTAATACAGTATAAATATACCGTAGCACCAGCAATTTGGAGATTTAAGAAGGCCAGGTCTAAAGTGAAACCGTGTGAGCATGGGTGACATGGGAAGGTACAAGAAAGCAGATTATGACCAGTATATTTCCAAAACTCCAAGCTATCTATGCCCTAGCAAGCTAGCATAATGCCGTAAACCAAGGAAACCTGGACTGATATGGTCTGTTATTATATTACATATTATATTATACAAACAAGATGAGCAACGGAATTACTCATTATATACAGTGCATGAAAACAGACACAGGAAAAGGCGTGGAGCGTCTGGTAAATACACGATGCCTTGAGTTGCGCCAGGAAAAAGTTACGTCACTATAGATGTAAATGATGTTGATCATGATTCATCATTGAAATATAGTAATTGAATAAGATGATGGTAACAAGAAATCTCATCTGGATAATCCTCTGAACTACAATGGAAATTCAACAGCAGGAACGGAGAAGCCCATAAGTCTAAAAAAGAAATCACAACTGTCTCATGTGGAGCCAAGAAATGGAGTATTTAAGGTCAGTACGGGCCACCTCGCCTCAGCATTGAAATGTGGTGATTGACGGTTGATTTGAGACTAGCTGTATAGCCCACATTACCAATGGCACAAACCAAGCATGTATGTATACAACTCCACTCACGCAAATAAGCGGTGGGATAACGTGGAACCGCAGCCACTCAGCTGATAATTCCTATGCAACTGAGCCACTTCGTGCGGCTTAGATCAGAATAAAAACCACTCCAGTTTAGTTTGTGTGGATGTTACCAAGGTATTCATTGGTCAAGATATTTGGAGAGGAAACTTAGATGTTATGACACCCATTGAGATTGGACACTCATGGACTATAGGGTTAAAGCGCTTCAAGTATTCACTCTTCAACCACGTGTAGCATTCAAGTGTTCATCAGAGGATGATGCGACAAGAAGACATCAACTATCACTGAGATTATCATCATATATCTTAACCATTATAAGTGAAAGTATAAATAGCTCTGCAAAAGACAGGTAGGCCTTATGTTTGATGCACATTTAGGCCTAAGGTGATATTTGATGGACTCCCCAACGGATAGCACAACCTACACATTTTCAACGTTTGTATACAACACTCTGCACATAAGAGTTGGAGCCATTATCTGAAATTTCCGAATTGTCAGACAATATAAAAATTGCCTGCGTATAAAGAAGGTTGGAACTGAAGTGTAGGCCTACATCGAAGTTGGTTGGTTGTCAGCACTTACGCGAGACTGCAACGGGGAGGAATTCCCTTCCCGCCGCTCACAGCTCCCCAGTTCCCGCCGATAGATTGATCACCGTTCCGGAGCGGCACTGGATCATTGACCGGGCCAGCCGGCCAAGCCAGTTTTACGTGTCTGTAACTGCTCAAACATTCCATATCCAAGTATTCATAGCGCATTTAGTTTCCACATTTGTTGATTTGGTGACTTGGCTTTTGCTACCTAGAATCTCAGTGTGTTATGATGATGCTGCGTATTTCCAGTAGTTTAGTCGTCGGTCTACTTTTCTTCCTCATCCTCCCAACGAACATCATTGGATTGTGGTGGTAAGTATGCACACTCTACTTTATACTGTGACTAAATTGGTGAAGCCTTATGGTTGTGTATTCTATTATATAAATAAAAGAAGTGCTTTACCTTACAATACCGTGTACCATACTAATGTATTTAGGCCCTATTCGTTGCTATGATTAAATAATTAAATTCACTGTTTTCTTCAGAGCAAGAGAGCATCTGTCACCTCTAACGTGACTGACATGTATAGGCCTATCGTGTATAGCAACCAACCCAATATCACCGTAGAGTCAAGTGTTTTTGCCTTCCTCCATATCCGTGGTTGCTAATAGTTCAAATCATTCACATGAAATAAAATCATGCACTTTCTTTTCAAAGCAGAAAAGCAGCGTTCATTGAGTTCCCATGTTGATATATTCAGCTTATTAATGACGAGTGTCACTCAAATTAAACGGAGTACTTTTTGTCAAAGGATACTGGGGAACTCATCCTTTGAAACTGCTTGAAAACAAGAGACAGACATTGCATTGAATGTGTGCTAAGGTGTTTTCATCTTTAGACGCATAGCTTCTGTATGAGTTTTAGTTCTTTTGTTAATAACATGAGTTTTGCAAAAGTAGTCTTTGGTTGTTTAATATTAGCAATAATTGCACAGCTAAACAAAAATTCAAAAGAAATTTGCAAGTTAAATAGGCATAAAATCAACATGTACCTAATAATGTTGAAATGAAATAGCCAATACAAGAAAGTAACTTTGAATATGGAAAGTCTGGATGACTGTGCTATTTATGATGATGTAACGTGTGTTCAGTACCCATGTGCAATGAGTAAGAATGCAATGACGGCCAATACCACCGTGGGGGATTCAACCAATTCTAATCTTGTATTTGTTTACTGCCACGGAAGTAGGATGCATGTAATTTTCCCCATTGCGTATGGTCTGTGCATTAGCGTAAAACCTAAATTACTTGAACAGTCACTCAAAATTAATTTCAGTTTTGAGCAAGGTCGTAGTGCAGCCACATCACAAAGGTACTGTGTGGTGGTAGACAAATCATTAAATAAAAGTTATTTCCGATGATTTGTAAAGTTTCGATAAAGGATTTGTGGTTGACTTCCCAAATGAACATGCTTACCGATAAGGTAAGGGTCCGTAACCTTGCAGTAAAGCTATTAAACCTATATCTCTCATGGGACTTCGTAACAGCGTTCACAGACCTGCCTGTTCGCTGGAGTGTACATTAAAATTACCATAACAACTTTATGGCGTCATATAAAAAGCAAAACACTGTAATCAAACCAGATTAACTTTATTGCGGTGGCGGGTCTTTTTAGGACTAAATCGAATACACAGCGGGAGGACATTGATACAATAAACACTATGGATACATTCTATTGGGTCAGTGCTTACTGGCCTGAATATATTGATTCAGGAAGATAAAGGAACATGTTTCAAATACTTTCAATATTCCGTTCCTTGATGCCGCGTCAATAATCGGTATTTTGATATTATCACTTATATGGTGAGGTGGCATTTACATAATTATTACATTTTATTTGCTGACTTCGGATTTTACAAATCAATGTTAAAATTTGTATTGTGCGAGCACCAAAAGTGTTTTAATGTGTGTGGAAAAGCATCGAACGATGCGTTACTATGTTTTGTAGAAGCGTTTTTACCAACTTAATGTGTAAGTTTGAATACGTTTTTTTTTTTTTAAGAATGATCAAGGACGATTTGTTTATGAAATGCCTTTATGTAATCTCTGCAATGAATTAGATTTGTACTTATCCTGAAAAGGCTATAGCAGTCCTTGCATGGACATACTGCTTGTCATATTAATGAGCATGGTACATGTATTTCGCAAGCAATAAAACAGACCGGATGTTAACCTGTCTAATTTCTGTCATCGACCATGCCGTTTTATAACAAGTTTATTGGCAGATGAAAAAAAGACAACTGACTCATAATGCTTATACTGCACAGACCCATGTTGGACTGAGTGATACGGGGAAATGAAGTTTCATGGATACATTTCGAATCATGCAGTATACGCAGGAAGCCCACACTGGCTACATTCTTAACTGTTTGATGAAATGCAGAGGATTATTTGGAGATTTCCTGTAGAATACAGGCTTGACAGGCTGGCTGTAATCCCAGTACGCCCGCTGAGGAAACCTATTCCAACCTAGTCGCCGTTTTTTAAGTACATTTAATTTGGAGAACAATGTGTTTAGTGGCATTTAAGAATCCTTTATAAATAAATTAATTTTGGCAAAATAATTATAAAGACAAATGGTTTTATTCATCTGTGCAGGGCCGTTGGCAGTCCGCTCAACCTCGATCCTAATAGCATTTGCAGACGATCTCGCAAGCTCCGAGGCAGTGGTAATAAGCAACATGATATTTGCCGGAGGGAACCAGAGATCGTGGATGAGGTTGTGAAGGGGACTAAGTTAGCACTGAAGGAGTGTCAGTACCAACTACGATATCATCGATGGAATTGCACCATGATCGGCAACTCATTTGTTAAAATTCTCAAGCAGGGTATGTACAAGTATATGAATACAATTTAAAGGTAATATCATACTTTGGTTTTCGTCAAAGAAATACAGATTCATGGGCAGAAATATATGGTGACCACTGACCACTTTTTGAGAAAACAGTGAAAGGCGCCCACACAGTTTTTTTTTCCAACATCTTTTCACAGTTACTTTAAGATCAAAATTGTTTTTGATCATTGGTTTTACTCTTTTCTAGATAAATACAACATTTTAGGCAGAAATATTTCAACGGTATGTTTCTACCATCACCAACTTCGTATCCTGAAGGTTATAGGTAAATCTGTGAAAATTTATTTTTCGGTATGCTACCAAAGTATAATAGTACCTTTAAGTGTGAAGGGCGGAATGAATTATTTTAACTATAGGCAAGTCATCTTCATTGTTTTTGACACCGTAACATTGTTAGGACATAACGCCTGGGCCCAGTTTCATGGAATCCGTTACGGCCAAGTTGTGCTAACTGGCGCTGCTTCGCGTGAAATCTATTTCATGGAATCCGTAAGCCAAACCTTTGGTTAGAGAAGAATTTATAGGGTAACCGTGGTTATTTTCTGCTAACGCGCTGTCATTATGTATTCTGCAGAACTCTCCGTGAAATACGCTAACCGTAAGCAAAACAAGTCTGCTATCATGAGCGAAGAATTTTTGTTTACTGTAACAGATTCCATGAAATTGAACCCTGTTCGTTCTTCTCTTCTTGAAGACGTTCTGTTCAAGGCTAAGGAGTAAGGACCACGGCTTGGCATGGAAACATAAAACCGCTATTAGCGCCATTATATAAATGTGAATATAAATGTGAAAGCCTGGATATAAAGTGATTTAAACGAAAAGACACATGAAAAGGCGGCATTCTTTCCCACAAGAAAGATCAATGTAAATAGGTAAGCAGTCAACAAATCAACACTTCCTCCTTTTGGGAATACAAAACTCAAACAACACCAATTCAACCGAGACATTTTGTCTTGATATGTTGGAGCATGGTTGGAGTAAAGTCAAACTCTTGGCTAATATGCAATGTCCTTCAACTCCTCAACAGTTGCAAATTTGCCCTCAAGCGATTGATTGTGACACTACTCCACCATTGCCCGCATGACCCACCACCAGTTTGCTCATTTCAAGAAAATTACTCTGGAATTTTGGTAATATCCTCTTGGACCGTGGGGTCCTGGTAAGTTCAAGGCAGACTGTATAGTGAGTAGTGGCGGTGGTATACGTTGGGTTATCGGACTTCACAATAATGTTTAAATTGTGTACTTTGACCTTCTAATCAGCCCGCACCTATAATGGCCCTGTATCAGTCAAATATACCATAAATTGTCCGTTTAATCCGCACATATATCGGGTTTGTATGTTTAATTAGCTGATTGTAGCCATAATGAGTTTGGGATTCTTGCAGTTTGAGCACAATGTGAGCAAGAACAATGCAATTATCAAACACACACCAAAACCACTTCCAAATATTCTAGAATAATAAAATCCCATCACTCATGCGCGACGCATGAAAAAAAGACAAGTTGTATTAGTTTTATGGAAATTGTAAGTGTACAAAATGTACATACACTGTACCAGTATTGGAAAGTTGGTTGTTACGGAATAAAGGTTGACTGTAATCAAATTTCGGAAAGGGATTTAAGTGCTTGAAATTAGTGCTTAATTGATATGAATTTATCTAGTCATTAATTATGTATTCATAATTAATGACTAGATAAATTTATATTTTTATGTGTTTAATTTTGACCATTTTTTTAAATCAGTACATGTATACCCCGCATACGTGTATGCCCCAAACAAAAATCCCCCTTAAAACCGATCTACGCAACAATTAAATAGTGTGTGACGTCAACTACAGGCTCGCACCACATGCACAGTATACTGCGTGGCGTTTTGTATGTGACGTAAGCAAGGTTTTCCGTCTCGCGGGGGTGCTATGGGTCTCAAATAACTCCTTAATTTTCTATATATTTTTAGCACAAACAATGATAGACAGGTTGAGTTTTATAACAATACAGATGTATTTAACTTAATAACTTCATATGGATTTTGATTTCAGTAAACTTTTAAGTTAATGAGAAATCAATTCAATAAGTCAGTTATTAGGATCGGTTTGCGGACACACCATGTAATAATCGTTCGTACTTTCGCACTTCTATATCGTTCGCACTTCTCGCAATTAGGTCTCAACGTTTCGACTAGCCTGCTCTAGTCCTCATCAGGAGACGTTTGAAATGAGGTCCTTATAATTATGTGATTGCTTGGGATCCTGTTCCGTGGAGGAGCTTTGTGATTGGTGCTCATTGGGGTGTGAGAGGATCCGATGTGTGGAAGGGCTCTTCTGATTGGTGCTCATTGGAGTGTGTGTGGATCCAGTCAGTTATTGTTTATGAGTTGAATTAATTATTCACTAATTTATCTGGAATCAAAGGCCAATTTAACCAATGACATCTTACCACGCAGCGATTCTATCAGATATTTAAGGTTTAACCAATTGTCGACGAACAAAATGTAATCAATATATAAGACATGGAGTGGCGCCCTTTGTAATGAAACTGGGGCCGATTTCACTAACGCTTTGCGATCATCGTAAAGCCCAAATCCATCGCTAAACGGAGAATCGATCGCTGCTTTGTATAGCAATTTTCTTTTAGCGATGGATTTGGGTTTTAGCGATGATCGCAAAGCGTTAGTGAAATCGGTCCCTGGTTTGGAATTGTAAATGTCGTCGGCCTTAATATTTACATTATCTATAGACTGTCTAAAGCGGTGGCTATTTTCTGTAAATTTGTCATCTTATTTCTGTTGTTGTTGTTGTTTAGAAATTGCAAGGATTCTATCATTCATTTATTCAGTAATTTTATCAGTCATAAACCAAATCTTATTACAAATCATTTATCAGTAGTTACCGTCTTCAATGCATGGAAATCTTTCTTGTAAATTATTTCGTATCGTGCAAAAAACCCTAAAGGCAGGCAAAATGAACTCACGATAGCCATTATTTTGTACACAGTGGCGATTATTCAGCTCTTCTAAAAATCACATGCATTTATGGTTACATTACACATCTATGCATAATCGATTGTATTGAAAGCTATGTACATATAGACGCAACGGGAAACTGACTTCAATTCGCCAGACTTCATAGTCAATATTGCTTCCAATTCTCGGAGTAGTTAGCGTTGCAGACAGATATTTTGCTCACTTAATTTACAACTTCTTAGTATTCTTTTTGTCTGAAAATGTGACGACATTAACTAAGTGCACATTTCAATTTTGTAAATGTGGAACGGCGGGAAATGAAAGGAAAGTTAAGACAATTCCATTCCTTCTCCCATTCCATATACCAAATAGTATACCAAGTTGTTGAACCTCGAGATAGTCAAGTTGTAAGGGGAAAAAATGCAATTGCCAGAAAATATGAAACGAGGATTCTAAGACGTCTGCAGCAGAACCTGGGAAACTGTTGCAGAGCAGAAAAACCAGTGTTTCAATCAGGACTCAGGGTGAATTTCACTTTTGTTTCATCATAAATGGAACGAAACATCCTGAATATGCAGGGGCGTAGATAACGGGGAGGGGTAAACCCACAGAATTTCATTTTGTAGGTATATATGATATATATACGTAGATATGAAAGTGCGACCCAGCTACAGGAGAACCCCCCCCCCCCCCCCAAGTCTGAGGACCTGTCTACGCCACTGTGAATATCACCATTTATATATCAGAGAGTCAAACTTGGCATGTCACAATGTCATGAAGAGAGGGACACGTTTGTATCTAATAATGTGTAATCATCTTGCTTAAGGGGATTTGAAATCACCTAATGATTATTTGGCAAAGGTTTCAGAATGTGGCTTACCGGCATTACATATCGCAAAATATCCATGTACATGTAATAGTTTTACTGCAGACAAGCCGCCACATATGACTTTCTTTGTCTACACAGCAGTATAATACATAGCTTTTTAATGTTAGCATGGGTTCTTGACATAGGAAGGTATGTTGATCAATTAACATTGTAGATGGTTTGTGTGTAAACTGGTTACTTCCCAAAGATTGATATATTTTATTGGTATACAGAGACAGAATGATGATGAAATAGGTGATTGACCTATGGGCATACCAGTAATATCAGCACTGCCATAATGACCCGCCAACATAAGGCCTATAGTATAATTCGCACGCCAGATCATCTGGTGGCAATTACTGCTATATCTGTAAGGCGTCCCAATGGGTGCAAGAAACTAGTACAACCATCCACCATGGGTGGCACACTTCTTGAGCGATATAATATTCATATTAACAGTAGGAACCTTATATTACCTGATTTCTATAGATTACTTCTTATAAGCTTCGGTATATGCTTTAGTTGTGGAATAGTTAACTTAACCACAGGTAGCACGCTATCCTGACCATATACAGACTTTTTGAAACGTCATTTCACAATCCATTACCTGCCGATGTAATTGGATTTTTTTCCAAATTAATTTCCGATGCCGCCAGACTCGTGGTTGGAATCGATGTATACATATTCATGAGCTGATATGCAAAACGACCAATGATGGGCCGTGATTGGCTAGATGTCTGCTGTGGGCGGCAAATAGTCTGCTATGATTAGCCAGTAGCCTATACATGTAGCACC
Source organism: Astropecten irregularis (assembly GCA_963971285.1). NCBI lineage: Eukaryota > Metazoa > Echinodermata > Asteroidea > Paxillosida > Astropectinidae > Astropecten > Astropecten irregularis. Next base: position 12,543,928 of record OZ020252.1, on the reverse strand, counting down.
TAATGTTCATACATTAACAACATGCACCAATATCAAAATAATCAGCTTATTTATCACTCTGTTGGCCTTCCTTCCCATATGAAAGCAATTTCATGAACATTTGATAATTTATTTGATATTATGATATATGTTTTTGTTCTGTTTTAACTTGAACGTAAACTTTTGTGGCTATCACAACAGATTTTAAAGGGTGTGTACAACGTTGGTAAAGAACAGCACTCAAACTGTCTAATCCACCATGTACATGAAATGATGCCTGTGAAAACATGAGCTCAATCGGACGTCTGAGTCCCAAGAAAATAGCGAAAACCCCACTCAATTTTTATTATAAAACATAAAGAAGGATTTTTGATCTTGCCAAGATCAAAAATGTTTTGTGTGTTTGGTTTTACTCTTTCTGGATAAATACACAAGTTCAGGCGGAAATATTATAACAATATGTTTCTCCCAGCACCATCTTCATACCCTGAAAGTTATACGTATGAATCCGTGAACATTTCTGTTTTGGTTTGTTACCAAAAGTTTTACATGGCCTTTAAAGGGCGATTTTTTTTTAGGAATGTGAATAACATGACATCCAATTTAAATTGTACATTTGCATTTGTATTTCTTATCAATTGAGGTCTGATTTAGGTGGCAGTAATGATACGTATCAAGATGTATATAGACATTGTTCCACAGTTAATGATTACTGCTGAAAGTGAAATACATTGCTCTTACAATGAAAAATGAAGTTCACCTTAAGTTCACGTGTGATTTTGATATCCTGAGGCGATTGATGTTATTGTATCCATTGATCCTTCATGCTGTGCTCCCTGTTGTATATTACACGGACCTTACCGCGTATTGACCTAGAAATCAGCACAGAGTAGTGTGGTGTGTCACCGACAAGTCACATTTACTCAAGCTGACCATAACCTACCTTCACGGGCTTTTGGAATCCACATTTACTGATGTATTTCTCACATGCAGTTGATAGATATATGCAAGCAATTGCTAACGATATCATCACTGGGCAGTAATAGTAATACCTTTACATTGTCTTTTTATCATGGTAAATTTTGTAATTCATTATGGAGTGTTGGCATTATCAATTTATGTTACAATGATGCTCCTTAATGGTCCCTAATAACTTACGTACTGACAATGACAGACAGTGTATGGTCCCTAAAAATCATAAACCGTGAATCATACCAGTAAAGACCACACAGCAATGCTGCACGCATTCATAATAATGCCCTGTAAATAGTTTTCCATAGGATACAAGACCTTGGTGTTCCTCGTCTTTGCACGACTAGTTGATCTGATGACACATCACCTTGTAGCTTCAGGAGAATTGACTTCCCTTTCCCGTATTAATTTGCCTTGAATCATGAACACTTGCATGAATAATATTCCTTCATATTCAAACTACTGCTTCATGCCAACCTGCCCTTTATTTGACTTCTGATATTTCAGTTGAGTTTCTGAATGCCAACAATAAAGTAGTGACCCTAGAATATCTTTGTTATTTAATAATGAATATAATTAAATAATTTACAATATGAATACATGATTAGGCCATTGAGAATCCATCGCAACATAAATAAAGTCATGTTCTTAGCTTGTTCACACATAATTCAGCAAATTACATCTCCCTCATAATCAATCATACCACATTCCATTAGGCTAATTTCAAATTAACTAATTTCAGTCTCTGAACTTGTTTCTGTTTCTTGATTTGTTTGATTCAGACACTCCCGAGACTGCTTTTGCCAATTCAATCACTGCGGCTGGGGTTGCTTTTACAGTGACCCAAGCATGTAGTCTGGGTGATTTGCTCCAGTGTGGATGTGCAGAAAGTACCAAATCTAGTGAGAGTCCGGGACCAGACGGTTCTTGGGAGTGGGGCGGGTGTGGAGATAACATCGAGTTTGGTTACACGAAGTCCAAAGAGTTTATGGACACTCAAATACGGAGGAGGAGTGATATTAAGACTCTGATTACACTGCATAATAATGAAGCTGGTAGACTGGTAAGTATTGCCTGATTCTACTCCTATTCCTTTCTTTTCTGTTTACTATTTGGTATATTTGGAGATGATGAAGTCAACATTACAGAGAATATTCACTTGTTGTACAGCAAATGATTTGAATATATTGAGGCAGTATTTCATCTTCACTTCATTGTGTGTCGATTCAAAAATTGAGAACAAAGATAAAGACACTGGTTTACAACACGTACAGAATGTAATTGGTAATGCGGCTCATATTAAAGCGAGATGAAAGAAAGCGTGACATTCAAGCACATTTTCCGAAAATAAAGGATCTAGTCTACAAATGAATGCATGAAATCCGTATACAACTCACTGCTGGCCTATAAGTATATACCGTGTACTTGACTTGAATGTGAATGGATACATCTCACGTGAAAGAATTCCAATATCCAGTCTTTTAATTGAGCACTTATTTCAGTACTTAACAACAACAAAACCAATGGACGGAGTATCATCATTTCAAATCATGCAACAAAAGGGGAAATATCTCAGTCCAAATACTGCTGAAAAATAATTAAACTTGGAACTTTTGCTATTTTTCACAAATCATGTAATAGCCTCGATTAAATTGTCTATTTCTGAACTATTAAAATTGTGTAAATAGGCCAGTGCAATATGCAGCAAACTACTTCAGAACGAAGCTAAAAATGGATCTATAGGGTATTTTCTGGTACGTGGGCTCCACGCCTGTTCAATTCTTTTCTTATAAGTTAAGTAGATTGTGATAAATCGTATTGTATAAGTCGCCCTTAAAACTCATCTTTTGTTACAAGTCAGTCATATTCCTTTGGGTAGTGATTTAATGCAACTGCACCTGTAAATATTTGCCCGGTTTATACCTTTGCTGTACATCTGTACTGTAGCAGAATGGATATTTGTAATTATTCTTTGATTGCTTTCAGGTGATTCAAATCTTATTTTGCTTTAGTTCAGTTGCTACCATCACTCATTCACAGGACAATACTTGATTCTAATAGCTCTGCATGTATAGGTACTTGTGGATGATTTTGTCGTAGTAACAGGTGCATCAAAACAAAATAAACTCTCATACAAAGGCCATATATCTGGTCAAGGGGATAAAAGTACAAGTCATCGGGATTCTTTGTGCACATACGCAGTATAAAGGGATGACTTGTTTTGAAAATGCTTGGCAATGCACAAAAGGAAGTTCTAGAGAGTGGAGAGTGCCTACAGATGAGGATGTTATTTAGGAAACAAGATAACTCTTGACCATTTCAATACAAATCAAGTGCGTTGGTTGGTATGCTAATCTGGGAGATTTCTTGTATGCACGACGGAACTGATCCATACAATGGTAGAGAGATGTGTCCTTTTATCAACAATAAACGTGCTTTAAGAATCTAGACAATATTAAGTATGCCAACAAACAGTGGTAGCTAGGTGACAGTTGCCTCTTTTATATGTTGCGATTAAAATTCAATATGTGTAATAGATATGATAATGTGTAATGCACAATAGTGTGTCTGTGATCAACATCACGTGAGATCGATAGGTTCGATTCATTCTAATAGATATTGACTTTCGATTTTACGTGTGAATCGAACGAATCGAAACGATATCTAAATGAAAGACTTTATTAATGGCGGTTTGCGTCTTTTTGCAAAGTTGAATATTATTGGTATAATTAACATATTTTAGGCGATATGTTTGAAGAAAGAAATATGTATAGAAATGGTTAGGGTTGGAAGTAATATAGATTATACGCGGACACACGGTGTCCCAGATAAAACGATCACCGAGATTTGTCAATGTTTAATCCTATTTTAATTTCACTTTTGACAAATAAATGACACATATTTCCTCAGCTTTCATTTGATACCATTCATAATATGATACATACTTCACGTATGAGTGAGTAAAGACAATATGAAGCAAGGCTATCAAAAAGTAATTTGCACAACGACAATTTTATTTTAAAGAATCAATCACAAACATTTCGAAAAACTACATTTCCTGGCCTTTTAAAAATGTCAGGAAAAATGAGCAAGGGATGACAGAGATATCTGCCTTTAATTAATGTGGATTGAATTTTCATGTTTATGAAATCCTTCGTTTTTCACACCTGGCTAATTTTTCGCATGAATGGATGCGGATATGGCCATCATGTCCATTAGACACGTGCGTGTTGAAACCCCTCCCTCCCGTTCCTTCTCTCTTGCCCGAATTTATTCACTAAGTCATGGAAAAGTACGCATAATTTTTGTATCAGCATAGCTTTGTCAGTGCCGGTTCTTTTTTTGATTGAGGTGTCATACGCAAGGGCAGAACCTAAACTTCTTGGCAGTAGGATTTTCCAGCCACATTACCCAAAATGCTTTCATATCTATCACCTCAAAATTCAGGTATCATTGTGAAAGTTTCTTTTTCCTTTTTGGTTGCGCTGCTTTCTATTATTGTCATCCACATATGCGTGAAATATGAATCTCATGAGTGGTATGTAATGGAAGAGGGAGACCTAAGCTTTCCACATGTACAATTTATTATTCAAGATTGAGATTAATGTGTGATTAATCATAACAAGTTTAATTAATCGGTCATGGTCTGAAAAACGAAGGATTTCAAAAACATGAAAATTCAATTCATATTTCAAGGCAGATATCTCTGTCATCCCTTGCTCATTTTATCCTGACTAAGGCATCATTTGAAAGGCCAGGAAATGTAGTTTCTAGAAATGTGATTGTTTCTTTAAAGTAAAACTATCTTTGTGCAAACTACTTTTTGATAGCCTTGCTTCATATTGTCTTTGCTCACTCATTTTTGTGTGAAATATGTGTCATATGAATGGTATCAAATGAAAGCTGAGGAACTAAGCTTTTCATATAATTATGTGTCATTTATAATTCAAAAGTGAAATTAAAATAGGATTAGACATTGACAAATCTCGGTTTCGTTTTTTTCTGGGACACCCTGTATTCGTATTTTTCCTGAAATATAATTGTTACATTCCTGCTCAAAGAGATGACGAAGAAATACTATTTGTACTCAGCTCTCTCAAAATCAAGAGTCCAAATTAGCATTAGAGTGGATGAAGGCTTTTTAGCACAGAGTTGATGGAAAGTTGATGTTAGTTGCTCTAACTTCTGTGTAGTACATGTAGTATTTCACATATTTAGAAAGAATGGAATAGTTTTTGGATGTCACACGGGCAATTACGTGTGTACTCCCACACTCTGGATTTCTCACCAAACCAATAGATACAACGTGTGGTAGTCCAAGACAAGAGATAAAACAAATCTACACTTATCTGTAATATTGTAATTATCCACACGTTTATCTGAATAGATTCAGCCGTGATTCCCATCTGGAGGTACAGTACACCTCACAATAATTGAACCAAGTATAGGCCTATGCAAGATTGTTGCCAAGAGGATTTTTTTCCCGGCTCCGGGTCTACAAGTGGATTGGGTTTTCAGTCCCTACCTGATTCTGTGGTTTTTACCCAGAATATTACTCGGGGTTTTCCTCCCACCTCTAAAACTGTATCTTCTTCTCATCATCTTTCCATAAAAGGTTTCATCAGGCTTTCGAGCTATAGTGCCTATAGGGCGCTTTGGGAAATCCTTGGTTTCATAACCAGAAATGAATAATATTAATAATAATGCCTATATCTGTAAACAAAATTTCTCTGAATTAAACATTTCATCTGAAAACGAAATATAAACTGTTACCAGTGCCTGCTACATGATAGGCAATACGCAGAATAATGTGGGTGTGCATATACAGGGGGAGCCGAATACCATGACTGATTAGTTATTCGTGATTATCATACATGATTATTTATGGTCTTTGTAACATCAATGAAAGCTCATACGCGACCACAAGCAATATGCATATATCACGTGCTAATGTTATAATATTGTGAGAACAGTTTATGTGGTTGTTGTTAAACTGTTGTTATAATCCAGCAAGTGTGGGCGGAAGAAATTTAAACGTCTGTGTTGAAATTATATATCAATGATTTCCAAACACATGAGAAACATTCCTACAGTTTCCAGACTATTTCATGAGGGGTATATACATGAATACTTCTTCTGCATTGTTACACCCTTCCAAGACGTGGCACTATTATAAACTTTGTCATCAAGTATGCTTTTAGCCTATCCAATGTGTTTATTTGATATTGAAGTAATTAGCAATGTTGTATACCTGGTTGCTTTAACGTTATACCCCCTGCTGTATAAGAGTGTTGCTTTGCATAGTATTCCACAGTGACAGTCTGTTATAAAACAATTTGAATGGGTGTAATTTACAGTCTCAATTTTGACAAGATCGAAGTCTTGTATCAACATCTCTTTCCGGACAGACGAATTGTTTAGACTTGCGACTTGGAAATTGTCGTAAATAAGAATACGTATAAAGACAGTGTCTGGTGAGTGTCTTTCCACAGTTCCACCATGAAATCCAATGCCAACTTGATTTGTCAAGGATTTATGAAACATTGGACAGTTACTTCTAAAGATTACGATGTCCAAGGTTTAATTACCGGTGTAAAAATCAGCACTTCCATTTTACTTCAAGAGAAAAGGAAATCATCATCATTTTGCGGCGGTTTCAGAACGAGTATCTTTGTGTGGTCAGCCGTGTCACAGTGGCAGATCGCTTGCTTCAACATGTAATAATATAGTCAGCACGGGTTCATTTATACTCTTTTGAGCGTATCATTCTTGTATGATACCCAAGACATTTAATGAACGTTTTGTTTCTTTGAAAAGCGAATAAAGATAATTGACTGAAGCAGGACATTGACACCACCAACATAGGTCAGTTTGTACAATATAGGCCTACTGGTTTGGTACTCCAGGGGTTGCTGGTTCGAATCCCGCTCTAGTCAATTTGTCTTTGTTCACTTTTCAATGACTTAAGACTGTAATCCAGTCAGTTTCCCTTATGGTTATTTGATGATCCTGTTTATTTTGATTCTTTTGAAATATAGGGGATAAAATCATTCCAATATGGGGGTCATTACCGATACGAACTTACCACATAGAGGATAGACAGAGTCGCCGCATATTGTCCTGAATTTGCTGATATGTTGTCGATATCGTTGTCAGATATTTCTGTGCAATAGTAACTTAATTGCGACAGTCACAACATAATAGAGTGATGGTTCAAGCCGTATAGTTTGTCCGTCATTTTACCTAGATTTTACTAATGCATAATGTTGAAATGAAAGCTTGTGTGAATTGAGGTTCACTTTTGAACAGCCGGATTGTGTTCACAAAAAGCTCATAAATTATTGGCGTCTGGGTTCAAGACCATTATCATCCCTTCTCTTTCAATTCAACTGTATTTAAGTGGTATTTTATTTTCAGACTAGACGCATTTCAGTGCTGACATTAAGAGGCCTGGTCTATGTGGGAGACGGGGTCATTCCTTGCTAACAGAATTACGAGCTTCACTATCATTTTGTAGCGACAGATTCTTTTGGATATTTACGATTTGTTGTGGCTTGTACTGCATGTGTGGCGCCTGTGCTGAATGTCACGCAGATAGGACATCAACCTTTTGTTTAGGAATTCAGTTCAAATCTGACTGGTTATTCCCGTTTTCCATGTCATTCCATAAAAGACCCACTTTCATTACGTGGCGCCGCTGAATTTATTCCAATTACACTGTGTACTTGATGTCTTACTTTCTCACTGACTGCCATTTTGCTATCCTGTCCGATATTTACAACCTATGGTGGCTCAAAAGGAACACCAGTAATCATCAATGTTGACATACTCCTGCACTGTTGGGATAATTTATATGGGCCTAAGGGCCCCTACATATTTTTTTTAGCAAGCTAGGTGTGAAGTTTAGTGGACACGCGCACGCGCAGTGACCGAACAGGGAAAGCCAGTACTATGTGTGTGGTATCCAGCTCAAAGGACCCTTTACACAAGTTCTGATTCATAGATCATACAAGTCAAGGAAGTGGTATGAGCATTCATACCAATCATGTTGTGTTTCATAATACAAATCATAAAAACCAACATGTGAACAAAAACATTAGCCTAAACTCTGCAATTCATTTTAGCTTATAACACCCCATGATTAGATTCTGTCTTGAGATTGGTTTAAAGCGCGTCACATGACATGTCATAATTTTGTTATTAGAAAATGCGAACAAACGGCTTCGTACTAGCACATAGCAACCAGTGAACTAGCCATAGCAACCACTGTACTAGTCTGAGCTGTACGGTACCCAGACTCGGCTCAAGCAGTTGTGCATCTATATATATGGCGCATGCGACAATGAGGAACAGTGTGCGAGGATGGGTAGTCTGTCATTCTGTTCAGATTACATGACTGCATGTGCATTGTTACTCCGACCATACTAATTACAGTAATGTATCGTTAAATTCACTTGAGCGTGGAGAATAGGGTGTTATAAAACACTAAATATAGACTGCTTTGACGCGTGCTATGGTTAAAACTATGACACCTTCCATGATCCCACTGGCGAAGGGAGAACGCTGAGGGGATCACCTCTGGTGTCATAGATTTAACCATAGCATTAGAAGCAGACAACATTTGTATAATAGTACACTTTGAGCCTTTTTTACTGGCATAGAGGCGAAATCTCGATAGGTTACAACCGGGAAGATAGTTGTAAAATTATATCAGGGCGCGAATATTTAGCATCAGATATTCGCGACCGGAAACGAGTAGTGCCGAAATGTTTATTCGGAATGATAGGAACATAATTATAGCCACCATAAATCTTCCTCCCTAAGTTTCCTTTAATAACAGTGCACTGTACTTTAAAGTTATGTGATTCATGGTATTCATATTGAACAAAAATAGCTGGGAAAATGCTCTCCTGTAAGTCGGCATTTCTCAAGGTAACGAAAAATAATTTGTTATGCCTTGGATCATGCAGTTGCTGACGACCGCTCAACTCTTGATCGCTCCACCGTTGTAGGTTTGCTTAAACATCTGTTTCGGGAACCAGTAAAATATTTCGTCTGCAAGAACAATACTGAGAAATTTGACGTTATTGACTAATGTTTCCCACGTACTGATTTTATTATTGTATTGCAGGCAGTGAAGCGTTTCATGCGTCGTGAGTGTAAATGTCATGGGTTATCTGGTTCATGTACTCTGGAGACATGTTGGGAGAAGATGCCATCATTCCGTGAGGTGGGTACTCGTTTAATGGAACAGTACAAAGGATCAGCTAAAGTAACTGGTGGAAATGATGGAGGAAGTCTCATCCCAGAAGATGCTACCGTGAAACCTCCTACAGAACTGGACTTGGTTTATTGCATGGACTCACCTGATTTCTGTCAGAGAAACCCAAAGACTGGTTCGCTTGGGACAGAGGGACGTCGATGTAATAGTACCTCTATGGATGTTGGTGGCTGTGACATTCTGTGTTGTGGAAGAGGCTACTTTGAGGAAACGGTCACATTTCAAGTGAATTGTCGCTGTAGGTTTCATTGGTGTTGTGAAGTTAACTGTGACAATTGCACAGTTCAAGCAACTATTAACAGGTGTAATGGATACGGTGGCGTATGAACATTGCCTTATCAACTGTCACCCATGAACGTCCTACACATAATTATTCCCTTTTCTTTATGAGTTTTGCCTGGAATTTATTTTCTCTGCTATGTCTCAGATTGTTTCTAAGATCGTTGTACATAACGCAAACGTTCCTAATAATTTGAAACCAGAAGCTGCCGTTAAACAGCACCTAAAACTTTCTTCTACGTAGCCAGTGTTTCATTTGAATGAAGGTTTTTTTTTTTTAACAAGATAAATATTGATTATTATTGACAACGTTAAACAGTTGCTTTTAAATAGGCGCCGTGTTTTTCTAACATCGTCACTAACTATACTTGGCTCAAAATGTGCGAAAGCTGTACATATGATGTTTATAGTACACATTGAAGAGAAGATTAATATGCGTTTGCATTACTAATTTTGTAAGATGTAAAATATTTTTGTATTACTGAATATAATTTTGTAATATTCAACTTTATTGCTCGTATATTTAAATGCTTTTAGTTTTTCCTAAAGAGAAAATGTACAATATTTAGGTATACATTATATTATAAGGTTCCCCAACCTTACATTCATATAATGCACACATGTAGTATAATGCATTAATTCCAGTTGAATGTTACTCAGTGTACTCCCAATCTTCAGAGGGAAAACGGATAAAAAAAAATGACTAGACAACTAGGTAAATCAGTATGATGTGGAATGATGTCATTTGCAATGATCTTGAAATGTAGATTTGCGTCTGCACGCTCTATGCATGTTTGCTGTTGCTGAATACTGACATATCCAATACATTGTGCTTATTTACGTTAACAAATTGGTCTTATTACTTGTTTATTATTTCTGTGTCAGTCCATTTCATAGTAATCCCAGTATGACACATTAGTATTCGTCTTTTGTCTGGTTGCTGCTGGAAAAACATGTTACATTGTATTTACCCATGGAGATATTGTATTCTGTTGAAGTATATTCTTTTATATGTAAACTTACTCAGCGAGTTTGAAATTGTATTCGTCTCTTAAAGCAAAACAAAACTTGGCCATGTTTATGATATTGTTTTGAACCATCAAACAAGAATTCGAAACCCGTAGTCTCCAATTACAACCTGTTAAAAGGATCCGAAATAAAAGACAGTGGGTGAATTAGAACCCTTTTATGCATTGTGTTTATTTTATGTACATTTTCTTTAATGAGTACTGAATTTGTTCATTTTACTATCTGACAAAAGCTATATGTATTGCATTACTTATTTATTTATTTATTTATTTATTTATGAAAGGTGAACAGAGAAAAATTGACGCGGGATTCGAACCGGCGACCCCTGACACCATCGACGTATGTTTGGATAGCTCAGTTGGTAGAGCACATGTACGGTATTCAGGAGGTTGTTGGTTCGAATCCCGCTCCACTCAATTATTCTTGTTCACTTTTCAATGACTCTAAATTCAGTCACTTTCCCTTGTGGTTATTTGATGATTATTTATTTATTTAGTTTTCCAATTGGTCATTATACAAAACATTTATCAACATTAATATGAATTTATTTAATGTTTATGTGTTTCCAAACCCTTAGACCCTTTTCCAAAGAATAGAAACATTATCATGACGTTTGTAAGCTATATCGAGTATAAGCTGACTATGCAGAGTATACACGAGAGGCCTAGAAACTGGCGGGAAGTATGTAAGCCTGAAGTCCCCAGTTACGGTGAGTTTTTATGAGATACTTGCAATGTGCATCGTGTTTCACAAACAGATTCATTTATATTTTCTTAGTCATGGATTATTATTGCAACTATCTGTGGCATATGTTTCTATTATATGAATATTTGCAATGAGGTAAAATGAAGTATCATTGAAACATGCATATGCCTACGTTTAAGACAAAAACACTTGAAGACGGCGGCAAGGATTTTCAGGGAGTATTTGGAAATGAATGAACAGAAATCTCTTACTACTTTCCTTTTTTAATCACTCACACGACCTGCTGCTTTCACCTTCCAAAAATAGTTGGGGTCAATGTAATTTCTACGGCTATTTGTGGTGGGTTTGGGTCATTACACCCACGTGTTTTCACTGTTAACCTTCACTGCATAATGGGTAGCCATTCATGGGCACATGGTGCTACAATTCTCTCCATTTTCAGCGTGTTCAAATCTCCGTGGTCAAAAATCCACAAATCTATTTGTTTGAGATGTGCCGACGGTATTTTATGTAAGTAACTTTATAGGCTAGGTTTGTTAGGATAAATCGTAATGAATGATGCATATATCTGTAGTTACTATATATAGATGGAAATTTCAGGCTTGCTGACTCACCTACAGGGTCAAAAATCATTGATGAGATTGAATAGAAGAAATAAGTTCAAATACATGTAATAGTACGGAAGCCGGATAGTGCCAGGGTGAATATTTGTTTGACAAGCGCGTCACAGTGGCACTATCAAGCTTCCGTATAATAGTCTTTCTATGACGGGAGGCTCAGGCTCAGGCTCAGACTCCAGATCTGTCATCCATTATGCTGAAAATATAGGTTGTGGATTTTCATTGAATTTGAAGCTCTGTTTTCAGATCTTTTTCAAACCAGAGAATCTACTTCCGAACCGCAGCCAAAAGCCGCTATTTTGATACCATGTATTTTAGCCTCGGAATGGATTCACGAAACTTGAATCCGGAGCCTGAGAGCCTGAGCCTGAGCCTCTGTTTCGTAAACTATTCTTCTTTCGTAAACGCCCTATAATAAGCAGAGAACAACCATCTAAATTGTGTTCAATATAGCTGCCTTACATTATATCGACTACAGCACATTGGTTTGGTGGCGCTTTTTGTACAATGTGATTTTGCATCTTTTCAAACATTTTGGCCCTTTGGAATATTTCACCCTATGCTTGCTACATCACTCAGTGTATAGTCATACCACCATTGGTGTTTCTTATTGTTGTGTTTCTCTTAAATCATGGAGGAATAAAACAGTTCCTCCATGGTATTAATTGTGTGATCGGCAAGAACAATTCGTGATTGTTAAATCTGTTTTAAAACTTATCAGCATGAGCCAATCAGCAATCGCTCTGCTATCCTTTCTGAATGTATCAATGCCTAAATTGTCATTACCTGAGAATGGCATAGGTGCCCCACCTCCAATGGTGGAGTATTAAGGTCAACCCTTCATATCTATTATAGCCTGGGACCACCCACTTCCACAACCCCCGCTTGCCACTATCAACCCTCACAGTTGGCCAGGTTGTGTTGCTCAATTTACGACCTTGTATCCACAGCCAGCTATGGTCAATATCGTGCATGGAAAAAACAACAATTATTTGTACTCATCTCGATTGTTTCAATCATTTTGCTTCTTGTATTTGTCATTGTTTAGTCAGACACACTCTATAGCAGCACTACCTTGCGTATTGTCTTTATCTTTTGTCTATCCTTTCTTATGCTTCTGGCCCAAACTCAGTGCACTTTTCCCATGCAAACACATCTCCAAATTGATATATTTGACTGTGAAGATGACACAGTTATTGACGTTTCCATCTCTATGCATATTATATACTCACTTTTATAAAACATAATTTACACTTATCTTGTTCACATGATACCGTTTTATAAGCCAATACGAAATTGACTCACGTACAATCAAAGTAAGGATGGTCCGTGCAATCGTGTGCGGTCTCTTGTGCATGTTCGATCTCCGACCCTCTCCAATACTTCCGTTGTGTTGTTTGTTAAGGACAAAAAATAGCTGGGTTGAAATCCCGTTGAGCACAGCGCTTTCCAAAGTAACAGTAAATTTGAAACTGTTGCGGTATTTTAAAGATGAAAAACACCGTCCAATGATATTGTCCTTGTTGTGTGTGGTCCAGTGGTCTGTACTTGTGGGTGGTTAATATGTATGATTGAAGGTTCTTAGTATAGTCTGTTTAGCAAGGTGAATCAATTGGAAAACAACGGGAGGAAATTTGCAGAAAAACAGATGACCCAGATCCGGCCTATTTCAACTTGTGCTGCAATTCGTCTAGCTTTCTCCTTCATCATAATTTTCTTCATTGACCTTTTTTCCTGCCTCGGTTGGGTAGCATTTTCTCCTTGATTTATTTCATCTCCTTTTAATTCTTATTGCGCGTAGGAATAACTGATAAGATTATTAGGTTTGGAATGCATTACCAGCTTAGGCTTTAGTCAGTCCTTGGCTAACTTCCGCACACATCATTGGAATAAATGATTTGCTTTTTTTTGTTCTGGAGAGGGCCAGTCGAAAAGCTTTTACAACTTGAAAAAATGACAGTGATAGGTGTTCGCGGAAGAAGCTCAGCTGCCTTGTGACATTAAATTGCACCAAGGGAAGAGAGACGTTTCGTTTCAAGCATCAAACTTCATCATTTACTATTAACCATCAGTCGATTTTTTTGTCCATGGTGGATGACCATCAACAAGTGTTATATATTGGGATGTGATGATCCGAGGGGCCAGAACATTTATATGAAAGATTTATAACCCAATGGATTTACTTATTTTCGTTTAAATTAAAAACATTTTTTTCTGGATAGGCGCCTATCTTACGCATATCAAATCGTTTTGTGGTTCTTGTTGCCAGATGTCAGCGCACAAACTATACGTATGATCGTCATCCATAACTCATTGACAATGCCGATTGTTTGTTCGTAGATATTGATGATTGAAAATCATCGAATGACCCGAAAGTTCCAAATTCTGAATTATTTAAGTAAGCAAATGTTTTGGTTTTTGTTTATCAACGCATTCTTGAAATTACCTCTCAGTGCCGGATCGTGTGTAATGTATTCCGTCATGTGATGACACTCAATGTAAATATCGCACTATTACACTCCACTCAAAAGTAAAGCTTTGGCTCACTGGAAGTGATACATTTTATTTGTCTGTGACATCGAACTCAGTGCATGATGAATAGTGTTGAATGTGGTGATGTGGTGAATATACCTGGATATTTACCATAACCAAACCAAACCATATCAAGCAGAAGAAAACCCAGCCGAACTAAATCAAACCAAACAAACCTAAATCATAGCCAATTTCAATTTGAAACGAACTCGCTGTATTTTTCCAAATACCCTAGCAAAGTTTAATCAATCCGATTATTACAAATTAAGCACATTTATGTGTTGATAGTTGCGCCTTTGCTTCTCATTACATTCCAGGCAAGAAGGAAGCGCGCACAATATTAAAGCAGAAGAGCGTGCAACTTAGGTAATTCCTACAAATAAACAATCGGCAATAGAGGGCGCACTTTATAAACTCAATTGGACTGTTGAGGGACGCATTGCCCTCCCATCTCACGACACGTTGCTGTTTCATAAGGTGTACGCACGCACTTCCAGCAGTAAATAATACCGTTTAGTAAACAAAAAATTAAACATTAATAATAATAATTGCTGGAAAGCAAACCATGACCCTTTTCCAAACCTCGGCTCCGGCTCAGGCTCCGGCTAAAGCTCTGGCTGTCATCCACATGCTGAAAATATAGGTGCTCTTGCCAACTGAACTATCCAGCCCAATGACTAAAACAATGTACTGTTTCTAAGGTTGTAGCATTGCTGCGCATATCGATAAAATGATCCTTGGGATATAGCGGTATGTGAGCGGTATTCTGACTGCCAAATGGAGAAAGATAATTCAAGTACATGTATAGGGGACACCACCAATATAGAGGTGGATAGCTGAGTATAGGTAAGAGCACCGGCACGGTATTCCGAAAGTCGCTGGTTCGAATCCCGCTGTTTTCTTTGTTCACTTATCAATTACTTAAAATTAACCAGTCAGTTTCCCTTGTGGTTATTTGATGTTTTGTTTTTTGTCCACGTATTGTATTGTATAATAGATACAAAACCAAAACCAATACAAAACCAAACCAATGAATAAACATAAATATTATCACCAGTTTCTTCTGGACAGATAATCACAAACTTAAAGGAAATATCATACTTTGGTTTTTATCAAAAAAATACAGATTCGTGGGCAAAAAATATCAAGACAGATACAGTAACAGTCATCTGTGAAAATTTCAGTCCCATGGTGCCCACTTTTTGAGAAAACAGTGAAAACAGCCACAGTATATCTTAAGTTTTTTCTCTTTTATTTTTGATCTTTTAAAAAGATTAAAAATATTTTCGGTCGTTGTTTTACTGAATTCTGGATAAATACATGTAAACCATTTCAGGCGGAACAAATTTAACTGTATGTTATATGTAAATCTGTGATCGTTTCTGTTTTGGTTTCTTACTAAAGTACATGTATGATATATACTACCTTTAAATCCAGAATTTTCCTCTTAATCTTGACATTAAAATCTACATCAACAGCTGTCATGTGCTCTTTATTTCAAACAGAAATTCGCTCATGGTTTAATGCACTCAAATCATACAAGAACATGGTTGAATACATTCTTAAAAAGCAAACTAAACTTTTAAGCGTTCTGATATTAATACCGCTCGACAGAGGTTTACACAATCAAATGAAATATTCTTAAACATTGATACAAATAATATAATATCCGGGACCATTATATACAGACACTAGCTATACAGAATCGGTTGGTATAATTATACGGGTTGGTATGAAGGTGTGGCTTTATCTAAAAGGGACACCTGAGGTCGATTTCTACGGAGCTCCATGAGTGCCATTCCACTATCTCACCAAGTACACTTATTAAGCCCTAAAAGTAGACTTATCGAGATAATGTATTCGTACAATATGACTAAGTGAAAACTAAGAAGTCGACATATTCTGATAATTTATATCGCCAAGACGACTTACTGAAAGAAGGAGGCTAATAACAGGATAAGACGACTTTTTAGATGCATTTCGTTGACTTGGCCAAATAAATTATCAGGATAAGTCAACTTTTCGTTTTCCCTAAACGTCATCTTGTTGACATAAATATTGAGACAAGACGACTTTTGCCATTCCAAAAAATTCGACTTGGCGAGATAAATTATGTGGATATCCGGATAAGTGGAATGGCACTCGTGGAGCTCCGTAGATTTCACATAACACCAAGATTTACCAATCCATCGTAACAATGCTAAATCAAGTGTGATGTCACAAAAAAAATCACTGCGGTCATATTAACAATTGAATGTTAAGATTAATCTCAATATTTGGTTAAATCTATGTGAACACGTGATGAAGGTGAAAGAAAAACAAAAGGTTTATTTGTAATAAGTTCATTGTTTGACAATGCGGGTGATATTTCATGGTATAAACCAATAGGACAGCAGAGTGTTTAAAGGTAATTAAAATCCGCCAGCAACAAAAAATACATTGCGCATCACTTGATAAAAGTCACTTGTAAATGGGCCTATGCTTGGTGGTGTTGTTTGAATGCAGTTTCATTTATATTATACATCTTTTCACGATGTGCTATCAGTACTGATTCACGGCGCGTTTACTGCTCCTAAAAAGAATACAAAAGTTGTACATAAGTAAGCCAAGAGAATGATTGCCGTGTAACAGTTAACTGTGGATGATACACATTTACCATCAAGATGAAACTATGCCAGCCTTTCAAATTGACACCTTGTTTCTTTCTATTTGGCTATAGTTCTTTCATACTTTCAGAAGGCGATATACCCTTACATGGCCGAAAGCCGTACATAGAATTTGGGCATGAAGGTTTGCATAAATTGGAATCCAGACAAATTAATGGACAATACTAATCACTGACAGAATAAACGTGCTTATGGTATACATGATGAGAAGTCAGGTTGGATGTACGTTTGCTTTTTTCTGAAATTTGCTAACTTTGAAATGTTTTATGAAATTTTTAAAAATACTGTAAATATACACGGTAAAACTATCCATACTTTTTCGCATATTGAAGCTGTTTATACTTTTGCAACTGACACCGTGAACATAAATCAAAATGATATGTTCATTTTAACAAGTTTTCCAAAATTATTTTTCAAATACAATTTGCGTATCGTGCATATACAATGCAAGTACATGTATATCGGCTACTGCGGTCTAGTTAATTCATTGTCGGGTTAATTATAAATGTGTATATAATCTACCAACATAATCAAATATTGTCTGGTTGCAACATTAAATTAATTAATCTGTGAGCATTATAGGTGTTTTTCTTGCAAAATATCATACCATTAAAAAGTTCATAATACAAGAAAATGTGTCCAATATAACTGGTAGATGCTATACATTTAGGCTCAGCATTCACCAAAGGCTGTATATATGGTGCTTTATGACCATGTACCGACACGCAATAGTATAGCACCTTGTTCAAAGTCTATAACTGCACTATGATTCGGCAGCACACATTCATAAAACCACCGAAGGCGAAAAATGATTACCGGTTCACGTGGAAATGACAAATGATTATGAGTGTTAACCAAATCTAATTTCAGCTATAACGGCAAAAAATTATCCATGTGACTTTGCATGATTCAGCCCTTTACTTCTCGTTTGACCACATTAATTGTCCACTAATTTCTTGACCTCTTTTGACACAAAATTGATGGGGAAGATAATGGCACGTGCTATACTGAGAACAGGATATGGTTCACACTAACATATTTACGGTTGTTCGATTAACACCCAAACTAGTTGCCTATTTAAACCATTGATCGCTCAACAGTTTAGTACTCCCTAATGGCATCATTAATATAAGAAAAGATTTCAGACGCAAAATTGATTGCCAAATGTTGCAATATTTCGACCAATTAGTAGTTTGTGTAGGATAGCCACGCCTTTGAATACCTCAGGCATACCGTATGGCTGTACAGTCGTGAATACATCTTGAGCAATCTGTGCATTGTGGCTTATATGGCTTTAATATGTCGACGTATTTGATACAGTACTAAACGTTTATTTGCACGCTAAAACATTTTTTGTGTTAATAAAGTATTATATATTATATATTTACAAAATAATGATGCAAGTAGCAGTGCGTAGGCCTATGCCAAATGCATGCATGAACATTGCAAATGCGATCACACTCATTTGAATTCAAACGTCTGGCACATGGTTTTCAATCAGATCAAAGACACATTGTTTTACCGGCATCGGTAAATGGTCCTTACTGTTGTACATTCCTGGCATTTGACTTTACAACACCAATGGAAAGTACAGCTACACATTTCTTTGATCCTGACTGGTGAGCCATCATATTCACGTCCACAACACATCAAGTCACATCCATCTACTCCCAGTGATGTGTTATTACACTCACGATCAACGGTACCTAGAGTCCCCAATTTTTCGTTTCTAACACAAAAGTCAGGTGAGTCATCAAAATAGACCAGATCATGAGAACCTGGTGGCTTATGGTTGGAGTTGTAGGGTTGGAAGTAAGCCTCTGTACCGCCCTCCATACGATCACCACGTTGTCCTCGATCACGTCTACCACCCCGATCACCACGATTGATATGACCACGTACTCCATCATTACGTAACGCCACGCGAGATGCACCGTCAAAGCGCTCCTTGATGAATTCGCCTACGGAGCGGAATGTTGGTAAGCGCATCCAGCATGTCTTGATGGTGCAACTACCAGACATGCCATGACATTTGCATTCCTGCCGCATATCTGAAGAAACCGTCTGGAAAAAGAAGGGGAAAGAAAAAAATGGCACATGAAATATGAATCCGGTTCTTTAAGTACTGCTCTCGACTATCTCCGTATTCAGTAAAGTCAAACCGTTGACGAGCAATGATTGGTTTGCATCTTTCCTTTGTTGACTGTTTTCTGTTCATACGATAAAAATGTTACACGTTTTGTTATCACTTTCAAATGTTTGAAGGTATTGTTCACCAGATTGGAAGTTGCAAGCATATCAAATCACCTCCGAGGCCCGTTCAAACACACTGAAAAGCGCCATTTGAGTCGTGTCCACACAGGCGCAAGTCGCGACCCAAATTGAGACGGTTCGACTTCTGAATAAAACCCTCCCGCAACACACCGTAGGCTGTAGGTTGTAACATACCTTCCCGCAACACAAACAAGGCTGTGGGTTGTAACATACCCTCCCACAACACAAACAAGGCTGTAGGTTGTAGCAGACCCTCCCACAACACTCAATGAGGCTGTAGGTTGTAACATACCCTCCCATAACACACAATGAGGCTGTAGGTTGTAACAGACTCTTCCACAACACTTACAAGGATGTAGGTTGTAACAGACCCACCAACAACACACACAAGGCTGTGGGTTGTAACATACCCTCCCACAACACACACAAGGCTGTAGGTTGTAACAGACCCGCCAACAACACACACAAGGCTGTAGGTTGTAACAGACCCTTCCACAGCCCACGATGAGGCTGAAGGTTGTAACAGACCCTTCCAACACACATACAAGGCTGTAGGTTCTAACAGACCCTTCCACAGCCCACGATGAGGCTGAAGGTTGTAACAGACCCTCCCAACACACATACAAGGCTGTAGGTTGTAACAGACCCTCACACAACCACAAACACGGCTGTAGGTTGTAACAGACCCTTCCACAGCCCACGGTGAGGCTGTAGGTTGTAACAGACCCTCCTACAGCACACACAAGGCTGTAGGTTGTAACAGACCCTTCCACAGCCCACGGTGAGGCTGTTGGTTGTAACAGACCCTTCCACATCACACACAAGTCTGCAGGTTGTAATAGACCCTTCCACCGCACACAATGAGGCTAGATTGTAAAAGACCCTCCCATAACACACACACAAGGCTGTGGGTTGTAACAGACCCTCCCACAACACACAATGAGGATGTAGGTTGTGACAGACCCTCCCAAAACACACACAAGGCTGTAGGTTGTGACAGACCCTCCCACAACACACAATGAGGCTGTAGGTTGTGACAGACCCTCCCACAACACACAATGAGGCTGTAGGTTGTGACAGACCCTCCCACAACACACAATGAGGATGTAGGTTGTGACAGACCCTCCCACAACACACAATGAGGATGTAGGTTGTGACAGACCCTCCCACAACACACAATGAGGATGTAGGTTGTGACAGACCCTCCCACAACACACAATGAGGATGTAGGTTGTGACAGACCCTTCCACAACACACACAAGGCTGTAGGTTGTAGCAGACCCTTCCACAACACACAATGAGGATGTAGGTTGTGACAGACCCTCCCACAACACACAATGAGGATGTAGGTTGTAGCAGACCCTCCCACAACACACAATGAGGATGTAGGTTTTAACAGACTCTTCCACAACACACACAAGGCTGTAGGTTGTAACAGACCCTCCCACAACACACACAAGGCTGTAGGTTGTAGCAGACCCTTCCACAACACACAATGAGGATGTAGGTTGTGGTAGACCCTCCCGCAACACACACATGGATGTAGATACAATAGTAACAGACCACCCCACACCATGTCGCACTCAAAGCTGTAGATTGTTACAGACCCTCCCGCAAGACAAACAATTGGCTCTAAGACGCTGCTTGATTCTCTCCAGAAAACTTTTTTTTTTCAGTTTCTTGACTTCCCAAAGAATTATGCGAAGATTCAAACGTGATTTATTTATTTCTCTATTAACATGGTTTTGTTTATTGAAAAGTGAACATTAATAGTCAGTCATCTTTGATCGCAGTCAGAAGCCATGAAACCACGCACATATCGCTATATCCCAAGTATCGTTGTATCGATAAGCACAACATTAGTCACGCTGCAACCTGAGAAACAGTACATGGGGCATCACTCAAAGAGGATGCGACTTCAATTTTTTCAATCAATTTTTTTTAAGTAATTGAAAATGGAACAAAGAAAAATAGTGGGATCCGAACCAGCGACCCCCGGAATACCGTGCAGGCGCTCTTACCAACTGAGCTATCCAGTCCCTATGTTGGTGGTGTCCCTAATACCGGTAGTCAGTTATTTTTGTTCTTTTGGCAGTCAGAATCCATGGCTCAGTTGGTAGAGCTCGAGTCAATTTTTCTTTGTTCACTTTTCAATGACTTAAAATTCAGTCAGTTTCCGTCGTGGTTATTTGATGATTGTTTTTATTTATTGTTGAAGATTGTCTGGGAGTGACTGACCTTTAAACTTCCAGTGTGTATCTTGATGGATGACCCACACAAAGATGTGGACTGGTTTATGTTCCACATGTAGGAATTCCCGCAAATAAAATGACTCACAGTTACTCAGCTTACGTCGTCAATGTGCGTGGGCTAAACTTCGCATTTTACGAGTCTTCCACTTCTAGTGTGAGTCGAGTCGGCGTATGTTAAGTGGGATATAAGTTCGTCCCTGTTGTCTATATTGTACTACTGGTCTTTATTCGTTTTCACTAAGAGTTTTAACGGCCGAATTTAATACTGTGGGAATACTGCGTGGTATTGTTCAGAACAAGGTCCCCCTATTGTTTCGTTTCGGGCTCTACTAAGTACCAATTTATGATCTAAGAGGAAGAGGCAATTCAAATCACGATGAGAGCTCATAATTTTGACGTGGATATGAATAAGAAAGACCAAACGACAGGCAATTGCCCAACTCAAATATCCAATAGCTTTTGTGACTGAATTCAATAAGGGCCTTTAAAGAGGACCGATTTCTTTGACTAAGTAAAGTTGGGTATAATCGTTGGCCACCTGAAAGCAAGTGTTTTACGACTGTGTTGTCGCCAACGTGACTGTAGCAGGGAGTCATTGGGCCGTATTGGTCCAAACATCGGCCTAGACACAGATGATTGCACAGTCCCATCAAAGATTCCTTGGCATACTTTCAACAGCAAATGAACGTTTCATAGAAAAGGTGTTTCTGTTGAGATTGCAGGGAGATTTCCCAGTAATAAATGTCACAAATAACACAATTTGTATCGAGCATTCATGGCGAGATTGCCGCGATCATTCTGGTGAATTGTCTGTATTCCCAAACTCAGCCAATTATATGACATAATGAAACCGGTTTATGTACTAAGAAGGACAATTGTGTTTATAGAATTGGTAGTTTACAAAATTGGATGTCTGCGGTGACTTCACGGTGTTGATAAAAGAGTAGAATTAACAGCGCTGCGAAGAGAACAGTCAATTGAAATACCGTGTGCTCAAACGGATTACACAGTTACACTAAGAAGTTCCCACTTGATAGGAACTATATGTACATGTACATGCATATTCACATGCACATTCCAAAGGAACAAAGCAAGACAACAACAACAACTTAAAAAGGACACCCAAAAGGCGGCTATAAAGGCAAAAAAGATATGCGCTACCCAAACAAATCAGCCGCAACAACTTACTTGATCATCCCCCTACAAGTACATTGTGTGGCCAGTGTGGGTCAGTGTAATACGAGACCAAACTTGATGGTAGACATCCAAAATGTAATTAACTTTGAACTTAAACCATGTCAATTAAACACATCGACTTTCCCGTTCGTTGCACTGATTATTTCAAGAAACATATTGCGTCGTTTGGATTTTCATTCATTACATGTACATCTAGTATATAGTGATATCTTGAAAGAGTGATAATGTAGTCATGTATCATTGGACTGTAACGGGTCCAGAAATGGAATGTCACCTACCAATCTCCCAACTTCATTATTATGAATATTCATCATGAAGCGCAGATCCCGTCCTTTCTCGTCAGCATCCACAAACTTTTGTGAGAATCTGTAGCCGAAGGCGATGTTGTCACTACATCCACCCCACTCCCAGTCTTCACCATTTGGTCGCTGGTACTTGTAGTCACAGGTACACGTCTCCACGCTACCTTCACTGCATGAACGAGCCACTGAATGGGTCACTGCTGCACTAGTTATGGCATAAATGAAGGCTGTCTCTCTGCATGCTACGGATCAAAATAATGACAAATAGCAACAGAAAAACGTTCAATATCCAGCTGTAAATATTGAAGAACAATTTGACGGTTCTTACATATACCCACGTATAGGCCTAATGCGAAAATACAAGGAATCTATATATTCTGGTTTCAACATTTGAAAATATTTCTTGTCTATGTGTGTCCTAAATACGGTTTTTAGTATTCTTATTTCATTAATTGTATCCTTTTAAACTTTAAACTTCCCTTTATTCTAAGGTGACCAGACGTCCCCGATTTGACAGTGCCGTCCCCGATGAAAAATTGTCCCCGAAAATGTCCCCGATTCGACGAAATTCCCCCGAAAATTCTAATTGTCCTAAATAAAAAAGCTGAAGAACACAAAATAATGCTGTGCTGAAGAAGATCCATTCTTCAGATAAGTATGCGAAGACAACCGCATAAGACATGTAAGTAACCCACTCATGTCAACTGCACAAGAAGTCCATAGATGCCACCATTTTGCAAGTAGGCACCATCTGGATTCAATTTTTTTCAAAATTATACCCCTCCCCCAGGACACGGATCACTGTCCCCGGATCATCTGAACAAAATATGGTCACCTTACTTTATTCTACACTTTAGAGAGCATCTAACTATGTTTTGACTACGAAAGGGCGGCAGAAAGTGTGAAAAGATGTGCTTACATTATTTGGTCATTTTGTACAATTGCGCTAAGCAGGATTGTGTGTTATATTTGTATCGACTACGAATGTTAGATTTGCTGATTTGAACAGTGGCTCTAGCAAACGATCATGGTAACTATACTACACCACTAGTCAAGTACATGTATGCAATACATGTATTAAATGAAGAGTAGTAGAGTACCATCAGCCCTCCCACTTGGTAACAAACACCCGTCAACAATCACTCCATCCAATAACCTCCTGATAGGATTGAAGCGATAATTCCCTGCAACTCTTTGTGAAGATTGCCTGGTCATTTATCAAACTCCCTCGTGCGGGATAATCAATCCAGGTTGGTCTTTTGGAATGCTAAAGAATAATACCCTGACACTTTGTATTTGATGAATTTGAGAGCGACATCCAGGGGAAAACACAAATAACCAAATTTATTCTACGCGACCAAGCCAAGAAAAGTCCGTATAAGAGCAATTTGAAGCTAAGTCAAAATAGAATACTTCCTCGGCACCCATCGACTCCCAAAACACCTCCGGCTCTCCGTGGTAAGGAGGCAAGACAGAAGGTACTAAGAAAGACGACGACGGACTGTTTGGGTTGATGATGGCATCTACTGGGCACATGAGATCATAGGCTTTGAGAAGACTCGTCAACAGGTCGACTAGATGAGGCATGTCCCTGTAGATGTGACGCAATAGCTCCTCTGAGATGATTCCGCTGCTTGTGTAATATCTCCACTCCTCAGCATAGCGATGTGACTGATTCGCAGGACGAGGGATTCTCACCAGTTTCCTCATGACATCCAACAGGAACTGAGGGTCTAGCACAACGTGCTGCTGCAAGGTATCGTCGTCATCTTTATAAATGATCTCTCCAGCCTCGCTGAAGAACTTTAGCATGCGCTTCAATTCGACTTCGCCTTTGATGTCGCAGGTGCTCCTTGCCAGGTTTCGGACTTCTTCCAGCTTCACAACATTCGCGGCGTTGTCCACCTCTGCCAATTTCCGTCGATTTTGGATCTGACGGTAAAAGTGCAGGTACTTTATCGGGTACTTCTCTTGCGCATATTGTGCACTCTCCACCTGCCTGAATATCTCGGCTCTCAGCTGACGGAAATCGTCGTCCAAGGGTTGCGAATTCTCAACGAGAAACAGCGGTCTGTCATCCTCCCGATTCAAAACTAGCCGGCTACAAAAGGGAACAGTTATTCTGTGGTGGAGTTTGTCCTTGAAACGCATTATGCTCTCCTCTGAGACACTTTTCTTGTGGGTCCCGACAATAATGACTACGGCATCGCGGTGGTGTGCATGGGCACAGACTGAATTCAGCCAAAACAGAAGCTTGTTCAGCTCTCCATCTCCGTCAGATACAGCGGCTTCCATGCTGAAGACGACGATGTAAAGAGCTCTATCGGGCATGAAGACGTGGTGTGCACAGTGGTACAAGGCATCACCGGCAAAGTCCCACAAACTCAGTTTTGTCTCCAGGAGTGACTGGCCCTTGATCACAGATTTCATCTGATCCCGTATGACTTTGATAGGGAAAGTCTTCTTTTCACGCCATATACGATAGGATGTGTGTAGATCAAAGAGAGGATGTGCAGTGACAGAGAGGATGTAAAATACTACGGACGTCAGACAGGCCTCTGGTACTCTCAGACTCCATCCACACATGTAAGCCAAGTACAAACCGAAAAGAAATCCTGCAGTTTTCTTGGTGACATAGCTAGCATTAAAGCCATACTTCAGAACAGACCTTCGGCCAAACATTGCTCCCCACGTTCCCCCTGTTGCCATCATCAACCCATTGAGGAAAATAAACCAGTACGGTCGATGGTTACAGTCTCCTGTGCAAAACAAATAGAACAACAGCACCAACAGGCCGTAAGACAAAACTGCCCTAGTCTTGTGTAATCGGTCATTGGCCGTAGAAAACGTGTAGGCCCAAATACCCAGAATGGCACCTACACCAAAAATTCCACTCAGCATCAAGGCGTTCCAAGACGCTCTCACACCCTGGAGAGCAGATGCCAAAGTTACGGGAGATTCAGTTGGATGGACACAAGCCGAGAATGCTACAGCAATGCCCGTCCGACAACCAAGACCACTTGCCAGTCCTACCAGAATGGTATTCACTAAGTTAAACAGAATATTCTCTGCGGTGAACATCAATGCCTTGCTGCTAAAGTTACCATCATTGACACATGTCAGATTTTCGAAAGGTTCATTGATCCGGATCATGGCTTCGAAAAGAACACAAACCAAAGACACGGAAGTCATAAAACGATAGGCGTTATTATAGTCAAGAATCCATAAGCCCACAAAAATAGAAGGCCACACAAAGGCCACGTATCCGTACTGGAAAAGTCCCAGCGTGGAAGTAACAACGGTCACCAAAATAATTTGTGATATTATCTTCAGAAGTGAAGCGGCGGATTCTAGAGGCGTTTGGTGTGGTGTGTTTTGGTGTGGTGTGTATCGATTGTTGTTGTTCACGTAGGTGTCTTGATCCTTAACTTCATCTGATGAAGTTTCACCAAGGACCGTGACTGCCGCAGCACATTCTACAATATCATCAGCTTTTGCTGTTCCTGATTCGTTCCAGTGTCGGTCCACGTCGGTGACGTGACACATGCGTGTCTCGATGCCGTGGGTAGGCTGCTCCTGACGGTCGAAGTCCCTGCCCAGAAGACGGTTCAGCAGGCTGGTCTTACCGGCCCGTGGCTCCCCTAGGATCAGTACCCTTGCTCGGTTGGTCGGCAGCTCTCCGTCTGTTTTTGCGGCTGTGTAGGCCTTCTTCAGGGAAGTATCGCTGACCAGCACGCTTAGGTTAAGACTTCTTCCGAAATCTGATAACACAGCCAGGGACTCGCTGATGGTGATGTTGTTCGCTGTTGCGTTACGTTTTCGTTGCCGGGGTGCCATGGCTAGTCACCTTACCAAGATAAGAACATTATAATGCAGTAATTACGACGGGGTCACGTGGTTGGTCAGTTCATAGGTCGAATGGTCTGTTAACCATTGGCTCGGTTGCTTGGTTGACCAACTATAATTGAACGAAATAATCAATACAAGTAATAAACTTCTGCAAACTGCTCATCAACCATAATAATGATTTGAAATAATGCTTGGGCTTGGGAGGCTCTGACGTTTCGACCCGACGGCACGATATACCACCCGCCATTACTGAGGTGTCCCCGCTTGCCTTTTGTGTGGCAACAAAAAAATCAGGGGACGTACACCCTGCAGTATAGAGTGCGGCGGAGCGTAAATTCTTTTATTGCCACATAAAAAAGGCGGGTGGGGACACCGCAATAATGGCGGATGATTTATCGCGCCATCGGATCGGTCGGCTATAGCAGGATCTTTCTCTTTTAGCTTTGAAAGATCCTGCTACGATCGAAATTTAGCATTTAAGAGAGATCCTGCTAGGATCGAAACGTCAGGCCCGCCCAACTCTTAACATGACTGAAAAATTCTTGTTTCATTTCATTTTAGCATCATATAAGTTAAAAAAAAAAACCCACAATATTATTATTACTTCTTGTCTCATAATTAAAAATGACCCGAGATAAAACAATAAAAATGCATTCATTCGATTTTCCTTGTCCAAGATTATCATGTTGCTATTTCCTCTATTATTATCGGTTGGTTAGTCCGTCAGCTGTTTGGTTCGTCAATTTGTCGGTTGGTTGACTTGACCACCTGACTAAAGGTCATTTCATAGTTCATACTTTTTGTCAAAGTTTTTGTCCAAAAAAAATGAAGATTCTCAAAGCAGATTCTCAAAGATTTCGAGAAAGATCCAGCTATCGAAATATCAGACCCTCCTGACTCCAAGCACTTGGTTTTTAATTTAGATTTATTTATTTTTTATTGTTTTTGGTTTTGTACATTAAGAGTATAGACCCGACATTTTACTCCGTAAAATCACTTCCAAGTTAATAAGTCGTCCGAAAGCAACTTTCAGGATAACAAGTCGAGTTCGATCTTTCAGGAAGTCTACTTGGGAAGATGATCAAGCTTGTCAACAGCACATAATCAGTATGTCGCTTGGGCATGATTAAGCACAATTTTAGGATAATTACAGAACAGCGTTTGCTGCTTTTTCGAATAAGCGGTGTGGCACTCGAGGAGCTCCGTACATTTCCTATAAAGGGGCAAAATAAACAAATTTGTTTGTTATTTTCATAACGTTTTATTATCTATATATGCATTGAATTCGTAATGTGATAGAGACTTTAAACAAATATCCTTGCTACAAGTTTACAATGTTCTCTGTGCTCGGTGCTCATAGAGGTATATTTCTATATGATACATCCCGCGTGCTGTAGCCTATTAAAATATAATTGATTAAAAACTTAGATAAACATCATCAAATAACTACAAGGGGATTTGGCTGTATGAATTTCAAGTCAATGAGAGGTGTTTTTTTTTGTCAAAGATGATGCAGATTCATGGGCATAAAATAATATCAAGGAAGATACAGCAACAGTCATCTGTGACATTTTCAGTTCCATACGGTGCCCACTCTTTGAGAAAACAGTGAAAAACGCCCATGGTATTTTAAAATCTTTTGACCGTTATTTTTCAGTTACATGTATCTTTAAAAGATCAAAATTGTTTTTGGTCATTGGTTTTACTCTTTTCTGGATA
Source organism: Astropecten irregularis (assembly GCA_963971285.1). Classification (NCBI taxonomy): domain Eukaryota; kingdom Metazoa; phylum Echinodermata; class Asteroidea; order Paxillosida; family Astropectinidae; genus Astropecten; species Astropecten irregularis. The sequence goes on along the minus strand of OZ020252.1, from coordinate 12,515,272 downwards.
AATACAGCATTTCAGGCAGAAATTTTAACTGTATGTTTCTACCATCACCATCTTTATAGTAAGTTATAGGTAAATCTGCAGGCGCGGTTCTACGGGGGGCTAGGGGGGGCTGTAGCCCCCCAAAAATTTTGTCTAGCCCCCCCCCCCCCCAAAAAAATGCAAGTGAAAAAAGAAAATTCTTGAAAATACTGGATTTTTTCAGTTATTAAGCGCCAATTACATTAAAAACGCGTTGTGTGGGCTATAATGTG